>CM045940.1:2382500-2752500 GCA_025177825.1 Aechmea fasciata
AAAACTCAAAAGCACCAACCCATTGGTGCTTTTGAGAGTATTCTAGCTCAACTCTCTCTCTATATATATATATATATATATAGAGTAGGCTACTATATTAGTAATGAGTAGGGGCCCTACTACTCATAAGTTGTTTTCGATGATAGAGCTTCGAATCGACGATCCACTCCGTTAAATATGATCTAGAGTATTTAAAACTTCTAGAAAATAAATTTCGTAATTTTTCAAAATCATAATAAAGTCCATCAAACTGGGCATAAAATGAGCAATCGAAATCGAACGACGTCCTAAAAATAGATGATCGGATCCTTCAATTTAAGATCGGACTTATTGATCTTTATCTAGGTAGTGAATAGAATTTTCTATCAAAAATTCAACCTATTTCAATTCTTTTACACCGTCAAACTACCAAGTATCCCATAACGCCGTTAAAAATTGTCAATTTTGTGAGCTTTTGATCGTAAGGTAAATGATTTCGAAAAATTACGAAATTTATTTTCTAGAAGTTTTAAATACTTTAGATGTGGTTGGGCGGTCCACAGCCGACGTGGTGATATGTGACCATGCAGGAATTTCTCTGCTGCCGTGTGAACCAGTGAGAGTGGTTGGGAGGGGGAGTATATCTATATATATATATATATATATATATATATATATATATATATATATATATATATATATATATATATATATATAGAGTTGAGCTAGAATACTCTCAAAAGCACCAACCCCTTGGTGCTTTTGAGTTTCTAGCCCTTGGATCTACTTTTTGTTTTCTAATACCCCTTGGATCAAACACTATTCCACCTACCACCACCTACCACCATTTATTACTACCTACCACCATCATCGCAACCCTACATCTCTCCAACCAATGGCTAAAAACTCAAAAGGACCAAGCCTTCGGTGCTTTTGAGAGTATTCTAGCTCAACTCTATATATATATATATATATATATATATATATATATATATATATATATAATTGAACTCCTATACTTTTATCATGTCCTATCTTAATTATTTTAAAAAATATATATTTTTTTAAAATATATGACGTGCATTGCATGTGCACTTAACTATATATATATATATATATATATATATATATATATATATATATATATATATATATATATATATATATATTATATATAGAGAGAGAGAGAGAGAGAGAGAGGCTACTTTGCTCTTAATTTTTTTTCTTTTTGAATTTCTTTCCAATATCTCTTTCCTCTCTTATTCTAACCATTCATCAAATTTGATGGGTGATTAGAAAGTTGGGAGTATAAGGATTAATGTTCCTAATAGCATAGTAGCTCCGTTTCTCTATCCCTATATATATATATATATATATATATATATATATATATATATATATATATATATATATATATATATATACACACACACATGTAGTCCCAGATACTATCGATAAGATCTTGCATTTGGTGCTACCAAGTTTTCCGCCGTTAGATCCACCCTTTTAATGACTTTCACCCGTTAGATCATGCTATTCAACCAACCACCCACTTAACCCTGGGGGCCCACATCATCCTAACCACACATTTCCGATGCGTGGCGAATACGTGTGAAAAACATGCTAATGGCTTGGTGCTATTAATAACCGATAAGTAGCCTAGTTATATATATATATATATATATATATATATATGTATATATATATATATATATGTATATATATATATATATATATATATATACATATATACATATATATATATATACATATATACATACATATATATATACATAAATACATATATATATCTATACATATATAAATATATACATATACATATATACATATATACATATATATATATATACATATATACATATACGGAGAGAGAGAGAGAGAGAGAGTCCGGCTGCTATGCTATTAATAGCACAGAGGTCTCCATACTATCAAGTTTTCCACCGTTAGATCCACCACTTTGATGATTTTCATCCGTAAGATCATACTATATTCAACCAACCATCAGGGGACCTACATCATCCTAACCACACATCTTTCAATCCAACGGTCAAAATTGATAAATTGATATGACTTGGTGCTATTAATAGCATAGTAGCCTAGTTCTATATATATATATATATATATATATATATATATATATATATATATATATATATATATATAGGCCACGCTACTATACTATTATGAGTATTGGAGCCATCGTACTCATAACTTTTTGGCCGTTGAGATGAAAAAATGTGAGGCTAGGATGAGAGTGATTACGGTTAGATTGATAGTGGGCCCCTAGGGTTAAGTAGGTGGTTGGTTGAATAGTATAATCTAACGGGTAAAAATGATTAAAGGGTGGATCAAATGGCCAAAAAGTTATGAGTACAAGAGCCTCTATACTCATAAAAGTATAGTAGTATATATATATATATATATATATATATATATATATATATATATATATATATATATATATATATATATAATTGAGCTAGAATACTTTTACAAGTATCACCCCATTGGTGCTTTTATGTTTTTATCCCTTGGATCTACTTTTTGATTACTAATAGTCATTGGGTCAAACACTATTCCACCTACCACCACCTACCCCCACCTACCACAATCATATCAACCCTACAAAATCCTATCCAAAGGCTAAAAATACTAAAGCACCAATCATCTAATACTTTTAGATGTATTCTAGCTCAACTCTCTCTCTCTCTCTCTCTCTCTATATATATATATATATATATAGTCCGTCATGCATGCTTATTAATAAGACGAAGACTTGCCACCAAGTTTTCCACCGTTAGATCCACCCCTTTGATGATTTTAACCCGTTAGATCATATTATTCAACCAACCATCCACTTGACCCTAGAGGGCCCACATCATCCTAACCGCACATCTCTGCTATTAATAAAGATAAAGCATAGTTCTCTCTCTCTCTCTCTCTCTCTCTCTCTCTCTCTCTCTCTATATATATATATATATATATATATATATATATATATAACATAAATGTAGCTAATTTAGATATATTTTGACAAATTACATATTCACAAGCTTTACAATGCAGGATTTAGTTGATGCCTCTTGTTTGGTATCGCTTTTCATCTTTTCTTTGTTTTTAACATTCGTCCTATATAATTTGGCATAGAGATGAAAGGATTTTACTGTAGTTGTTGTCGTCGTCGTGGTGGTCGGTGGTGGTACAAGAGGTGGTGGTGGTCAATATAAAATGCATTCCTTTTAAGCCGTGGGTGATAACGACTTTTGAAAAAGAAAAATACCGACTAGTAGTTTATACCTCGCCTATTTATTTAATAGGTAGGGTGTAAAATATACATTTTCTTTAGTTACCATTTTGCTCGGGATTAAAAAAAGAACTAGTTATTTCAGAGATAGTGTTAAGTTCAGAGTTAAGGTGGGGTTAGAGTATTTTTGTGTTTGGTTGGAGATTAAAGTTAGTCTAGGATAGTAAAAAATAGTATTTTATTGAAGTAGGTGGGATAAGAAAGATAGTGCGTTATTATGAATAGAAAATAATGTTTTGTTGGATTAGGTAGGATAAGAAAGATAGTGCGTTATTATGAATAGAAAATAGTGTTTGGTTGGGATATAGTGGGGTTAGGTGGGATTAGCTAACCCCAACTATTTCTGAGAGTGTTTGAAAATAATATGAGGATTAAGGGGTTATTCCATCCCTTAATCCCCAACCAAACAATGGCTTAGAGTGTATATGTAGTATTGCTCTTTATATTTTATCTCCTTAATTAATATTATAAATTGCATTTAACCTCCCTTTGTTAGAATTTATACTAAAAATATTTTTAGAATAATAGAAATATATTAAAATTTTATTTCTTTTCTTATAAAAAAATTAATGATAATTTGATCATTTTGTACTCCCCATTAATGCCATATCTCTCTTAAAATATTTCTGAAATTTTAAAAGGACAAAATATAAGTTTTCGAAAGTGAGAAAAAAAAATAAAAAAATAAAAAATTTTAGGGGGTTTCTGTAATTTGGCCTTTAAAATGTTTTGAAAGAAAACAAAAGTTTCTTCCAAATTTTTTTTTTTTTGTGGTTGTCAAATAAATATCTTAAATTTAAGAATTACAATTTAGCATCATTTACCATTCCTTCTTACACTATTTTATGTACAAATTCAATTTATAAAAACAAAAAAAATATATCTACCATACTAAATGAGGTCTAACTTTTCAGATAATTTTAAACTAGTCCAAAACATTGCCCAAAAAAAAAAAGTCACTCAGATTATTTTTGTGTAGTACTTTACATTTTTAATTTGATATATGTATATAAAATAATTCGATAACAAGAAAACTATAATAAAAGAATCGAACAATAATGCTTAAACAATAAAAATTGAAATTGTTAATAAAACATTCCTAAATTTTTTCGAAAGAGAAGCGAATTTTGAATTTTTTTTTTAAAAAAAGTGAAACATTTATTAGAGAACTATATACCAATGGATAGAAAATTTGGGGGAGGTGTTTGAAATTTTCTAAAACTTTAGGGGGTTAAATAAAAATTATCCAAAAGTATTTATTAGATTCTATCTGTACATTCCCAAAAACAATAAAAAAAGGTGTAGATCTTATCCTATCCTAATTCCTATTATAAGATCCATAAATTCTAAATAAAATTTTAATAAAAAATTAATTAAATAAATAATAAATAATTTTTGAATTAAAAAAGTGTAAAAGGTGCATTGTATTTTTGGACCAATAGCATTGCTCCAAATTTTTTTTGAGGATTTGGTTGGTAGTTTGAACGGTGGGTGGGCGTGCCACGTAAGTGCCTTAAGATTCGCTGCTCTTACCGAACCCCAGAGTAGTGAATTCACTTCCTGGACCAAGTTCACCACATCATCGTAGACCATCCATGCATTTAATTATCCGAGTCCTTTAGGTAGCGTTTGGTTAACTAATCACGAGGGGATAGCGAAGTATGAAGATAAGAGTAATTTTATGTTTGGATGAAAATAGGGATAAGGATAGGGATAAAAGAATATAAGAAAAAAAGTGTTTGGATGATATTTGGGGATAAGAGGAAAGTGAGGTGGTGAAATATGAAAATTACTAAACTACCCCTTGGGGATAAGAGGATAGTGAGGTATTTGGGGATAAGAGGACAGTGTTTGAATTGGGGACAACAGTTCAAAAAAAAAAAAAAGTTGTTTGGGGATAAGATTGGAGATAGCAGGATATCCCCCTTACTATCCCCAATCCAAACACTGCCTTAAGGCTACGTTTGGTTCGTACGTATAATAAATCGAAAAATTATTTTTAGTATAAAAGTATCATTTCGCTTGTTTGATTTGACGTAAAATTTTTCTTGCATAGAGATCGATTTTTTACAATTTTGCTGTTTTCCGATAAATAACAGAAGCTCGAACTGTATAAAATGTTTTTTATATTTTTTTTCATCAAATTGAATAAATATATATATATATTTTTTCTCTTTAAGCTAAATAGGTGTAGATGAAATTTTTGTTTTTTTTAGAAAAAAATATTTTTCATGATTTTAGATTGAACCAAACGGACGTTTATTGGCTTTGCGTAAAATATCTCCACAAGCGTTTTAGAGTGGATTAACTGTACTGGTGATTCATAAATTATCCCATTATCAAACATGACCTAGCAATTCTTTGGCCCAATTCTTTTTTTATTTTATTTATGCCACATCATTAATTCTAATAAAAAAAGTCATATCTACTCGTATAGGTCTCGGTCTCAATTTAGTATCATCCAATCAATCTTGTCATTAATTTTTTTTTTTTTTTTTTTTTTTTTTTTTTTGTTTTTTTTTTTTTTTACTTTTGCTTTTTCAAAGAGCTTTATGGCATGTTCAGCTTAATGCCGAAAGTGTCAAATACATTAAAGCAAATAGCCCGCGTTAGGTGCAAAGTTGAGATGACTACAGACATACACGACAATAATAATTCGGGATTTTTTTTTTTTTTTTTTTTGGAGAGAGAGAGATAAATAGCATGCTATCTGTTTCGTTTATTTCATTTAAAAATAAACTTAGCTAAAAATATAAATCAATTAGAATTCAAACTTGAGTCTCGAATACCAACCACCAAGTACTTTGTCACTTAGGCTTAGTTTGGTATTGAGATCTATCTAACGTTATTAGATAAAATTGAGTTGTAAAAAAAGATATAGTGATATCGCGTTCTCCTGGGAACGCGTAAAATATATCGTAACCGACTCATCGCGATATGCGAAACGCAATATTACGTACGGAAACAAACGGAATATTTTTCTAATGTACTTTTTCACCGCACGTAACGCAGTCTCCCCGCAATACCAAACGAAGCCTTACTCTATAGACGACAATATTGATCATGGTGAGATTGAGTTTATCCTATGGAACCATAAATAAAATTACTTGCAATACTATTCATACACTTAAAAAAAAAAAATGTATATCATGTATTCCAAAAATTTAATAAATGTGATTTTCATTACTTGTGATCATTTGATGTTACTAGTCATTAGTAATTTTCATGAAATACAAATTTTTAGGGACTAAAGTAAGAAACTTGATAAAAAATTATGGACTAAAATGAAAAATTGAATAAAAGTTGAAATCTAATATATTGTGTAATTAACACAAATAAAAGTAGTTTTAAGACGTGTCTGATTGGCTTGCAAGACAAAGAGTGTGAAGGTAGAGAGAGAGAGAGAGAGAGAGAGAGAGAGAGAGAGAGAGATTATCTTTTAAACTTTTTTTTGTGCACCACAAAGCAAACTATTTTTTTTATAACTCTTCTATCATTTAAAAAATAAATTTTATTTTATTTTCTTAGGTACAAATTTTATGTAATTGAATACGTGCGTGAATAGAGTTTTTATTTTTTTGTCGTGATTGGTTAATTTATAATGCATTAATTTCAGCTAAACTATAGCTTCAAAATTCAAAAAGAAAAAAAAAAAAGTTGAGAGTTTTCGCTGATCCTTTGTTGCATGATAAACACTTTATTAGATATAAGAAATGCAAATAAATTCTTTCCATCCAATTTTTATACACTTTTTTAATATAAAACTACTCTTATTTAAAAAATAAACACGACACATAAATTTGGAAGTTAAAATGGTTCACGGCTGACGTGGTGAACCGGGTCCAGGTGCGACTAATTTCGAGCGGTAAGTGCTAATTACCCGAGCACGTGAAAGGGCCCGCTTTCCTTCTAGAAGTTGATGCAGAGAGATATGAGGACACGCAGTACACGACGACAAAAAGAGCTAACCCATAATAATGCATGTGAAAAATATATGCTACAACAAAATCAATCTATAACGACACTTTTAAATATAGGTACATATCAAAAAGAGTGCTCCTAACTAAATTATCGACACTTTTAAAAAGATTATTATGTGTTGCAGATATAAATGACAATTAAAGAGTGTCACTATAACCTAAAAGAGTGCTGCTAATTTACCGACACTTATTTAAGCATTTAGCAACCGCCAAAGTTCTATTTCGTTGGCTGCGGTGGCGGAGGAGGACGACAGGGAAGAGTTATTCGTCTAAAATTTTAGTAGATTGAGTGAAAAGAAAAATAAAGATGATAATCGATTTTTTCTTTTCTTTTCTTTTCTATTTGTAATCGGATTAAATGGGCTGGATGTGGTGGGTTAATTAAGTAGAGTAGTTTTTTATTTTTGGTTTGATTGAATTTTATATTTAGGCATTAGTAGATGTTTTTTAAATTTTAACATAAATAAGATACTTAACTACTTAAAAAAATTTCAAACATGTGTTTCTATAATCTAATTTTATTGTAGTGATAAAACTACAAAATAATATTTAAATTTTTTTTAAAAAAGGGCGAAGTGTACGAAAACCTCACTGTTTAAATAAAATTTAAAATTGTACTAATTCCCGTACCTAATTTTTCTAATTCTATCGAATAGTTCAATGAATTTTTCTCTTCAATCGAAGTGATTGACTAATTAACACGGAGTTCAATATGCTTGCGCCTATCATAAAAATCTAAATTAATTCGTTTGTAATTATCATAGCCGAGAATCATTTCAAGTCGAGTTAGGTTTAGTTTGGTATTGAGACCTATCTAACGTTATTAGATAAAATTGAGTTGTAGAAAAAGATATAGATACGTCGCATTCTAAACGCAGAAAATATATCGAATCACTCATCGCGATATGCGAAACGTAATATTACGTACGGAAACAAACGAGGTATTTTTCCAACGTACTTTCTTACCGTACGTAACGCAGTCTTCCCGCAATACCAAACGAAGCCTAAGTCAAGTTACTTGTGTAGCGCTTGCTTGCTTGCTGATGCAGTCACGTATTCGGCTTCTTCTATCAAGAAAATATATAATAACGATATTCTGTTTCTTGGACGAGCACGTGAACGGACCTGCTGCACTCAAGATCGAAAAACCACAACGCACCAAGCATGAGCAAACTGCCGCGGGTCCGTGATGAGCTGCCAGACAGACGACAGCTGTCCCCCTCTTCACTTGTTGTGGTCCCCCTTTCTCCCCGTCCTTAATTTCAACTTTATTTGACAAAATATAGTGGTTGCTTGTAGCGCCAAGTCGCCAACAATGTTACCGAAATGATTGATATATATATATTATTTTTTTGAGAAATAAGAAAGACGCTACCCGCTTTCGCTTATTTCATTTAAAAATGTTTTAATTTAAAATTAATCAACTATGATTCGAACTCTCGGCATCAACTACCAAACCTTTTGCCACTACTTGTGAATTCGGTATTGATATATATTTTTTAGTAGGGATATTATCTATACACGTAACACCTCAAAATTTTGAAAATATTTTGATATACTTTTAAATTTTTTGTTTCAAATATATCCTTCGTGTATTTCTTCATTCTTCAAAATTACATCCACTGTTTGCACCCTTACCCGTTTGGTTGGGGGTTAAGGGGTAGAATAACCCCTTAACCCCCATTTTATTTTCAAACACCATCAAAAAGAGGTGGGGTTAGCAAACCTCACCTCAAAAAGTTATTCCGGCATAGCTAATCCCATCTAACCCCACCAAACTCTAACCAAACACTATTTTTCTATTCATAATAACCCAGGGATAAAGCCAGAAATTAAGATTCGGGGGGGCCAAAATTTAAATTTGATAGGAAAAAATTTTGACCTTGAATAGTAAGAAAATTTTTTTTATCAGATTTACTGATCAATTATTACTAACAATAATAACAACAATATATTTCAGAGAGAAACAAGACGGTAAAAATTAAAGAAAAATGACCAAAAAATTCGAAAAAAAAAATTAAGACAAATTTTATTAAACAAATTAATATGGCCCCCTAAAATATTAAAAAAATTAATATGGCCCCCTAAAATTAAAATCTATAATATTTTAATTTTTATTATAAATGATCTTTATGTAATTTTAAAAAATTGAGGGGGGCCATAGCCCCTAAAAAATTAATTTGCTCCCCTAAAATTAAAATTTATAATATTTTAATTTTTATTATAAAGAACCTTTATGTAATTTAAAAAATTGAGGGGGGGCCATGGCCATTGTCGGCCCCTTAATGGCTCCGTCCCTGTAAATAACCCACTATCCTTTTTATCCCACCTACTTTAACCAAACACTATTTTTCACTATCCTCGACTAACTCCAACTCCCAACCAAACACAAAAATACTTTAACCACATCTTAACCCCAAACTTAACACTATCCGAATACTTAGTTTTTATCAACCAAACTTAACTATCGTTTGGTTCGGGGTTAAGAAAAAACTAGTTATTCAAAAAATAATGTTAAGTTCAGGGTTAAGGTGGGGTTAGAGTATTTTTGTGTTTGGTTGGGGGTTGGAGTTAGTCCAGGATAGTGAAAAATAGTGTTTAGTTGGAGTATGTGGGATAAGAATGATAGTGGGTTATTATGAATAGAAAATAGTGTTTGGTTCTAAATTTGCTTGGAATAATCTATTCGAGGTGAGAATAAACAAAGTAATAATCTCCACAAGCAAGAATAACCCCACCTATTTTTGAGGTTGTTTGGGGATAAAATGGGGGTTATGGGGTTATTCCACCCCTTAATCCCCAATCAAACAGGGGCGTCATTTCGGATTAAGTAAACTCGGATTAAATTTATAGCAGAGTTTAAAAAAATTAGAATAACTATTTTGTCCATGATTTAAGAATAAACAAAAAAAATTGGCAATAATAGAAGGATACATTTGAAATGGAAAAAAGTTAAAATATATCTTTCTGCCTTTAACTTCAGAGCAAATAAAAAAAACTAGTGATTATAGAAGGATATATATATTTGAAAAAATAAAATAATAATTTTATACAGGTAATGATTGTTCCTAATAGTTTACTAATAGATTTAACTATGGGAGTGTATATTTGAAAGAACTAGCTAGGAATGTTAAAAAGGGTTTTTAATATTAGGATTTAAAGAGGGGGAAATAAGAAAATTAGAAATTTAGTAAGGGCGTATAAGTAATTGTCCTTTTTTTAGTATTGGGAAAATTATATTTTGGTCCCTAAACTATAAGATGCATAACATTTTGGTTTTTAAATTTTAAAATTATTATAATTAGATTTTATAATATAATTTAGTTGACTAAATATTAATATATTGCTGATATGAAAGTAATGCGACATCTCTATTATTGATATGTCAACAATTACAATACTGTCGCATCATTTCTACATTACAGACACGTTAATATAAAGTTAATTAAATTAGGTTACGAAACCTGATTGCAATAATTTAGAAAATGTGTGCTTGAAATTATTATAAGTTAAAATTCGAGTACCAAAATATTATGTGCCTCATAGCTTGAGAACCAAAAATAGGAACTACCGGATCGAGTTGGTCCTTTTTTCTTTTTTTTTTTTCAATCCTTTAATTGTTTATATTTATGATTTTATTTTTTAATTTAGTAAACAACTCTTATTTAGTTTTCTGACAGGGTTACTCCAAATTGTTATATATTTGAGAAAAAAAAGTATAAAAAAAAAAGTGTCAGATCTGGTTCATTGGCAGCATGTACAGTCTGCTTCCATGAATTAGGCTATTATGCTATTAATAGCGTGATCGTTGGTGCCTGCTTACCAAGTTTACCATTACTGAGAGATGTGCGGTTTGGATGATGTGGGCCCCTAGGGTTGAGTGGGTGGTTGGTTGAATAGTATGATCTAACGGGTGAAAATCATCGAGGGTGGATCTAACGACGGAAAAGGAGAAAGTCTTCGTAATAGCATAGCGATAGGACCTGCTTTCTATTCCTGCTAAAGAAAGAAAACCAAAAAAAAATTGTGTGTTCATGCCGGCTCCGGCTATGGGCTCGCTGGGCACAGGACATGGCCCATGGTGCTATCGGACCGGATTGGCCCCTAAATCCCCCGCCCCATTTGATATCCAATAATTATACACAATTATTATTTTGTGACCTTTTGAATTACAAAAATGTTTAATTTTTTTAACCTTTTGAATCTAACCATCGTATAAAATACTGTAGTCAGATTAAAAGATTTAGTACTATTATATCTTTTATATATATATATATATATATATATATATATATATATAGGTTAGGGCTACTATCATATTAATAGAATATGAAGATCTTGTCCTATCAAGTTTTTAACCTTTGGATGAGAAATTGTAGGGTTAGGATGATATTAGTCGGTTAGAGTTGAATGGTCCCCCTAGGGTTGAGTGGTCTCCACTGGGTTATAGTATTTAATCCAATGGTTAGAAATGATGAAAATAATTGATCCAAAGGCTAAAAAATTGATAGGACAAGTGTTCCTATCCTATTAAAAGGATAGTATAAAAGACTATTTTAAATTGTGGGGGTTACATTCTTTCCATTTGAGCTTTTTATCAGGCTCAAGCACACTTACAAGCATCAGGCGATGTGAGACTCATCTCACTAGTCTCTGCCTACCTTGTGAAAACTGCAATCCACCTACAATCGTCGTTAGCTGAGAAGCTGTACTCTATCCGCAGTATTACTCTAACACAGCCGAGACTGATCTCATATTCTCGATTGGTGATTGGTTCTGATATTAACTATGACGCGGCACTTCCCACATAGTCACCTATTTAGCACGCTTAACCGTTTTAACCTCTTAGGCCTAACCATCACCCAAAATATTATAATCGGATTAAGAGATTTAGTCATATTATATTTTATATATAGTACCATTAATTACAAATTTTGGGTTGTTACAATAGTAATACGAGTTAATTTCTTCAATACCCTACTAAACGGGTGTAATTGCATAGATACTCCTCTAAATTTGAAAATATTAATAATTAATTCCCTTATATATAAAAAAGAGTTAAACATTTAGTCTTAGGATTTGAGGTTTAAAGGGATATTGGTGATAGGTTTATATATTAGAGGGATATTTGTGATATTTTGGATGATTAGAGGGGTATTGATGATATTTAGACTTTCAAGGGGCTTTAGAAGTATAGGTTTAAAATTGTCCCAAAAATATTTGTCACCTATTATAGTTCAATTTGTCGGATCGTTGGCACTAACCATTAATCCCAAAAGCTTGAGCTAAATACGCAACCAATTCACTTAAAGCGTGAAACAATCACGGGTCTCGATTGTGACTCGGATGCTCACGCCACTAAACGTACTAACCTTACGCCATGACTTACGCATTGACAGCAATGACAAACTTGAAGACGCACTATTTAAGCCAACACAATTCACTTTCAGAAGTTGATAAAGCTATTTGACAAAATTTAGCTGAAATTCCATAATCTAATTTAATTGACTAAATATTGACATATTGCTGACCTAAAAATGATGTGATATCTCAATTATTGATATGTCATCAATTATAATATTATTGTATCACTTCTGCGTTATCGACACCTCAGGTTTACTCAACTAAATTAGGTTATAGAATTTGATTGTAATAATTTAGAAAGGTTGAACTAAAAATTATTACAAATTAAAGTTCGAGTACCAAAATATCATGTGCCTTATAGTTCTTATAGAACCAAAATATGAACTCTTGGTTCAAATTGGTCCATTTTTTAATTTTCAATCTATTAATTTTTTATATTTATATATTTTATTGTTCACTTATTAAATAAATTTTAGTTAGTTTTCTGAAAGGATTACTCCAATTTGTTATTGGTTCTACTGTATTTGAGAAAAAAAATATATATGAAAAAAAGTGTCAACTCTGGTTCATTGGCAGGGCAGTCTGCTTCCACATAAAGAAAGAAAACAAAAAAAAATAAAATGTGTGTCATGCCATGGGCTAGGGATGTCAAATTGTCAATGGGTATGGATACCCGAAATTTTATCTGAATTCGAATCCGAATGAAACGGATATATCCGATACTAAATGATTATGAATTCTGATATGGATATCAAAAATAGAAACCCGACGGATATGGATTTTGACTGTACCCGACCCGAACCCGAATTTATTTGTATTATATATAATATTTATATAAAAATTTGATGTTATATTTGAATTTGTATTTTAAAAATTTAGATTTAATATAATATATTTTGAAATATTGAAAAAAGAAATAATTGTTTCGGGTTCAAATTTTCTAGTTCGGGTTCGGGTTTGGATATGAATTTTTAAAATCCGTCGGGTTCGAATTCGGGTTCGGGTTCGGATCTCGGGTTTGGGTTTTGATTCAGGTATCCGCCCCGAATCCGACCGGTTGACATCTCTACCATGGGCTAACATGCCAGGGCATGGTCAATACCGTCTCATGCTATGGGTTGGCTGGGCGAGGACACGGCCCATGGTGCTGTCGGACCGGATTGGCCCCTAAATCACTCGACCCATTTTACACCCAATTATACAAAGGTGTTTGAACTGCAATGGCCTCGACTACAAATTCTGGTATTCAATAACCGCAAGCCCATTGGGCCAAATTGTTGACTCTTGTGGAGACTGAGTTAGCCAGACCGTTTGGTATTGCGAGACTACATTCCTGCGGTGAGAAAGTACGTTGAAAAAATACGTTGTTGTACGTAATATTGTGTTCCGCATATCACGATAAGTTGGTTACGATATATTTTCTGCGTTCCGACCGGAGAACGCAGACGCATATCCCTATATGCTTTTTCTACAACTCCATTTTATCTAATAACGTTAGATAGGCCTCAATACCAAACTAAGCCTAAACTGATACAAAAAACTAGCAGCAAGGTTATGATATTTGGTGAGATTGTTGTTTACACATTTATGTTCTCCAACAATTAGTTTTAGTACAAAAGGATGAGTCTCCGAAAATACAAGCGATTTTCCCTCCTAGCTAGGGTTGTAAAATGGGCCAAGTGGCTCGTGACTCCGTGTCGAGCCTTGGCCCGACATGGTTGCTGTAGCATTTAGAGGTGTCCGTGGACCGGATCCGGTCTGGATAATTAATATACTGTATCCATACCCTAAAAAAAATGATTAGAAAAAAATATATATACCCTACCCATTTAACTTCGGATAGGGTCCGGGTCTATATACTAAAGTTACTAATATATCCATCGGGTCTATTTGAGCGGGACTGGCTAGTGTCTATCCGTATACTATCCGTTTAAGACCGGATATGAATCGGGTCTAGATCGGGTACGGATATCCGTATAAATATATATTTTTTTTATAAACTTTATTCAATAGTCTATGAACAAACTATAAAACCCACCATAAAAAATCTCGCATTCTAATAAATTGTACTACCCAATAAAATTCATTCAAAAAAAAAAAGAGTAAAAAAATTAGAAAAAAGTAATGAGTAAAAGAAACGGCTAGGGTTTCATTAGGATGAAAATATATAGTGACTCATCATCTATAAGTCATATTAAAATTGATCCTTCAAATTCAAAAGTTTTTTTTTTTTTTTTTTACTATCGGATATTTCACCGGGTCCGGATCCGGGTCAGAATTTGAAAACTATTCCGGACCCTACCAATTTAAAAGTTGGGTTCGGGTCGGGTCCAAATCGGATATGGGTATAAAATATCCGGACCCATACCCGAAACTTTAATGGGTAAAACTTTTTTTTCATATACTATTTATTTTTTATCGGGTGCGGTTCGGGTCCGAATAGGATCCGGATCTGGTATGGAATATCGGATATTTTGGACAGCTCTAGTAGCATCCGTGCCGAGCTGTCCTGGCCGGGCTGGGCCGATCCTCCAAGGCCTGTCGGCCTGACACGACCCAAATAGTAATAAGGGCATTAGGCCCTATAGCCTAGGTATACATGCAGACCCATAGAGTGTAGGCTCAACAACTATTGGGAATTTTTTATTTGTTTGAAAAAGATTTTTTTTTTAAAAAAAATGGAAGAAAGATGAAAAGACCTCTCATGGTTTCACACTTTCTCACTTTAGTATTCTGTGGTTTAAAGTGTATCAAGTTAGTGTCCTATGGTTTCATTTTTATCTTTTCTTTACTTTTCCGTTAATATTTTGTCACGCCCCGTGACACAGACGCCGAACGGACAGAGCCTCTCATGTCCGTCCAAGGCGCCATAACCACGAACATGTATAAAGAAATGCTCAGAAAAAATTTCAATATACATGACTTGTACGAGAGCAAGCAATACCAGCAAGTAAAAGTAATCTAGCTATCACAATCATACATATTGTATCTTGATTAATTTAAACAAAATACAAAGCTTACTAATTCCATTTACATTCATTTTCTGATACATACATTACATGTTCTTTACATACTCCATTTTCATCAAATACAAAAGATGAAATATCCAAGGTACAACTATACTCGAGACAGTCCACTGTCTACAGCACAATGTCCAAGCCGCGATCCTCGACTACCCCACTCGCGCTAGGACCTGCATGGTCAGTGGTGTGATAATTACTAAAAGTTCCTAGTGGGTTCAGCTGCCGACCTCGCTTACTCACCCACTAGATCTACTCAGGCATATGTAGGAAAAGGAAATAAATAAATAGCAAACCAAACTACAATGTCTGTACAAAAACTGAATAAAGATAATATACTCATGATGCATGCAATTCCATTTTACCTTTATCCAATCCACTTGATTAACCATTTGGTTAAACCCAACTCACCAAACTAAATCCCTTTTGTCGGGGAGAATACCGCTACCACTCGATGGGATCGTTTGCTGAGGAGAATTCCATTACTGCCCTAGTTGATGACACTCCGAAGCTCATCGCTCGAGGTAGAGCAACCTACCTCAAGCATTCAGACTATCCGTGAGTACGATTCAATTCTCACTCGGATGATACTGCATCACAATTGCGACAAGTTCATATATAGTTTTTCTTGTCTAGCATTCACAATTCTTGGTGCTATTTATTCCCTCTAGTCACAATGTCACATTATTTATTATATTCATTATCCAATACCTTGTTCATACATTCATAGGTTCTATGTCATGGTCCCCTATCATTTCACATATTTTCTACATTGAAAGCATACAAGGTTGTCCAACTTGTCTACATATCACATCTACCCTATAATGCATGAATTCACTATACATATATGTACATAGATGCTCAAAAAGGCGACGAAGACATAATGAAGGATTTGAAAGTTTTAGATAGCACTACCCATCTTGTAGTGATGCCGGAGAGCGAGAAACCACTTCCCGCAATTTATAGGTGTCCGCTCCTCTCGACCCACAACAAACGAAACCGAAATAAAGATTTTCCTCAATAACTCGATGTAAACTTGTCAGAACTTCGATCCGAGCCTCCCAACGAGTCGAATCTACCTTCAATTAGGATTACATGAAATCAATTCCCCGCTAGATCTCCAATCCTACAAAATCCCTTCTTAACTTTAGGGTTCACACATTACATCCTAAGTGCAAATTTTCTAGTATTTCGTAGCATAAAAGAAGCTCTAGAAATCCAAGAACCTCAAAACTAAGCAAATTAAGGTATCTAGATCAAACCCTAACAAATAGGAGTAAGGGAATTTACCTTGACTCCATTGCTACACAAGCTCTCCTCGTTCTTGAACCACTTCTCCATCAAAACCACTAATTTTCCATCTTTAATTCTCCTCCTATGCCTCCCAGTGAAGGGATTCTAGAGAGAGAAGGAGAAGGAGATGAGAAGGAGGAAGAATAAGGTGTTTCGCTACATGGGGAGTACTAGTGTAAGGGTTAGGATTTTATATAGACCCCTACATTTGCAAATAAGCCCCTTACAAAATACCCTATCAACCATTACAATTCAGTCCCTAACAGACTGGTACCGATACTTGAGCTGGAGTACGGGTACGCAGGGCTTCCAGTACCGGCACCATCCACCCAGTACCGGTACCAGCCCCCTATCCCGAGGCTACGCATTTTTGGTTCAAGGCGTAATATCGATATCCAACTACAGTACTTGTAACAACCCACTTCCTCGTAGAACGTGCCGAGTTCTGTCAAAATGAGCGGAACGCGGGGTGAGTCAAGCAACACAAGGTTCTAAGTGTTTTGAACCAATGTGAAGTGGAAAAAGGGGACCTACAGGTGTAAATCTGCAAATCTGGAAAAATTCCAAATTTGCAGCAGTCAAGACCGGTCCCCCTGGATGGAGACCGGATGCCACAGGAGCCTAGCTGCGCGGAGAGGAAAATTTGGCTAAGTCCTGGAATTCCAGCCCATGGGATCCGGACTTGAAGTGAAGACTGGACATCCCAAGACCAGACCCTGCGGTCAGGACCGGACCCTGCGGTCAGCTCTACTGTGCAACAGCCAGAAAAATGGCTAAGTCCCGAAATTCCAGCGTGCGGGATCCGGATATTGGTCCTAGACCGGACATCCCGAGATCGGTCCCCAGGACCGAGACCGGTCTCAGAGCACGAAAAATGCCCAGACTGGGCAGAATGCAATTTCCGAAATTGGAGGGGCCTAGTTGCATTGTTACAACACTATATGCACCCAAGGGCTCCCTCTCTCACAGCCATTCTCTTCCAAACACACTCCCTTTCATTTCTCTTTTTCTCTCTCTAGAAAGCATCTCCTAGAGCTTGGAGAAGTTGGAGAAGGAGCTTGGAGAAGGACTTTTGGAGGGTGTTGAAGCTTGAAGAAGACCTAGAAGCTCTCCTACAAGGTGGAGCTTGGACCAAGGTAAGGTTTCATGATAAACCTAGGCTAGGGTTTGGATTTTAAGCAAGGAACTTAGAGTTTTGGTTCTCTCTTTGGAGTAGAAACCTAGTAGAGGCTTGAGCTCCATGAAAATCCATGGAAGCTCAAAGTGCTCCCATGGTGGATCATTAGGGTTTCAAGGAAAGACCCTAAAAGTGGTTTAGATGGTTCTAGATGAACTCTAAGAGTTGTAATAAGCTTTTTTTTGCTTGCTTAGGAGATCAAAACCTAGAGTTTCACATAGGGCTTGGTAGAGCACCCAAATTTGGGGCTTTTAGCTATAGAGGTTTTAGGAACAAATTGACCTTGTAGAAACCTAATTGGGAGTGTCCCCGACGTGTGGGACAACTCCGTTTATTTAAACGAAAAGCCTATTTATGGGCTACTATGTAAACTAGCCTGCTTAGTGCTCTGTTTAACGCGCAGGTCGCAAAGTAGGGATCGATTGAGCACGAGACTCGAACCACAACTCATCTTGAATATTTAGAGGTGGCTGGTGCATTCCAAGGACATCGGACTTCTCTCTATGTCTAAGTGTCATATTTGAGCATATATATATATATTGAGCATGTTGCATAGTAGGATTTAATATACATTTTTTATTATTTTTGTGAGTTCAAATGCATGAGATAGAATTGTATGAGATTGTATGATAGAGAACAAGAACCCTATGTATGCATGCTAAAGAACAAGAACTCAGTGTGAGTTGACATTGGACATGAACATAGAGAACAAGTGTGGCAATAACAAGTCTAGAGTACTTAGACAACAAGTGTGGCATCAAAGAACAAGAACAAGTAGAGAACTTGACATATGACTATACAACTTAGAGTTAAGAGTCATATGAATATAGTCTCCTTGAAGTCAAGGAATGGATTGAACTCGTAATCCTTAAAGTTAAGGATTGATCGTACTCACCATATAGTCCTTACTCGAGGGCGGTAGCTCCCCCTTGGGCGATGTGCTCCGGAGTTGTCATCACTGGGTAGTAGCGGTTTATCCTCCCCAGAGGACGGTCCCGTCGGGTTGTAGCGGTTTTCCTCCCCGATAGTAGGGATTTGGTTGGTCGAGTATTGTTGAGGGCGGAACCTACGGGTTAGCCTAGAGATTGGGTATTTGGATTATGACTCGTCATTTATCATGAGTTTGATATCGAGCATGTTATTATTTACTTTCAGGCATATTAGCTGCATTTACTAGTTGGTTACCTTACTTACCTTTATTCTATTATGCCTGAATTAGACTTAGTGGGAAAGTCGGCGTGGTTGGTTGCCGAACCCACTGGAAACTTTGTTGTAGTTCCCACCCCACTATTTCCACAGAGCCGGGACCGAGTGAGCCGGCTGAGGATCGCGGTAAGGGCATCGCGTCCTAGATAGAGACCGCCAAGTTATTTACTTTTGGTAGTTGCATTCCCTTTATTATCATCTTTTGTATTTGATGATTATAGTTGTTTAACCTTAATGTATTGAAATTCATTTTGAGGTAAATGTGATGTAAGAAAGAAATGATGCAAAGAATGTAAAAGCTTTAAAAGACTTTAAAGATGTAAAGACATTTACATATATGTGATTACAATTAATCATGTTACTGGTATGTTTCAGTTAGTACTTTCACTTTGGCTATTGCTTGTCTTCGTGCAAGCCGTTTTTGTATGCTTTCGCATGTGCAAAATTTTATACTCTATCTGTACTTGTTGAGCCTTGGGCGGACAGGGGAGGCTCTGTCTGTTCGGCGTCTGTTTGATACTCTCGAACCGGCCAAAAGGATCGGGCTCGGGGCGTGACAGTACTGGTACCCAACCAATCTAGTACTGGTGCCACCCTCAGGTACCGGTATACAGTTTACCATTGTCCGGACCCCGAGAGCTAAGCAACAACTCTTCAATTGGGTACCGGTACTGCATTGCTCTGCTACCGGTACTCAATGCCACCTATGCACCTTAGCAGTAGCAGTGTTCTGGGGTCCGTTTTCGCGCTCGGCTTGCACCGAAAACACCCAAATACCTCCAAAACTCACTACTAACCATACTAAAAGACAACATCGCTCTTCAATAGACCTCGGGTATCAACATTATTCAAACATGAGACCCGAACCAAAGACACGATTTCTCAATCGGCAGTTTTGTCGAAAACGGCATCGAAACTCAGTTTACACTCCACATTTGTAATCAAACCTAGGAAAACTAGTCCAAAGGTCAAGAGTAGTGATAACACACTGCCCTAGGTAGCCCACAAGCCACAATTGCAACATACACCCATGCTATATACTATTTGCACTAATACAATATAGAAAGGAGTTTCGAGCCCATTACCGACGATTTCGAGACTCGGAATTAAACTGAGGTGCAAATCTGAAGGTCTCAATGCTTTAGATGCAACTCAACTCTAGCTAGCGTCGAAGGCTAGGGCATCGGGTCGATGCCAACAGGGTGTCGGAAGGTTGTTGGAGGGGAGCCGGGGTTTTGAGGAGCATTGCGATGGCTGAGTGGGATTTTGCTGCCAAGATCCACCTCGTGTAGGTGCAGGCCTGACCGAGGAGGGAGAAGAAGCCTAGGGTGACACAGGCTACTATCGGGAAACGCTCACCAAACTAGGAGTCGAGGTGTCAACTGTTGACCAGGGAGTCTTCTTTTAGCCCTCGAGTTCAGAAAACCAGAGAAACGAAAAGTAGGTTAAGAGAGAAAGAGGGGTTGTGTTGGAACAAATTCCACATAGAAAATCTGATTGTGATTAAAATCTAACTAATTTTGTGATAAAATAAATAAATCAACTTACAGATGATCACTAAATCCAAATAAATACTTAATTGATCCGGAAGCGTGCTAGGCACTGTCCTAAGGCGTATTCCCGTCCTTACGTGCGGGATTAATCGGGAACAACACCCCAAGGTACGACCGGAATTCCTCCGCCTGCGAACACGATCGTGAAGGAGGTTGACAGAGTTTCTTTCAACACTCGATGAAAAATAATGAAAGAAAAAAAATTAACAAATGTCTCTCAAAATAATATTCCTTCTCACTGTTTGATATAGTTTCACCAAATGTGTGTATATCTGACAGTGCTGTGGAGAGGAGAATATATGAAGGTAAAAAAGCAAACATTGGAGCCCCCAACGGTCCAAAAAGCACTAATTAGTCTCAATAATTAGTGCAACGGATGCCTCAGCGCATCAAGCTCCCAATGCGTGTAACAGCTGCATCAAATGCGGCGGTTTCTCTAACTTAATAATTAAAATTAATAATAATAAAATAAGTAAATAAATAAATATTAAATAAATAAAATTTTTAGATTTTCTCCAATAATTCCCCACAAAATTCAAAATTTCAAAATAAAAATTAAACTAAAAAATTAAATAAATAAATAAATAAAATCACCGGGTGGCGAGGTGTCTTTAAGAGACTTAACCCCACTTAGTGTAAATAGTTTCCATCAGAAGGAATCGGAGTGAATCCGAACTTGAACTACGTTTCTTTGACCCTGACTTCAACTACCACACACACGGTACAGAATTCTCCGTCGCGGGTCTGTGCGTTAATGGTCATGCTGTCTGCCACCACGAATGACGTACCTCGCACGGTGAAATTTATCTTGAATTTCCCGTGGGGTAGTATTCATGATTCAGATTAATATTTATGTATATATAGTTATCAGGTATTGCGGATCCATGGCTTCCAATAAACGCAAGCGTCTATTGTTAATTACCCCTATAGAATGTTAGGGTACCCTCGATTAAGAGACCAAATATAAGTCGATATTAAAAGAGACAAAACGGACAAATAAAATTTTATTCATATGATTTGCCGTTTACATGGCTTAACGAGGGCATACCCCACCGTACATGGATGTCATAAAAGTAGGATAGTCAGTTTAGCGACTTGATGGTCGATAGGGATCAAATTACTCAGTTTAACGACATGGCGGTCGAAAGGAGTTTGGGTTGCTCAGTTTAATGACATGGCGGTCGGGTTTGATTTTGTTGCTCAGTTTAGTGACATGGCGGTCGGGTTTGATTTTGTTGCTCAGTTTAATGACATGGCGGTCGGGTTTGATTTTGGTACTCAGTTTAATGACATGGCGGTCGGGTTTGATTTTGGTGCTCAGTTTAATGACATAGCGGTCGGGTTTGATTTTGTTGCTCAGTTTAATGACATGGCGGTCGGGTTTGGGTTTAGTGCTCAGTTTAATGACATGGCGGTCGGGTTTGATTTTAGTGCTCAGTTTAATGACATGGCGGTCGGGTTTGATTTTGTTGCTCAGTTTAGTGACATGGCGGTCGGGTTTGATTTTGGTACTCAGTTTAATGACATGGCGGTCGGGTTTGATTTTGGTGCTCAGTTTAATGACATAGCGGTCGGGTTTGATTTTGTTGCTCAGTTTAATGACATGGCGGTCGGGTTTGGGTTTAGTGCTCAGTTTAATGACATGGCGGTCGGGTTTGATTTTAGTGCTCAGTTTAATGACATGGCGGTCGGGTTTGATTTTGTTGCTCAGTTTAGTGACATGGCGGTCGGGTTTGAATTTGGTTTTGAGTTTAGTTTAACGACGTTTCGGTCGTTTGGCTGAGATGTTTATGAAAATTGGATTTAGGTTTAGTTTAACGACGTTTCGGTCGAAAAAGACATTACGGTCATTTGAATTTGGGTTTAGTTTAAAGACATTACGGTCATTTGAATTTGGGTTTAGTTTAAAGACGTTTCGGTCATTTGAATTTGGGTTTAGTTTAAAGACGTTTCGGTCATTTGAATTTGATTTTAGTTTAAAGACGTTACGGTCATTGAATTTGGGTTTAGTTTACAGACGTTTGGTCATTAGAATTTGAGTTTAGTTTAAAGGCGTTTAGGTCATTTGAATTTGGGTTTAGTTTAAAGACGTTTGGTCATTTGAATTTGGGTTTAGTTTAAAGGCGTTTGAGGTCATTTGAATTTGGGTTTAGTTTAAAGACGTTTGTCATTTGAATTTGGGTTTAGTTTAAAGACGCGTTTAGGTCATTAGAATTTGAGTTTAGTTTAAAGGCGTTTAGGTCATTTGAATTTGGGTTTAGTTTAAAGGCGTTTGATCATTTGAATTTGGGTTTAGTTTAAAGACGTTTGGTCATTTGAATTTGGGTTTAGTTTAAAGACGTTTCGGTCATTTGAGTTTGAGTTTAGTTTAAAGACGTTTCGGTCATTGAATTTGGGTTTAGTTTAAAGACGTTTCGGTCATTTGAATTTGGGTTTAGTTTAAAGACGTTTCGGTCATTTGAGTTTGCGTTTAGTTTAAAGACGTTTCGGTCATTGAATTTGGGTTTAGTTTAAAGACGTTTCGGTCATTTGAATTTGAGTTTAGTTTAAAGACGTTTCGGTCATTTGAATTTGGGTTTAGTTTAAAGACGTTTCGGTCATTGAATTTGAGTTTAGTTTAAAGACGTTTCGGTCATTGAATTTGGGTTTAGGTTTAGTTTAACGACGTTAGGGTCGACAGTGGATTTAAGTTTAGTTTAACGACGTTACGGTCGAGTTGGATTTTGGTTTAGTTTAACGACGTTTCGGTCGAAGTGGGATTTGGACTTAGGATTAGTTTAACGACGTTTCGGTCGAATTTGGGTTTGGATTAGTTTAACGACATTTCGGTCAAAATTGGGTTTAGTTTAAAGACGTTTCGGTCATTGGATTTGGGTTTAGTTTAAAGACGTTTCGGTCATTGGATTTGGGTTTAGTTTAAAGACGTTTCGGTCATTGGATTGATGTTATCTGTAAGTAGAGGGTGGCTAATTCCTGGGTATATGTATCAGGACTAACCGAGTTTAATATATTTTTCACTCTAGTTATATGTGCTAGAGTGAGGATTTGACTAAGCCCTAAGTGTATGTATTAGGGTTCGTCGGATGAACTCTAAGTATATGTATTAGAGCTCAATTTGAATTTGGGTTTAGTTTAAAGACGTTTCGGTCATTGAATTTGAGTTTAGTTTAAAGACGTTACGGTCATTGAATTTGGGTTTAGTTTAAAGACGTTTCGGTCATTGAATTTGGGTTTAGTTTAAAGACGTTTCGGTCATTGAATTTGAGTTTAGTTTAAAGACGTTTCGGTCATTTGAATTTGGGTTTAGTTTAAAGACGTTTCGGTCATTGAATTTGAGTTTAGTTTAAAGACGTTTCGGTCATTTGAATTTGATTTTAGTTTAAAGACGTTACGGTCATTGAATTTGGGTTTAGTTTAAAGACGTTTCGGTCATTAGAATTTGAGTTTAGTTTAAAGACGTTTCGGTCATTTGAATTTGGGTTTAGTTTAAAGACGTTTCGGTCATTTGAATTTGGGTTTAGTTTAAAGACGTTTCGGTCATTTGAATTTGGGTTTAGTTTAAAGACGTTTCGGTCATTTGAATTTGGGTTTAGTTTAAAGACGTTTCGGTCATTAGAATTTGAGTTTAGTTTAAAGACGTTTCGGTCATTTGAATTTGGGTTTAGTTTAAAGACGTTTCGGTCATTTGAATTTGGGTTTAGTTTAAAGACGTTTCGGTCATTTGAATTTGGGTTTAGTTTAAAGACGTTTCGGTCATTTGAGTTTGAGTTTAGTTTAAAGACGTTTCGGTCATTGAATTTGGGTTTAGTTTAAAGACGTTTCGGTCGAAGTGGGATTTGGACTTAGGATTAGTTTAACGACGTTTCGGTCGAATTTGGGTTTGGATTAGTTTAACGACATTTCGGTCAAAGTGGGATTTGAATTAGTTTAACGACATTTCGGTCAAGGTTGAAATAGGATTAGTTTAACGACGTTTGGTCGAAATTGGGTTTAGTTTAACGACATTTCAGTCGGGGTTTTAGACTCAGGATTAGTTTAACGACGTTTCGGTCGATGTTGGTTTGGATTTAGTTTAACGACATTTCGGTCGACAGTGGTTTGGATTTAGTTTAACGACATTTCGGTCGACAGTGGGATTTGGGTTTAGTTTAGCGACGTTTCGGTCGAAATTAGGTTTGGATTAGTTTAACGACATTTCGGTCAATGTTGGTTTGGATTAGTTTAAAGACATTTCGGTCAAATTTGGGTTTAGGTTTAGTTTAACGACATTTCGGTCGATATTGGGATTTGGGTTTAGTTTAGTGACGTTTCGGTCAATATTGGACTTAGGATTAGTTTAACGACGTTTCGGTCGAGTTTGATTTAGGATTAGTTTAACGACGTTTCGGTCGAGTTTGATTTAGGATTAGTTTAACGACGTTTCGGTCGAGTTTGATTTAGGATTAGTTTAACGACGTTTCGGTCGAGGTTAGGATTTAGGTTTAGTTTAACGACGTTTCGGTCGATTGAGTTTTGGACTTGGATTTAGTTTAACGACGTTTCGGTCGATTGAGTTTTTGGTTTAGGTTTAGTTTAACGACGTTACGATTAAGTTTAGTTTAACGACGTTTCGGTCGATTGAGTTTAGGTTTAGTTTAACGACATTACGGTCGAAATTGGGTTTGGATTAGTTTAACGACATTTCGGTCGAAATGGGATTTGAATTAGTTTAACGACATTTCGGTCAAGGTTGAAATAGGATTAGTTTAACGACGTTTCGGTCGAAATTGGGTTTAGTTTAGGGTATTGGATATGTGAGATTTGCATGGTTCATGAATTTAGGCTCATGGGTTCATAGGTTTATGGTTTATGAACATAGGTTCATAAGTTTATGGTTCATGAACATAGGTTCATAAGTTTATGGTTTATGAACTTAGGTTCATGGGTTTATGGTTCATGAACATAGGTATAGGTTTATGGTTTATGGTTTATGATTTTGGTTCATGGTTTGTGGACTCGGTGTATGGGTTGGTCCATGGTTTTGGTTCATAGTTCGTGAACTCAGTGTATGGGTTTATGGTTCGTGATTCATGGACTTGGTGTATGGGTTCATGGTTCATGGTTCATGGACCGGGTGTATGGGTTTATGGTTCATGGTTCATGGACCGGGTGTACAGATTTATGGTTCATGGTTCATGGACCGGGTGTACAGGTTTATGGTTCATGGTTCATGGACCGGGTGTACAGGTTTATGGTTCGTGGTTCATGGACCGGGTGTACAGGTTTATGGTTCATGGTTCATGGACCGGGTGTACAGGTTTATGGTTCATGGTTCATGGACCGGGTGTACAGGTTTATGGTTCATGGTTCATGGACCGGGTGTACAGGTTTATGGTTCATGGTTCATGGACCGGGTGTACAGATTTATTTTGATGGGTTTAATTTCGAAGTGGGCTTTGGTATTGGGCCTCTTTGGGTAAATGGATTTTGGGTATGTGGGTTTGAATATATGGGTTATTGGGTTAAATGGATATTGGGTTATTGGGTATTTGGGTTAATGGGTTAATGGATTTGGATATATAGGTTAATGGGTTTATAGGTTTATGGGTTGATGTTAATGGGTATAGTATGGGTTAATGATATGGGTTATGGGGTTTATGAAATAGATTAAGTGAGTTCGGGTCTAATTCAAGCCCTTAAGATTTAAAATATGAGTTAATTCAAATGAGATTTTGAAATAATTGAAATTGAGAATTTTGATTCAAAACCAAGTGCATTCGATCTTATTCAACTTAATTTGCATCAAATGTAATGATATTTTAATTTGACCGAGTCAAAATTTCAACATTCAATTTAAATGGATTTAATATAGCCATCTCTCTCTCTTTGATTTGAGAATTCTCTCTCTTTTTGGTGATGTTTTTTGCAAAGAGCGCCGTCGATGTTCATATCGGCATTCCGTCAAACATATGGCGGTTGAATTAGCACGTCGACGACGAAGCATTCCGTCGAATGATTGGTAGGTAAATGAGAGCATCGCTCTCTTTATGATTTGCCGCCGAGCAATTAGCGAGCGAACTTTGTTTGAGAGGAGAGCACCGCTCTCTCTCTCGGATCCGCCGTCGAACACTTAGTGGGCACGCTTTATTTGACTTCATTTGAGAGGAAGCGAGCGAACTTTGTTTGAGAGGAGAGCACCGCGCTCTCTCTCGGATCCGCCGTCGAACACTTGGCAGGCGGTCTTTGTTTGACTTCATTTAAGAAGATTTGAGAGGCGAGCATCGCTCTTTCTCTCAATTTCGCCGTCGAGCGGTTGGCGTTCGTTTAAGAGGAGAGCACCGCTCTCTCTCTCAATTTCGCCGTCGAACAAATGGTGGGCGTGCATGTCGACGCCATGGGCTTTAGAGAGGAGCACCGCTCCCTCTCTTTCAGCCTCGCCGTCAATGTCTCTTTTGGGCCTTCCGTCGAGCAGGTGGCGTGCACATCGACGGCATGATTTTTAGAGAGGAGCACCGCTCCCTCTCTTTCAATCTCGCCGTCGACGTCTCTTTTGGGCATTCCGTCGAGCAGGTGGTGGGCAGGATGTGTCGTCATCATTGGAGAAGACTGGGGCGGGTGGCGAAGCACCACGCCCGATCTTGGCTGGTTCGTCAAGGCGGAGCCGAGCGGGTGGCGAAGCACCACGCTCGGCCGTCGTCGAGCGGCTTCGTCGTCGGATCGGAGCCGAGCGGGTGGCGAAGCACCACGCCCGCCGTCGTCGGAGCGGTTTCGTCGTCGTCGGATCGGAGCCGAGCGGGTGGCGAAGCACCACGCCGGCCGTCGTCGGGCTTGACTTCGTCGTCGTCGGATCGGCAGTCGTCGCCAAGGCTCGCCGTCAAGGCGCGGCGAGCTTCAAGGCTCGGCCGAGGGGCTCGGGTCCGGCGCGGCGCGGCGAGAAGGAGGCTCGGGTCCGGCGCGGCGGCACTCGAGGCGGTTCGAGAAGGAGGCTCGGGAAGGGTGCTCGGGTCCGGCCGTCAAGGGGTGCAGGTCCTGCATGGAGCTCGGGCGCGAGTCGATAAGCTCGGGCGGCGGGTCGAGGCGCGGCAGAGGGCGACGGGCGCGGCGAGCTTCAAGGCTTGGCCGAGGGTGCTCGGGTCCGGTGAGGCATGGGGTGCGGTGGCGGCACGAGCGCGCGAGCGCTCAAGGAATGGCCGCGGGTGGCTCGGCGAGTGTGGAGATGGCCCGCGGCTTCGATCCGTGCGCGGCGACGAGGACGGCGCGGGTGTGGCTCGAGTCCGACAAGGCGCGAAGGTGCACCGCGGGCATGCGGGCCGAGCGCGAGTGATGACGCGGCATCGACGGGATCCGGCGCGGGAGGCGGGGTCGCGGCGCGAACGCGGGGTCGCGGCTCGACGGAGCGGGGGTCGCTCGGCGCGCGCGGGCAACGGGGTCCGGCAGCGGTGGTGTCGGGTCGCGGATCTTGGGCGCGGTGAGGGCTCGGGTGCGGCGCGGTCCGGCGAAGAAGCTCGAACAACGGTGCGAGCTCAGGGTGGTTCGGGAAGGATGCTCGGGGATCGGCAAGGGGCTCGGGCGGCGGCGCGGTCCCGCGCGGGTTGAGGGCATCCGGACCCGAGGTGGCTCGAGGCGGCCGCGGGATCCGAGGGAACTCGAGGCGGCCGAGAGGTGGCTCGAGGCGACCGGATCCGAGGTGGCTCGATGGCGGCCCGAGGTGGCTCGAGGGCGACCGGATCCGAGGTGGCTCGGTTGAAGTAAGGCGCGGCGCGGGTGGCCGAGGCGGCGCGCGGCTCGAGGAGGCGAGCGAGACGGGATCGCTCGGCGGCGGAGGAGGAAATGATGCGCGCCGAGGTGCGCGCGGATGGCCGAGGGCGGCGAGTCGCGACGAGAGGAGCTTCGCGGGGACATTCACGCGGGGACCTTCGCGACGGCGGAGCTCTGCGACGAAGCTTCACGCCGTGGCCGGAGCGAGAGGAGGTGGGCGCCGAGGATTTTCGCGACGGCGGAGCTCCGAGCGTCGGAGCTCGGGTTCACCGAGGGAGAGAGAGAGAGAGAGGGAGAGAGAGAAGAGAAACTTTATTTCTCTCTCTCTTCTCTTCTTCTTTTTTTTACGAAAGAGAGAGAGAGAGAGAGAGAGAGAGAGGCTTTTGTTTTTTTTTCTTTTTCTTTTTCTTCTTTTTTTTTTGCTGTTCGAGAGAGAGAAGGGAATTACCTTTTTTTTTCTCTTTTGAACAGGGAATGGATTCTCTTTGTGTGGAAGATTTTGCAAGTTCAAAAAGCAGTGTTTTCTCTCCTCTTTTTTTTTCAAGTGGGTTTTATGGATCTCCTTTCTCTTTTTTTTTTTAGAACGTGTGATAGAGGGATGTGGGAAGTTGAGAGATGTGGGAGGAGTGGGTGGTTAGTCATGTGTAGTGGGGATGATTGGATGTGGGTTTGGGTCGTGCCCCCAAAAAAGGTAATTGGATCCGATTTTTTGTCCATGCACCTAGTGCATGGACCGTTTCATACACCACATATTCTATTTCTTCTTTTTTTTTTTTTTTTTTTTTTTTTTATATATATATATATATTTTTTATGCCCCAACAAATGCCCCCCGCCTTTTCAAGCTTGTGGATTTAAACAAGGTGGAAAAGGTGATAATCTCCTTGCTCGATTTCAACTTTCCGATCGCCACCGAGGTCTAATATCAAAAGTCCAAGGTAACTGAAATTTCAAATTAAGATGCTCAGATTTCAACTGGATATCTCCCCTAATTTCTGTCTAGGGGTCTCAAAATTTTTCCACCATCGGAATTGTCGCGCAATTTGCCTCAAGAAGCAATCGAAATTGCTGCGCATAACCGACCCTAAGGTGAGTTAGCATTCCATCATAGGCAAAATATATCTGCGGTGATAGGGAACATAAATTGATTTTTTATTTATTTTGCCTCGAGAAGCAATCGAAATTGCTGCGCATAACCGACCCTAAGGTGAGTTAGCATTCCGTCATAGACAAAATATATCTTGGGCAGTATGGCGCCCATAAGGAACATGGATTAATTTTTATTTATTTTGCCTCGAGAAGCAATCGAAATTGCTGCGCGTAACCGACCCTAAGGTGAGTTAGTATTCCGTCATAGACAAAATATCTTGGGCAGTATGGCGCCCGTAAGGAACATGGATTAATTTTTATTTATTTTGCCTCGAGAAGCAATCGAAATTCTTTGCGCGTAACCGACCCTAAGGTGAGTTAGCATTAGTCATAGACAAAATATCTCTTGGGTAATCTGGCGCCCATATGGGTTTTCACCAGATACCTTCCCCTAGCTTTTGCCTGTGGACCTCGAAAGGTTTTCTCACAGCGGGGATCCCAATTTTGCCTGTGGGGTTATACCACAGCCGGGAATTTATACAATTTTACCCTCGAAGTCCGATGTGGGCAATCAAGTCCGTTAGTGGCTCGTATTTTACCCATATTATCTAAAAATTTAGACAATATGTCCTCCACCTTTTTTTTTTTTTTTTTTTTTTTTTTTTTTTTTTTTTCTCCGAAAAATAATATATTCTAATGAGAGCAAAGTGGGCAAAATTATATTTCCCAAGAAGAGAACGAACACATGCCTTCAAGATGAAGAAAGGATGATTGCCCCCTGAACGTTTTCTGTGACAAGTGAGTGATAGAACATTCTCCATTATATCACCAAATGGAAAAGAGAATGAGCTGATGCATTTAGGAGGAAGAAGACTACGTTCATCAGCAAAAATCGTCCTCCCCCTGACGATTTGACCGGTACAACGTCCTTTGTGGTGATGCCAAATTGGAGGAAAATCAAAATTCCTCATTTTTATCTCCACCGAGGTAGAGGATATGGTGTTATTAGAAGCCATTGCTCATCTTAGCGGCGAATAGCCAAGATATGATGTTAAGAGGGAGAAGACCATGATTCTCAGTCAGAATAATCCTGCCCCCTGATGACTTGAGTGGCAGACAATGATCAGCTCATTCTCCGGAAAATTGGAACTCCTTGCTTCGATGTGGTGTTGTTGGAAACCATTGCTCCTCTTAGCAACGAATAGCCCCGATACGATGTTGATAGGGAGAAGACCACGGTCGATCGAGAATAATCCTCCGATGACTTGATTGGCAGACCAGGACATGATGTTAGCCAAAACGTCCTTTGTGGTAATGCCATCTCATTTTGATCTCCGAGGTAGAAGAAGCAATATTGTCGGATTTACATTGCTCCGCTTGGATGAAGTCATATTCATCGGTCACATGTTTATTCATTAGTCTCTTTATCAGCATTATTAGATTTGGTCTCAAAGATGGAGGGAGAAGCCATGTCCCACCGGGCGTGCCATTTTGTCTGCCACCACGAATGACGTACCTCGCACGGTGAAATTTATCTTGAATTTCCCGTGGGGTAGTATTCATGATTCAGATTAATATTTATGTATATATAGTTATCAGGTATTGCGGATCCATGGCTTCCAATAAACGCAAGCGTCTATTGTTAATTACCCCTATAGAATGTTAGGGTACCCTCGATTAAGAGACCAAATATAAGTGGTGATATTAAAAGAGACAAAACGGACAAATAAAATTTTATTCATATGATTTGCCGTTTACATGGCTTAACGAGGGCATACCCCCACTGTACATGGATGTCATAAAAGTAGGATAGTCAGTTTAGCGACTTGATGGTCGATAGGGATCAAATTACTCAGTTTAACGACATGGCGGTCGAAAGGAGTTTGGGTTGCTCAGTTTAATGACATGGCGGTCGGGTTTGATTTTGTTGCTCAGTTTAGTGACATGGCGGTCGGGTTTGATTTTGTTGCTCAGTTTAATGACATGGCGGTCGGGTTTGATTTTGGTACTCAGTTTAATGACATGGCGGTCGGGTTTGATTTTGGTGCTCAGTTTAATGACATAGCGGTCGGGTTTGATTTTGTTGCTCAGTTTAATGACATGGCGGTCGGGTTTGGGTTTAGTGCTCAGTTTAATGACATGGCGGTCGGGTTTGATTTTAGTGCTCAGTTTAATGACATGGCGGTCGGGTTTGATTTTGTTGCTCAGTTTAGTGACATGGCGGTCGGGTTTGATTTTGGTACTCAGTTTAATGACATGGCGGTCGGGTTTGATTTTGGTGCTCAGTTTAATGACATAGCGGTCGGGTTTGATTTTGTTGCTCAGTTTAATGACATGGCGGTCGGGTTTGGGTTTAGTGCTCAGTTTAATGACATGGCGGTCGGGTTTGATTTTAGTGCTCAGTTTAATGACATGGCGGTCGGGTTTGATTTTGTTGCTCAGTTTAGTGACATGGCGGTCGGGTTTGAATTTGGTTTTGAGTTTAGTTTAACGACGTTTCGGTCGTTTGGCTGAGATGTTTATGAAAATTGGATTTAGGTTTAGTTTAACGACGTTTCGGTCGAAAAAGACATTACGGTCATTTGAATTTGGGTTTAGTTTAAAGACATTACGGTCATTTGAATTTGGGTTTAGTTTAAAGACGTTTCGGTCATTTGAATTTGGGTTTAGTTTAAAGACGTTTCGGTCATTTGAATTTGATTTTAGTTTAAAGACGTTACGGTCATTGAATTTGGGTTTAGTTTAAAGACGTTTCGGTCATTAGAATTTGAGTTTAGTTTAAAGACGTTTCGGTCATTTGAATTTGGGTTTAGTTTAAAGACGTTTGGTCATTTGAATTTGGGTTTAGTTTAAAGACGTTTGGTCATTTGAATTTGGGTTTAGTTTAAAGGCGTTTAGGTCATTTGAATTTGGGTTTAGTTTAAAGACGTTTAGGTCATTAGAATTTGAGTTTAGTTTAAAGACGTTTAGGTTATTTGAATTTGGGTTTAGTTTAAAGACGTTTCGGTCATTTGAATTTGGGTTTAGTTTAAAGACGTTTCGGTCATTTGAATTTGGGTTTAGTTTAAAGACGTTTCGGTCATTTGAGTTTGCGTTTAGTTTAAAGACGTTTCGGTCATTGAATTTGGGTTTAGTTTAAAGACGTTTCGGTCATTTGAGTTTGAGTTTAGTTTAAAGACGTTTCGGTCATTTGAATTTGATTTTAGTTTAAAGACGTTACGGTCATTGAATTTGGGTTTAGTTTAAAGACGTTTGGTCATTTGAATTTGAGTTTAGTTTAAAGACGTTTTGTCATTTGAATTTGGGTTTAGTTTAAAGGCGTTTGGTCATTGAATTTGAGTTTAGTTTAAAGACGTTTGGTCATTGAATTTGGGTTTAGGTTTAGTTTAACGACGTTAGAATTGACGGTGGATTTAAGTTTAGTTTAACGACGTTACGGTCGAGTTGGATTTTGGTTTAGTTTAACGACGTTTAGGTCGAAGTGGGATTTGGACTTAGGATTAGTTTAACGACGTTTCGGTCGAATTTGGGTTTGGATTAGTTTAACGACATTTCGGTCAAAATTGGGTTTAGTTTAAAGACGTTTCGGTCATTGGATTTGGGTTTAGTTTAAAGACGTTTCGGTCATTGGATTTGGGTTTAGTTTAAAGACGGTTCGGTCATTGGATTGATGTTATCGAAAGTAGAGGTGGCTAATTCCTGGGTATATGTATCGGGACTAACCGAGTTTAATATATTTTTCACTCTAGTTATATGTGCTAGAGTGAGGATTTGACTAAGCCCTAAGTGTAGGTATTAGGGTGGGTCGGATGAACTCTAAGTATATGTATTAGAGCTCAATTTGAATTTGGGTTTAGTTTAAAGACGTTTCGGTCATTGAATTTGAGTTTAGTTTAAAGACGTTACGGTCATTGAATTTGGGTTTAGTTTAAAGACGTTTCGGTCATTAAATTTGGGTTTAGTTTAAAGACGTTACGGTCATTGAATTTGAGTTTAGTTTAAAGACGTTTCGGTCATTTGAATTTGGGTTTAGTTTAAAGACGTTTCGGTCATTGAATTTGAGTTTAGTTTAAAGACGTTTCGGTCATTTAAATTTGATTTTAGTTTAAAGACGTTACGGTCATTGAATTTGGGTTTAGTTTAAAGACGTTTCGGTCATTAGAATTTGAGTTTAGTTTAAAGACGTTTGGTCATTTGAATTTGGGTTTAGTTTAAAGACGTTTGGTCATTTGAATTTGGGTTTAGTTTAAAGACGTTTGGTCATTTGAATTTGGGTTTAGTTTAAAGACGTTTGGTCATTTGAATTTGGGTTTAGTTTAAAGACGTTTGGTCATTAGAATTTGAGTTTAGTTTAAAGGCGTTTGGTCATTTGAATTTGGGTTTAGTTTAAAGACGTTTGTCATTTGAATTTGGGTTTAGTTTAAAGACGTTTGGTCATTTGAATTTGGGTTTAGTTTAAAGGCGTTTGGTCATTTGAGTTTGAGTTTAGTTTAAAGGCGTTTGGTCATTGAATTTGGGTTTAGTTTAAAGACGTTTCGGTCGAAGTGGGATTTGGACTTAGGATTAGTTTAACGACGTTTCGGTCGAATTTGGGTTTGGATTAGTTTAACGACATTTCGGTCAAGGTGGGTTTTGAATTAGTTTAACGACATTTAGGTCAAGGTTGAAATAGGATTAGTTTAACGGCGTTTAGGTCGAAATTGGGTTTAGTTTAACGACATTTGATCAGGTTTTAGACTCGGATTAGTTTAACGACGTTTCGGTCGATGTTGGTTTGGATTTAGTTTAACGACATTTCGGTCGACAGTGGTTTGGATTTAGTTTAACGACATTTCGGTCGACAGTGGGATTTGGGTTTAGTTTAGCGACGTTTCGGTCGAAATTAGGTTTGGATTAGTTTAACGACATTTCGGTCAATGTTGGTTTGGATTAGTTTAAAGACATTTCGGTCAAATTTGGGTTTAGGTTTAGTTTAACGACATTTCGGTCGATATTGGGATTTGGGTTTAGTTTAGTGACGTTTCGGTCAATATTGGACTTAGGATTAGTTTAACGACGTTTCGGTCGAGTTTGATTTAGGATTAGTTTAACGACGTTTCGGTCGAGTTTGATTTAGGATTAGTTTAACGACGTTTCGGTCGAGTTTGATTTAGGATTAGTTTAACGACGTTTCGGTCGAGTTTGATTTAGGATTAGTTTAACGACGTTTCGGTCGAGTTTGATTTAGGATTAGTTTAACGACGTTTCGGTCGAGGTTAGGATTTAGGTTTAGTTTAACGACGTTTCGGTCGATTGAGTTTTGGACTTGGATTTAGTTTAACGACGTTTCGGTCGATTGAGTTTTTGGTTTAGGTTTAGTTTAACGACGTTACGGTCGGCAGTGGATTTAAGTTTAGTTTAACGACGTTTCGGTCGATTGAGTTTAGGTTTAGTTTAACGACATTACGGTCGAAATTGGGTTTGGATTAGTTTAACGACATTTCGGTCGAAATGGGATTTGAATTAGTTTAACGACATTTCGGTCAAGGTTGAAATAGGATTAGTTTAACGACGTTTGGTCGAAATTGGGTTTAGTTTAGGGTATTGGATATGTGAGATTTGCATGGTTCATGAATTTAGGCTCATGGGTTCATAGGTTTATGGTTTATGAACATAGGTTCATAAGTTTATGGTTCATGAACATAGGTTCATAAGTTTATGGTTTATGAACTTAGGTTCATGGGTTTATGGTTCATGAACATAGGTATAGGTTTATGGTTTATGGTTTATGATTTTGGTTCATGGTTTGTGGACTCGGTGTATGGGTTGGTCCATGGTTTTGGTTCATAGTTCGTGAACTCAGTGTATGGGTTTATGGTTCGTGATTCATGGACTTGGTGTATGGGTTCATGGTTCATGGTTCATGGACCGGGTGTATGGGTTTATGGTTCATGGTTCATGGACCGGGTGTACAGGTTTATGGTTCATGGTTCATGGACCGGGTGTACAGGTTTATGGTTCCTGGTTCATGGACCGGGTGTACAGGTTTATGGTTCATGGTTCATGGACCGGGTGTACAGGTTTATGGTTCATGGTTCATGGACCGGGTGTACAGGTTTATGGTTCATGGTTCATGGACCGGGTGTACAGGTTTATGGTTCATGGTTCATGGACCGGGTGTACAGGTTTATGGTTCATGGTTCATGGACCGGGTGTACAGGTTTGTTTTGATGGGTTTAATTTCGAAGTGGGCTTTGGTATTGGGCCTCTTTGGGTAAATGGATTTTGGGTATGTGGGTTTGAATATATGGGTTATTGGGTTAAATGGATATTGGGTTATTGGGTATTTGGGTTAATGGGTTAATGGATTTGGATATATAAGTTAATGGGTTTATAGGTTTATGGGTTGATGTTAATGGGTATAGTATGGGTTAATGATATGGGTTATGGGGTTTATGAAATAGATTAAGTGAGTTCGGGTCTAATTCAAGCCCTTAAGATTTAAAATATGAGTTAATTCAAATGAGATTTTGAAATAATTGAAATTGAGAATTTTGATTCAAAACCAAGTGCATTCGATCTTATTCAACTTAATTTGCATCAAATGTAATGATATTTTAATTTGACCGAGTCAAAATTTCAACATTCAATTTAAATGGATTTAATATAGCCATCTCTCTCTCTTTGATTTGAGAATTCTCTCTCTTTTTGGTGATGTTTTTTGCAAAGAGCGCCGTCGATGTTCATATCGGCATTCCGTCAAACATATGGCGGTTGAATTAGCACGTCGACGACGAAGCATTCCGTCGAATGATTGGTAGGTAAATGAGAGCATCGCTCTCTTTATGATTTGCCGCCGAGCAATTAGCGAGCGAACTTTGTTTGAGAGGAGAGCACCGCTCTCTCTCTCGGATCCGCCGTCGAACACTTAGTGGGCACGCTTTATTTGACTTCATTTGAGAGGAAGCGAGCGAACTTTGTTTGAGAGGAGAGCACCGCTCTCTCTCTCGGATCCGCCGTCGAACACTTGGCAGGCGGTCTTTGTTTGACTTCATTTAAGAAGATTTGAGGCGAGCATCGCTCTTTCTCTCAATTTCGCCGTCGAGCGGTTGGCGTTCGTTGAAGAGGAGAGCACCGCGCTCTCTCTCAATTTCGCCGTCGAACAAATGGTGGGCGTGCATGTCGACGCCATGGGCTTTAGAGAGGAGCACCGCTCCCTCTCTTTTAGCCTCGCCGTCAATGTCTCTTTTGGGCATTCCGTCGAGCAGGTGGCGTGCACATCGACGGCATGATTTTTAGAGAGGAGCACCGCTCCTCTGCTCAATCTCGCCGTCGACGTCTCTTTTGGGCATTCCGTCGAGCAGGTGGTGGGCAGGATGTGTCGTCATCATTGGAGAAGACTGGGGCGGGTGGCGAAGCACCACGCCCGATCTTGGCTGGTTCGTCAAGGCGGAGCCGAGCGGGTGTGGCTTACCACGCTCGGCCGTCGTCGGGCGGCCGTCGTCGTCGGATCGGAGCCGAGCGGGTGGCGAAGCACCACGCCCGGCCGTCGTCGGAGCGGCTTCGTCGTCGTCGGATCGGAGCCGAGCGGGTGGCGAAGCACCACGCCCGGCCGTCGTCGGAGCTTCGTCGTCGTCGGATCGGCTTGGTCGTCGCCAAGGCTCGCCGTCAAGGCGCGGCGAGCTTCAAGGCTCGGCCGAGGGGCTCGGGTCCGGCGCGGCGCGGCACGACGGTTCGAGAAGGAGGCTCGGGTCCGCGCGGCGGCACTCCGAGGCGGTTCGAGAAGGAGGCTCGGGAAGGGTGCTCGGGTCCGGCCGTCAAGGGCTGGTCGAGCTCGGGCGCGAGTCGATAAGCTCGGGCGGCGGAGTCGAGGCGCGGCGGAGGCGACGGGCGCGGCGAGCTTCAAGGCTTGGCCGAGGGTGCTCGGGTCCGGGTGAGGCATGGGGTGCGGCGTGTGCGGCACGAGGCGCGGGCAGCGGTCGGCGCGGGCGAGGCACGCGGCTCAAGGAATGGCCGCGGGTGGCTCGGCGAGTGTGGGATAGCCCGCAGCTTGATCCGAGCCAGCCGACGGACGGCCGCGGGTGTGGCTCGAGTCCGGCAAGGCGCGAAGGTGCCTGTGAGCGTACGGGCCGGAGGCGTGCGATGAGTGATGTGTGACGCATCGCGGATCCGGCGCGAGCGCGAGAGCGGGGTCGCGGCGCGGCAACGGGTCGCGGCTCGACGGAGCGGGGTCGCTCGGCGCGCGCGCGGCAACGGTCCGGCAGCGGCGGTGGTGTCGGGTCGCGGATCTTGGGCGCGCCGAGGGGCTCGGGTCTGCGCGGTCCGGCGAAGAAGCTCGGAACAACGGTGCGAGCTCCGAGGTGGTTCGGGAAGGATGCTCGGGGATCCGGCAAGGGGCTCGGGCGGCGGCGCGGTCCGGTGACGCGCGGGTTGAGGGCATCCGGACCCGAGGTGGCTCGAGGGCGGCCGCGGGATCCGAGGGAACTCGAGGGCGGCCGGAGGTGGCTCGAGGCGACCGGATCCGAGGTGGCTCGATGGCGGCCCGAGGTGGCTCGAGGCGGCCGGATCCGAGGTGGCTCGGTTGAAGTAAGGCGCGGGGTGGCGAGGGCGGCGCGCGGCTCGAGAGGAGGCGAGCGAGACGGGATCGCTCGGCGGCGGAGGAGGAAATGATGCGCGCCGAGTGCCGCGCGGATGGCGAGGGCGGCGAGTCGCGACGAGAGGAGCTTCGCGCCGGGGACATTCACGCGGGGACCTTCGCGACGGCGGAGCTCTGCGACGAAGAAGCTTCACGCCGGTGAGCCGGAGCGAGAGGAGGTGGGCGCGAGGATTTTCGCGACGGCGGAGCTCAGAGCGTCGGAGCTCGGGTTCACCGAGGAGAGAGAGAGAGAGGGAGAGAGAGAGAGAAACTTTATTTCTCTCTCTCTTCTCTTCTTCTTTTTACGAAAGAGAGAGAGAGAGAGAGAGAGAGAGAGAGAGGCTTTTGTTTTTTTTTTCTTTTTCTTTTTCTTCTTTTTTTTTTTTCGAGAGAGAAAGGGAATTACCTTTTTTTTCTCTTTTGAACAGGGAATGGATTCTCTTTGTGTGGAAGATTTTGCAAGTTCAAAAAGCGGTGTTTTCTCTCCTCTTTTTTTCAAGTGGGTTTTATGGATCTCCTTTCTTTTTTTTTTTTTAGAACGTGTGATAGAGGGATGTGGGAAGTTGAGAGATGTGGGAGGAGTGGGTGGTTAGTCATGTGTAGTGGGGATGATGGGATGTGGGTTTGGGTCGTGCCCCCAAAAAAAAGGTAATTGGATCCGATTTTTTGTCCATGCACCTAGTGCATGGACCGTTTCATACACCACATATTCTATTTCTTCTTTTTTTTTTTTTTTTTTTTTTTTTATATATATATATATATATTTTTTATGCCCCAACACATGCATAGTATCTTGATTTTTCACAAGAGCTTCTATGGACAATCCGCATCTCATAGCTACGGCCACATAGGAATACTCTTATATAGGTGGTTTCCTCCAGGGATGTGTGTAAAGTCACATCTCGCAAGAATTATCGCCTTGGATCCCATTAAGAGCTATCAGCTCAACCTAATCTACTACACAGAGCACTACTCACCATAGGCATGGGATTGGAGCTAAAGCTCCTCTATAAAATTTGTAGAAAAGTGCTTTTTGGCCAACCTGACAGTTTGTTTTTTCCACATTAAACCTTCTTCAAGAAATCGCCTATCACAAATGTTGGGTTCCCACTGCAGGAAGGCCCATTACGGGCAAGTCCCATCCCCCTCGATGACTCCAGGATCGATCTTAGTCCTGTTTAGATCTTTCATCAAGTAATCTGCCAAAACATTATTCAGATCTGATAAAATTTAAAACAATAACATGAGAGGTTAGCCATCTAATAAATTTTTTTTTTTTATCTCAACTTAACTTGTCTGCTAGTTTTAAAGTTCACCAAATTCATTTACAAACTTAATACTATGATCACAATAAGTGAAATTAAGAAAGTAATTATAATAACAAAATTAATCTAGCAGATAAATGCATGAGTCTCCCCTCACAGTTTTGAGGCATGCTAAAATTTAAAATTATGAAATTAATCATGTGTTATGGGGTTTGATTCAATAGCAAATAGATGGCCAAACAATTTAAATATTTGATTTCAATCAAGTAATCTTGAAGAGATATATGAAATCAAATATTCTTTATGCAGTAAACAGATTATATATAAATGTTGAAGTAAAAAAGATTACAAAATTAAAATTGGTCTGGTAGGTTAGAGCTTGCTTTTATAAAGTAGTTGAGCTAACCATACGAAGGGTTCAAAATCCACTAAAAACAATCTTTCTTTTTTCTTTTTTTTTAAAAAAAAATCAAATAAATTTCACTGTAGCAAGCTTGTTAAACTTAACCGTTTGATTCGGGTATAAACAAGAACTAGTTATTAAAGGGATAGGTACAAGTATGGAGATAAGAAAAATAGTTAAACTTAACCGTTTGGTTCGGGTATAAACAAGAACTAGTTATTAAAGGGATAGGTACAAGTATGGAGATAAGAAAAATAGCGTTTGGATGAAAATTGGGTTGTTCCCGAGGATAAGAAAAATATTAGATAGTTTTATATAAAAAATAAATGTTTTGATAGGGATAACCGAGAACTACTATTCTCGAGTAAAAAATTAGCGTTTGGATATAAAGGGGGGAATAAGGGCCTATTCTTATTCTTATCTCTAACCAAACGGTGCTAACTCTGTAGCAAATTTTTTTTTACAATCCGTACAATATCGGTATGAAACAGAAAAAGTGATGCTACATTTTTTATTTTTTCAACCGTGTAACTTGTCTGGAAAAAATTACTGTAGCAAAATTTTAGAAATCTATAGTAGAATAGTGAAATCCTTATTTTATTTTTTTTAACGAAATAGTTTTACTGTAGCAAAACAAAAGCCTTAAGTTTACAGTAGCAATATACAAAATTATATGCAATATATATTTATATATTTTAATGAATTAGCACCCGTGAGATTTAATCACAATATTCAGGCGGGAATACGCCTTAGATTGTTGGAAAAAATCCAAAAATTTTATTTATTTATTTAATATTTCTTTATTTACTTATTTTATTATTATTAATTTTAATTATTAAGTTAGAGAAACCGCCGCATACGATCGTACTGCTCGCAGGAGGAGGAATTCCGGTCGTACCTTAGGGTGTTGTTCCCGGTTAATCCCGCACGTAAGGACGGGATTACGTCTTAGAACGATCAGTCTTAAGTATTTATATGGATTTAGCGATCATCTGTTAATCACAATCAGATTTTCTATGCGGAATTTGTTCCAATAGGTTGAACCCCTTGCCAGATATCTGACGGTCGGAGACACTTGTTGGCAGCGTGGGGTGGGTGCCGACTGACGAGGGTGCCATGAGAAAGATGTTGCGATTAGGGGCTCGAGGAATGAATTTAGGATTACGGTTTCATGGAGGCCCTAATTAACACACAACACATATTAGCATGTTAGCACAATTGCCCAAAAGTCTGCCTACCTTTGGTGATTTGACCTGAGCCCCTCCACGAAAAGTTTCGTACAAATTTGCGCATAAAATATAAGCCTTTTTTCAATTTTTTCAAATTTCCAATTTCATCCACTTATCAAAACTTCTCTTAATTGTTTTCCACAATTGCCATGCCGAACTTGAAAACTCATGACTTCACCACGACTTCCGATCTTGTCGGACCTTTCAAGTGGTGATTTTGTTTCATTGGATTTCGTTTTTCGATTGTTGGAAATAGTTATCCTTTCTCCAGAATCCAAAATTTGAGAAATTTCCAATTCAAATAAAATTTGAATTGAAATTCAGAATTCATTTTATTAAAATTCGAGTTTGCCAGTTTCTACATGTACGATCTCCCTGAGCTCACGGGCCCTGTAGCTAAGGAGTATGCTTTTTCTTTTTCACTCTTTTTTCCTTTATGTCTAGCCATTGTTTGGTTGGGGGTTAAGAGATGGAATAACTCCTTAACCCCCATTTTATCCCCAAACAAAATATAGGTGGGGTTAGCTAACCCCACCTCAAATAGGTTATCTCGGCTTAGCTAATCCCACTTAATTCCACCAAATCCCAAGCAAACACTATTTTCTATTCATAATAATCCACTATCCTTCCTATTTCACCTACTCCAACCAAACACTATTTTTCACTATTCTGGACTAACTCCAACCCCCAACCAAACACAAAAATACTCTAACCCCACCTTAATCCTAAACTTAATACTATTCCTGAAATAACTACTTTTTCCTTAATCTCGAACCAAACGGTAGATTAACGTCTACTATATGTTGATCCTATATTTTTGAAGGCTAATATCTGATGTTGACACCAAAAGAGCTAGGGCTCTCTTTCCATACCACTTAAATGGTCTATGCCAGCCCACATTGATTATGTAAAGGAGAGCTACTACATCCTAATCTACCAGGCCACTATCATCGACCGATTGTGAACTATAACGATTGTGTGGCCATATCTCCATCAACGGTGATTTATGGCTGATGGCATTGCATTGGGCTATTCTTAAAGTGTGAGATTGCAGCCCCTTCACTTTGGGCTAATCGGGATTACGGAACGCTCTTCTATTTGCTTCAAGATTGTTTTATCAGCCTTTGTCTATTTGCCGCGTCTCGTCATCTATTTGTTTAAACAATGCATATATCAAACTAGCATCTAAATTGAATATTATGTTGACAAACGTTGAGGGCTACTTTCTAACTTTAGTGTACATGTCCCAAAAAAATAAATAAATAAATTATCTCACAGTGTCCCACCAGGCGTGTCAGAAAAGATTGTTGGCAGAGAAATTGCGACGCAGCATGTAATTCTAGCTAGTTCGTCTGCCATTGATTCATCCCTCTAATGTGAAGGCACGATTTGTCTTGTATTCAAGGATGGATTGGGGAGAGAATCATCCGATCAAGTTCTAGCTCGAGGAAAGGCCTCGTGATCTGACGATCGTCGAGGATGAACTCACTTGGGGCTAGCTAAATGGCAATGGATATATATTACATTAAGGCTACTTCTAAATTATGTTATGACTACTTCTAAGTTACGTTACATTTTCTTTTAGTTAGAAATTAAATGCGAGGTATTAACCATTTGATAATCTCATTAATAAAAAGTTGGTGCCAAAATATACTGATGAAGCTCGGAATCGAATTAATAGATCGCCGTTGATATTATGATACCATAAATTAGGAAGAGAACCCAATACCGATGTTGAGAAAAAATAAACAAAAATTACTTTTATTGGTCAAAAGCAAAAAAATATTATAATACTTGGAGACTCCAACTTTACGGCTCAGGTTTTTCGTTTGTAACTTGTGAAAGCACGCTATGTTTGGTCGCTTGGCTCGAGCCGAATTTGGATGGACTCGATCCAGTTGGTTTCTTGATCAGAAAAAAATAACTATTATAAGTATTTAAGACGTACTTCAGCTTAAATCTTTGACTGGTTGGAGGAACATCAAAAAGAATCTGCGTGGTTCGACTGAAACTTGTTAGGATTTGGTTAGATTTGTAATTGATTTCTAGTTAGATAAGATTAATATTTAAATCTGTTAGAGATATACTAAGATTTAAATATTAATTAGAGGATAAATCTAACTAGATTATGATTAATATTTAAATCTATTAGAGATAAATTAAGATAAATTTGAATATTAATTAGAATAGAAATTCTAAATATACTCGTTCTCGTTCAAGCTAATTAAATTAGCGAAGAGGTGCCGTACCGCAGCAAGCAAAAATAGGTGCTGTGAGTTAAGGTTAGGGCTGGCAAACGAGCGAGCCGGCTCGTGTTCGACTCGCGTTCGGCTCGATATTTGGCTCGCTCGAGCTCGGCTCGAATTAATTCCAAGCTGAGCTTGAGCCTAAATCTCGGCTCGAAATTAATTTCAAGCCGAGCTTGAGTATTACTAGGCTCGTTCGAATTAGGCTCGAAAAGCTCGAAAGCTCGAATATATATATATATATATATATATATATATATATATATATATATATATATATATATATATATATATATATATATATATATATATATATATAGTCTACAATATCATTAATAGTACCAACCACTTACTGTTAGATTTTTCATTGGATGATTCGATGTGTAGTTAGGATGATAGTGATTCTCTAGAATTGAATGGGAGATTAGTTGAATAGTATAATCTAATGGATGAAAATGGTCAGAGGGTTAGATCTAACGGTACAAAATTCGATAACACTAAGCATTTTGTACTATCGATAATATAATAGCCAGACTCTCTCTCTCTATATATATTCCAGCTACTATACTATCTATACTATTGATAGTCGAGCATTTTGTGCAATCGAGTTTTCTATCGTTAGATTTACCTATATATATAGAGTTCAGCTACTGTACTACCGATAGTACCAAGCATTTGGTATTCTCGAGTTTCTTCCGTTAGATCTACCTCTTTGGCTAATTTCATCTGTTAGATCACACTATTCAACTAGCCACCTACTGAACCCTAGGGGGCTACTATCATCCCGACCGCCCATCCCACCATACGAGGGCGGAAAACCTATTAGCAAGCCATTTGCACTATTAATATAATATAGTAGTTTAAATATATATATAATATTATAATATAGTATAGGGGTACTATACTCTTATAAGTATAGATCTCTTTATACTTATAAATTTTCAGTCGTTGGATGTGCGATTAGGATGATAGTGGTCCCCTAGGATTGAAATAGTTAAAAGAATAAATCCAACGATCGAAAACTCGATGAGTATAAATGGATCTATAGTCAAAACAATATAGCAAATTAACTCTCTCTATATATAATTATATATAATATATAATTTAATTATATAAAATAATGTATATTATGTATTTTAATTATATCTATATAGAATTTAGATTATTGGGCCCACAAAATTAAATCAGTAAAATTCTATTCTAATTGCTCTCTCTCTCTCTTTTTCACTTGCTCGCAGAATTATTTTTTCTAATTTTTATAATATTATAATATCTTATTTTATGCATTCATTTTATATGTTGAACTATTAGATATTTTTTGTATCAAATTTGAGATAATATTTTATAAAAATTAAATTATAGATTGCACGATGTTAAAAATTTCAAGCGGCTCGTTTAGGGCTCGAGCTCGCTCGACTCGAAGTTAGGCTCGCTCGAGATCGGCTCGAATTAATTTCAAGCCGAGCTTGAGCCTAAATTTAGGCTCGAAATTAATTTCAAGCCAAGCTTGAGCTAAGGTAAGCTCGCTCGAGCTCGGCTCGTTTCCACCCCTAGTTAAGGTGGAGCTGGGGTGCCGTACCCGAGAGAGAGAAAAAGGAGAGTAGCTTTGAGTGCACCTTGTGCACGGGTGCATGAGGATATGTCTTCTTTGTGGGCTTATAGAAGACGAGAGAAGGGTAGAAAAGATTCAAGAAAGAGGGCTCGGGTTGTAGTTACTCTGTGCAGAAGAGGAGTCAGGTGTAATCTTCTCTTATTTAATAAATCTTATTTTACCTGCATATTTTCAGTTTTGGTTTTTCTCTCTTTTATGATTGTATCAGCTTTTGCTGAGGAGACGGGTTTATGGTAAAAAACCCGATTCGACGTTTCCGTTGCGGAATCCCAACAATCGATACCGGATCCACAGCAGTTGGTATCGGAGTGGGTTGCGGATTCACGAGATCCGGTACCGGGGCGAGTACCGGATTCCCAACAATTGGTATCAAAGCCGAAGGTTATCAATCTGCGGGAGAGATCGACGGAGATGGCCACAAAATTCAAAATCGAGAAGTTCGACGGCAAGAACAATTTCGGTTTATGGCAAATTAAAGTACGGGCGATCCACGTACAACAAGAATTGTGAGTTACGGGGAAGCCCCAAGGATCTATCTAGATTGTATCAAACAACACCTAGAGGGGGGTGAATAGGTGTATCGGCCAAAAACCACAAATTCTCGATGCTTTAAAAAATAAATGCGGAAAATAAAAAGCACACCGAGATTTACGTGGGAAAACTCCAATCTCGGAGAAAAAAACCCACGGGACCAACACGCGAATAAACAATCAATAAGAGAAAAGATTACAAGGTTATACCGAACTCCACGGACTCGACCTCTCTAACTCTCCTATGGATCTCCGCGCAATCCTCCTTCGGGTTGTCCACGCCCTCACGTCCGAGTCCACGAACGCCACGTCCCGAATCCACGAAATGCCTCCACTTCGAATCCACGAAGCCTTGATCACGCCGAATCCACGACGCCCACTCGAATCCACGAGCGCACTCCGTCCGGAGCAAAAACAATACGATCGATGATGATTTATTGCTTAGATTCTCATTAAAGATCTATGGGAATAATCTCTAAGCAATTCTCAAATTGATTCTAGAAAAACATTAAGAATTAGGGCACCGAGAATCAATTTGGGAGAAGCTTGATGTAGAAGATGAGGAAAACGGCTACCTACAAGCTTCTAGGGTTTTTCATAAATAATCTAGGCTTAGTTATCTTTTTGAAACACCCCTACATCTTATTTATAGGTTTAGAAGATTTCTAGATAGATTTGGATTAGAAAAAATAAATCTTTAAAACAGATTTCGTATCGAGGGACCGGTCCTCCAGATCAGAGACCGGTCCTCCCTTGCGCAATAAAATATTAATCACCGAGGGACCGGTCTCACATGCCAGGGGACCGGTCTTATTCAGCGATATGTGAATTTCCAGCCTCTGGGACCGGTCCTCCCTTTGTGGAGACCGGTCCTCTGTGCAAAGTTGCGCATAAAAAGCACACCGAGATTTACGTGGGAAAACTCCAAACTCGGAGAAAAAAACCCACGGGACCAACACGCGAATAAACAATCAATAAGAGAAAAGATTACAAGGTGATACCGAACTCCACGGACTCGACCTCTCTAACTCTCCTATGGATCTCCGCGCAATCCTCCTTCGGTTGTCCACGCCTCACGTCCGAGTCCACGAACGCCACGTCCCGAATCCACGAAATGCCTCCACTTCGAATCCACGAAGCCTTGATCACGCCGAATCCACGACGCCCACTCGAATCCACGAGCGCACTCCGTCCGGAGCAAAAACAATACGATCGATGATGATTTATTGCTTAGATTCTCATTAAAGATCTATGGGAATAATCTCTAAGCAATTCTCAAATTGATTCTAGAAAAACATTAAGAATTAGGGCACCGAGAATCAATTTGGGAGAAGCTTGATGTAGAAGATGAGGAAAACGGCTACCTACAAGCTTCTAGGGTTTTTCATAAATAATCTAGGCTTAGTTATCTTTTTGAAACACCCCTACATCTTATTTATAGGTTTAGAAGACTTCTAGATAGATTTGGATTAGAAAAAATAAATCTTTAAAACAGATTTCGTATCGAGGGACCGGTCCTCCGTATCGAGACCTGGTCCTCCCTTGCGCAATAAAATATTAATCACCGAGGGACCGGTCTCACATGCCGGGGGGACCGGTCTTATTCAACGATATGTGAATTTCAGCCTCGGGACCGGTCCTCCCTTTGTGGAGACCGGTCCTCTCGTGCAAAGTTGGGCATAGGGAGCTCGCTGGGACCGGTCTTCCAGTTGTGGAGACCGGTCCTCTGTGCAAAGTTGCGCAGAGGGTGCTTACTGGGACCGGTCCTCTCAATGTGGAGACCGGTCCTCTCAACCAGATATGCAGAGTGAAGAACCAAATTAGTTAAAACTCAATTTCAACAATCCTAATGTCTTCTAAACACTTGTTAAAGTATATAAATCATCATCATCAGTATTTGAACTTACCGAGCATTGTGGATTTACGTTTCGAGTCTGCGAGTCTTCGATCTTCGTCTCATCTTCTCTAAACCTTCAAGACTCCGAACTACCTTCACGAAATATGCCAACATAAAATCCGTAACAATCTCCCCTTTGGCAATTTCGTGACAAAACCCAAAATTACATTAAAATACTCACAACGCTCAACTCACAAAAAAATGAAATTCATTGCCATCACCAAAACAATGAACCTCTCGCGTGAAAGATCCAAAGAAATACAAAATTATAATTTTGCAACTCCTAAACAAACTCTATGACTTAGACACAAGGAGTCTTGATGTTTTGATTTCAAAAACTCGCAAAAAGACAATTTTCTACACGAACAAAGTTCATAAACAAGGTTAGTAGTAAAGAAAATATATGACAATAACAATCTCTCCCCCTTTGTTCATGAAAATCTAATATATGAAAATAACAATCTCTCCCCCTTTGTTCATGAAAATCTAATATATGAAAATAACAATCTCTCCCCCTTTGTTCATGAAAATCTCATATATGAAAATAACAATCTCTCCCCCTTTGTTCATGAAAATCTAATATATGAAAATAACAATCTCTCCCCATTTGTTCATGAAAATCTCTCCCCCGCTTGAAATTCAATTCAAGTTTCCAATTCTTCTCCCCCTTTTTGTCAAAAATTGCCAAAAAGAAACACAAATAGAGAGAAAAACAAACTAGCAAATAGAAAGTAGTCACGTCACAATTAAAAGTAGAGAAAAAAGATAAAACATAGATAATGAGACTAAAAAAGGTAAAATCACTTCGTGTCTCATTAAAAAAAAAAATTTGCCTTGTTTTCTCAAAAATCCTTCAAAATTAGATTAATTTCATAAAATTAATGATTTCACTTCAAAAATTACTATGATGAAAATAAAATATTATTTGATTTCAAAAGACATCAATTCATCAAAATTTGATATTAAGAAAAATCTAATAATTTAAAGTCATCAAGATGGAAATTGATGAAAAATAATTTTTAGAAATTTGACAAATTGACACCAATTTGTCGCAACTCGTTCAAAATAGAGATTTAACTAATAAAGCACCGGGAGTGGCTCTTTGAGCATCTTTTTCAAACTATCACCTTATATCGCCGAAAATATTAAAATATTCATATATACATATTTTTTTTCAACCTTTTCGGTTTTTCATATAATTTCTCATTTGGTAGCTTACGACGGGGTGGTAGCTCTTTCCTACATGTGGTGGTAGTTTTCACACTCCTTTCAGATGTAACTCTTTCCACATCTTTTATACTTAGGAGTTTTTCCTTTTTTTTTTTAAAAAATATTCAAACTCCCCCTAAATTAGACAATCTCATAATTGAAAATAATTTTGACGAATCTTAGTCAATTAGCAAATATCCATCAATTATATTCAATCATTCACTACCAAGATGAATTAATTACTAAAAGATTAAAATTAATTTCAACATTTTGATGAATGTATGTAAGAAGAAATCACATATTAAATTATCGTCAAAATAATAACAAGTGAAGTAAAGCCGATAATTAATATGAATTTAGTCCAATTTGAATTGACTTTAAATACCTTAAGGCTTTTTGAAAAACCTTTAATCTCTCTACATTTATGATTTTCAATCATCTCCATTCTCAAAAATTTTTCAATCAAATTAAAAACTCCCCAAATACCTTTCCTCAAAAGATTTTCAAAACAAAATTTTAAACAATAAACCTCATCTAAACATGTAATGCAATGAAAGAAAAATATGCAATATGCACCAATCAAAACATTACATAATAAAAACAAACTAGGACGAAGAGCAAGGAAAGATATCACCTTTCCGGATCCACACTTGTTGGATCTTTCGTTGTCTTTGCTTGTCGACGTTCGGTTTGATTTGCCTTGTATTGGGATCAACCGTTAGTCGTTTCGATGCTTGAACCTTCGGTTGATATTTTCGTTGAGGCTTAGAATTAGAACTCCCTTGATGGTTCGGTTTTGAGATTCGGTTTGCACGAGGTACTCGACTAACTTGATTTTTCTTTTGATTCCGTGGGGGATGTCGAGTGTTAGTTAATACCAATTGTCGTTTCGAAGTTGCCGATTGAGACTTGAAATTTTTGTTCGACCAACTCTTTTTGATGTGTCCTTTGATGCCACATCGATGACACACCTTGTCCTTCAAAGTTGTTGAGACTTTTGATGTCGTCTTTTGATCCTTCTCAACATACGTCATTTCATATCCGAGACCCAACTTGTTCGATTGACCCAATCCGAGCATATGATCCAATTTCTTCGATCCGGAAGAAAATTGTTGTATGTCGGACTTAAGTTGACGAACTTGCTTGGTTAGCTCTTGATTGGATGTGTAGGTTTCCTTAAATTGTTGCTCCAAAAATCCAATCTTGTCTTGATGTGATTTGATCGTTGAATCCGCTTCTTCTAGCTTCTTTTGGAGGACCGAATTGTTGTTCAAAATCGATTCCCGTTCCTCCTCAAGAGTCTTATTTGTTGTCTTCAAATTCTTGTTCTCTTCTTCAAGATCGAATAAACGACGCCTCAACTTCTTATTGAGTTTCGCCATCTTTCGCGACTCAACAAGAAGTTGATTGTATACTTCTATATCCTCGTGCTCGATTCCTCCTCGTCCGATGTCGCTCGAAGACCCATGCGAAGAGAGAGAAAGATTTGAGTTAGATACAATTGAAGATAAACAAGCTACATTAGAAGACGAAGGCAAAAAAGTATTAGTAAATAACGCAAGATTTTCGTTGTTCTCTTCGTCACTTGAACTTGATTCACCCGAAGTAGAATCATCCCAAGTTTTTGCTTGCAAAACTTTTTGTTTGTAACTTTTCTTTGAAGGACAGTCCGGTGCTATATGACCATAGCCTTTGCATTTATAGCATTGGATCTCCCCTTCAAATTCATTCTTTTCTTTTGCGGACTTTGCAAGTTTTTTATCTTTCAATTTAGAAGATGAAGAAGATTTAGAAAATAATTTTTGCTTCGCAGATGAAGCATCGTTCTTCTTTCGGTAATTCCGGCGAAATTTCTTCGTTAGACGCGCCAAATGATGTTCGAAATTTGCGAGCGAAACATCTCCGTCGGAATCCGTGTCGTCGTCTTCTTCTTTAGTTGATTTGAGTGCAATCCCTGTGCTTTTAGAAAAAGACTTGGAAGAAGATTGATTAGTAGGAAAAGTCATCTCATACGTTTGTAAAGCACCTACTAACTCTTCGACTTTCATCTCATCCGGATGCTTTACCGTTTCAATTGCGGCAACTTTTGCCCTAAAGCGTTCCTAGAGTTCGAAGAATTTTTCTAACTACTTTAGACTCGGGATTTTCTCTCCCAAATTAGCACATGTATTGATAATGTCTTGAAGTCTAGTATAATAATCGAAACGATTCATGCTCCTCCATTCGAATAGAATCAAATTTACTAGTCAACATCTGGAGCTTTTGAATTTTTACTAGACTTGTACCCTCATGTGTAATTTGTAGAGTATCCCAAATTTCCTTCGCGGGGTTACAAGCCGAAACGCGAGTAAACTCCGTTTGCGATAAAGAATTGAATAAAGCATTAATTCCTTTACCGTTAAACGAAGATGACTCGTTTTCATCTTTCGTCCACTTATTTCGTGGTTTCGGCGTTTCAACATTATCGACCTTTTCGATTGGATGTTTCCATCCGAATTCAATCGCTTGCCACACCCGCTCATCGATCGCTATTAGAAAAGCTCTCATGCGAACTTTCCAATAGGCATAATTCGTGCCGTCGAAGAGCGGTGGTCGATTAATGTTTCCGCTTTCGGCCAGTAGATAATAATTTAGCTAGATCCCGCTCTGATACCAATTGTGAGTTACGGGGAAGCCCCAAGGATCTATCTAGATTGTATCAAACAACACCTAGAGGGGGGTGAATAGGTGTATCGGCCAAAAACCACAAATTCTCGATGCTTTAAAAAATAAATGCGGAAAATAAAAAGCACACCGAGATTTACGTGGGAAAACTCCAAACTCGGAGAAAAAAACCCACGGGACCAACACGCGAATAAACAATCAATAAGAGAAAAGATTACAAGGTGATACCGAACTCCACGGACTCGACCTCTCTAACTCTCCTATGGATCTCCGCGCAATCCTCCTTCGGGTTGTCCACGCCCTCACGTCCGAGTCCACGAACGCCACGTCCCGAATCCACGAAATGCCTCCACTTCGAATCCACGAAGCCTTGATCACGCCGAATCCACGACGCCCACTCGAATCCACGAGCGCATTTCTTCCGTAGCAAAAACAAAACTATCAATGATGATTTATTGCTTAGATTCTCATTAAAGATCTATGGGAATAATCTCTAAGCAATTCTCAAATTGATTCTAGAAAAACATTAAGAATTAGGGCACCGAGAATCAATTTGGGAGAAGCTTGATGTAGAAGATGAGGAAAACGGCTACCTACAAGCTTCTAGGGTTTTTCATAAATAATCTAGGCTTAGTTATCTTTTTGAAACACCCCTACATCTTATTTATAGGTTTAGAAGACTTCTAGATAGATTTGGATTAGAAAAAATAAATCTTTAAAACAGATTTCGTATCGAGGGACCGGTCCTCCGTATCGTAGACCGTCCTCCTTGCGCAATAAAATATTAATCACCGAGGGACCGGTCTCACATGCCAGGGACCGGTCTTATTCACGATATGTGAATTTCAGCTCTCGGGACCGGTCCTCCCTTTGTGGAGACCGGTCCTCTCGTGCAAAGTTGCGCATAGGGAGCTCTTTGGGACCGGTCTTCCAGTTGTGGAGACCGGTCCTCTGTGCAAAGGTGCGCAGAGGGTGCTTACCGGGACCGGTCCTCTCAATGTGGAGACCGGTCCTCTCAACCAGATATGCAGAGTGAAGAACCAAATTAGTTAAAACTCAATTTCAACAATCCTAATGTCTTCTAAACACTTGTTAAAGTATATAAATCATCATCATCAGTATTTGAACTTACCGAGCATTGTGGATTTACGTTTCGAGTCTGCGAGTCTTCGATCTTCGTCTCATCTTCTCTAAACCTTCAAGACTCCGAACTAACTTCACGAAATATGCCAACATAAAATCCGTAACAAGAATTAAACGAGACGTTGAACGGGAAGGAGGCGAAACCGGCGGAGGTCACGGATGCGGCATGAACGAAGATGGAGCGGAAGGCGCTGAGTACGCTTCATCTATTATTAGCAGATGAGGTTCTTTACAACGTAGTCGGCGAGATGACACCGGCAAAGTTGTGGAAGAAATTGGAAGATCTGTACATGACCAAATCCTTGACGAATAGGTTGTATCTGAAGCAGCGACTGTTTACGCTGCGGATGCAAGAAGCGGCGAGCCTACACGAGCATCTGAACGAGTTCAATAAGGTGGTGGCCCAGTTGACTAACATCGGAGTCAATCTTGTTGACGAAGATAAGGCGCTGATTTTACTATCTTCGCTACCGGCGGCATATGAGCATCTGGTGACCACATTGCTTTATGGCAAGGAAACCATAAGCGTGGAGGCGGTCACGGCGGCGCTTCTCTCGAACGAGATGTCGAAGATGACTCAGGAGTCCGGCACGCAGAGCCGGGATACTGGTTTGGTGGTGAGAGCGAAGAAGGAGGCGACAATATCGGCGACCGGAGATCGACAGAAGAAATCGCTATCTGAGGTAGAGTGCTTTTATTATCACAGGAAAGGGCATATTAAGTGCAACTGTCGAAAACTTCAGGATGATCTGAAGAAGTTGAAGCGGCAGAAGGAGGAAACTGTCGTGAACCAGGACGATAAGGTATCAGCGATGGCGCAGGCGGCAGAATCGGAGATGATCGATCTTGACGTGCTATATGCAGCGACCGGATGTGCGAAAATTTCGGATGACGCGTGGGTGCTTGATTCGGCGTGTTCTTTTCACGTTTGTCCGGAGAAGGAGTCTTTTGCCACCTATAAGGCGATTAATGGTGGAAAAGCTCTAATGGGCAACGGGACGGCGTGCAAAGTTTTGGGAGTTGGCACGGTGAAGATCTGAATGCACGATGGGGTCGTGAGTACGCTGACGGGTGTTCGACATGTTCCTGGATTAAAGCGGAATTTGATCTCGTTAGGCGCGTTGGACTCGAAGAGTTGTGATTTTTCGGCTTCGGGTGGAGCTATGAGGGTCCGAAAGCGAGATCGGTTCGTGTGCGAGGCGAACAAGCGTGGGAACTTGTACGTTCTGAACGGGAACACAGTCAGAACGGGAGCGAAGACGGATTGGGTTCCAAGAGTTCGCGGAGGTGAAGTCGCTCGAGGTGAAGCGACGGATGCGGCGACATCGAGCGGAGGAGAGAAGCTCAAGGTGGAGCTTGCATGGTGAGCTCGACGCAGCGATTGAAGATTACAAATCAAACCAAGGTGGAGATTGTTAGGATTTGGTTAGATTTGTAGTTGATTTCTAGTTAGATAAGATTAATATTTAAATCTGTTAGAGATATACTAAGATTTAAATATTAATTAGAGGGTAAATCTAACTAGATTATAATTAATATTTAAATCTATTAAAGATAAATAATTAAGATAGATTTGAATATTAATTAGAATAGAAAACCTAAATATATTAGGATTGGGTACGTTCTCGTTCAAGCATTATAAATAATGCACTGGGCTAATTAAATTAGCGAAGAGGTGCGGTACCGCAGCAAGCAAAAAAAGGTGCTGTGAGTTAAGGTGGAGCTTGGGTGCCGTACCCGAGAAAGAGAAAAAGGAGAGTAGCTTTGAGTGCACCTTGTGCACGGGTGCATGAGGATATGTCTTCTTTGTGGGCTTATAGAAGACGAGAGAAGGGTAGAAAATATTCAAGAAAGAGGGCTCGGGTTATAGTTACTCTGTGCAGAAGAGGAGTCAGGTGTAATCTTCTCTTCTTTAATGAATCTTATTTTACCTGCATATTTTCTGTTTTGGTTTTTCTCTCTTTTATGATTGTATCAGCTTTTGCTGAGGAGACGGGTTTATGGTAAAAAATCCAATTTGACGTTTCCGTTGCGGAATCCCAACAATCGATACCGGATCCACAGCAGTCGGTACCGGAGTGGGTTGCGGATTCACGAGATCCGGTACCGGGGCGAGTACCGGATTCCCAACAAAACTAAAACTAAAACCATGGCAACTACTGTTACGAATTTTATGTTAGCATATTTTGTGAAGTGAGTTAGAGTCTTGAATGCTTTAAAAAGAAAAGATGAAGTTTGAAGATTCAAAGACTTAAAATACGTTTCCACGATATATACTCAATAAGTTTTTACAATATTAGTGATGATTTATAATTATATACGTGTGTTTGGAAGACATTATAATTGGTATAAATTGATAAACTTACAAAACTATAGTTTTTTGTGTTTCAGAATCCGAACCATGTAGCAAAAGGCTTGGTGGTTGGTACTCGATACCCAAGTTCGAATCCTAGTTTATTCACATTTTCAGCTAAGTTTATTTCTAAATGAAATAAACGAAGCAGGTAGCGTGCTACCTTTCTCTCTCAAAAAAAAAAAAAAATCCGAACCATGTTAGAGGGAACCCCAAAAGCCTCTCGTTGGCTGTTTCACAACATGCATAGGCAAATATGCGAAGTGAAGACCAAAGGACGTTGTTCGAAAAACAAATTAAGCAGTTGGCATGTAATTTCAACAAACAAAGACAACTAACAATCCGACAAGTTTGGATTTGAAAAGATAATATTTTTTTTTTATCTTAAGTTTTAATTTATTTTGATTTTATCTAGTGCTTTTTAATATATAGGCTTTTATTGCATATCTCTTAATTTGATCATTGCATTATATTTTTGTAGTGCTTTGATTATTACGATTTTTAGATTTTTGTTCATTGTTTTCAAAGTACGTACATTGATGATTGCTATATTAAATAGTACGCTTTGAATATCAATATACTCATTTTAATTCATTCTAGGTTACTTTCATATTAATGATTAATTTTACTTCATTTTTATTATTAATAAAGATAATTTACTATGAAAATTTTTAAAATTTATTTTCATCAAATTTAAGTAATTAATCATCGTGATATTTAGACACTTAATCTATATCAATTGTATTGTATATTGAATTTGATAAATGGGCATTTGTTAATTGACTAAAAATTATCAAATTTTCTTTCAAATAAAAAATTACATACTTTAAAATAAATAATAAAAAATAAAAAATAAAAAATAAATAAAATGGAGAAATATGGTATAAAAGATTTGAAAAAAATTATATTTCAAAAAAAATGTGAAAACTACCACCAGATATAAGAAATAGCCGCCATTCGGACTGTTTGTTAAGTGTGCGAAGTTATCATATAAAACTTAAATACATATCAATTAATGAGGTTGAAAAAATGTGTATACATATAATATAAAATGTTTTGATATATGGTTATAAGATGGTATGTTGAAAATATACCCAATATGTTAATGTCATCGAAATGGTAGTTACAACTTCGTCAACATGATAGCCAAGTTGACCGTCCAAATGAAGAAAATAAAAATGTAAACATATATGCACTTCCACACCCTTTAATTTAGACGACCCACCTACCATATTCATTTGTCTATTACACGTACCCATGCATGCACCTACCATATATGTTTGCAATCCACTACAACTAACATCTATATAAACCCCTCCTCACTTCACTAAAATCTCATCCCTTCATACACACGTACGCTAACTACAAACTCACAAAAGAGTATATATTGTTCCATATATATACTTGAGAATTAGCTGAGGAAGCAACAATGAGTTCTCCTGCAAGCTGGGACTTTGAGATCGAGTCGCCGGTCGCGGCGCCGCGCCTGTTCCGTGCCGCGCTCCTCGACTGGCACAACCTCGCCCCGAAGTTCGCCCCGGAGATCGTCGTGAGCGCCACCCTGATCGACGGCAACGGCGGCGTCGGAAGCGTGAGGCAGTTCAACTTCTCCTCAGGTACACTCACAAACAAGAGCTTGCTAATTAAGAACATTGCTATAGCTCCACTTACATGCATGTCCATGTTTCAAAGCTTATAGATAGCAAAATGGCAACAATAACAATAGTAATATCACAAATCATATACATGCCTTTTTTTTTTAGTACTATTAGAACTGCTAATTAATATCACCCCCCTTATGTTTTCTCTCGTCTAATTAAGGAGCGATTATCTTACGTACGGTTTGAATTTGATGGTCACTTATAATTATACTTTAATTATTTTATATTAGATTAATGATTAATGAATGATACATATATAGTTATATATAGTACTAATATTACTAGTAACACATGATTTATTACTGTTTTATAGCAATGCCCTTCACCTACACGAAGGAGCGCCTGGACTACGTAGACCACGCCAAGTACGAGTCCAAGCAAACCCTGATCGAAGGCGGCGGCATCGGCGTCAAGCTCGAGTCCGCGTCGTCCCACATCAAGTTCGATCCCGCGAGCAACGGCGGCTGCATCTGCAAGGTCGTTGCGACCTACAAGCTCCTCCCGGGCGCTGCCGTCGACGACGAGATCGCCAAAGCCAAGGACTCCATCACCAAGATCATAAAAACTGCTGAGGCCTATCTCCTCGCCAACCCGGATGCTTATGTGTAATGTGTCTAAGATTTGCTGCAGCTGCTGCTGCTACTAGTACTACTTTTTATTTGAGGCGTGTGGTCATTGTTATAGTAAAATAAGTTGGAATTAATAAATGTGTTAAGGACATGGTGTGTGTGTGTGTGTGAGAGAGAGAGAGAGATAGAGAGAGAGAGAGAGAGAGGAGTATGTACGAGTGTTTTGGGGCTTGTTTTGTGCCCTACCGAGAAAAGCTTGTATTGGCTCTTTGTGTGATGAGTATTAATGAAGTTATTTAAAATATAAGTTACAAGAAGTTTACTTTATGTTTTTTTTTTTTTTTTTTCTTTCCTAGGGAGCAATTGTTTACATATATACCGCCCGAAAACTTTTGGACTTTCTGATTTATTCTTTTTTTTAAAGATAATATTAAAAATATTTTTTTTACATTTCAAGTTATTTTTAATATACTATTAAAGTTAAATTATGTTAGTGAACTGTTAGCAATAATTATTATCTATGTGACTATTTTACTTTTTTAAATATACCCTTTTAGCTAGCAACACCTAATTTTCTTATTTTCCTTTAATATAAGGGTAAAAAAAGTATTTTAATTTTTTTATCTTTTCAAATATACCCTTCTATTATAAATAAAGGGCAAACCGGTATTTTTTTAAAACTCGTTAGATAGTTAATTCACATTTAACTCGAGATAACTTAACGGGCGGTAACTACGATAGTATTTTTGAATAAAGGAGGAATAAAGGAGGAACATACTTGAAAATAAAAAAAATAGGAGTAAATTTGACACTTTCAAAATTTTAAGGGGTATATAGGCAAGAGAAATACTTTAATACACCATAGAAATCTTTACAATTTATTTTTCTTAATTGATAATTTAGATTTAATATAATTCTAGATATAACCTACTATATATTGAGGCATAGATACAATTTATCATGTGCGTATTTGAAGAGTATTTTCGTCTTTGCAAAATATTTTGGTCTACAAAACTGGCTGTTTTATCCAACTAAGAATATTGTGACCATTCTCAAATGCCAACAACAATAATTGGATTTCAAATTATATCCAAACTGTAAATTTAAATTTAAAACAATATTTACAACTTAATTATAAATCAAATTCAAATTTTTTTAAATATAAAACACAAATTCAATAATTTCTAGCGTGAGCGGGGCGATCGTGGCCCGAGGCATGGTTATCGTGTTCTAGGTACTGTTCTACCATTGCGTATAGAGGGACCCTTTGTATATTTCAACTAATATGTTGATGATTGAAAATGTAATAAAATTATGTGAGAGATGCAAGTGTATTAAGTTCATTTGAGAAATGGCAATATTTATATTGGAAGAACGAATGTAATAATTATATAAGCTTTGTATTTGGTTTAAAGTAATCAAGATATAGTGTATGAATGGTTTAGTTAGTTTACTTTCACTTGTGCTTGTGTTGCTTGCCCTCGTGCAAGCCATGTATATTGAAATGTTATCCTGAAAATTATTTATTTCTTTATACTCGTTGTTGTTGAGCCTTGGGCGGACAGGGAAGGTGCTGTCCGTTCGGAGTCTGTTGGCGTGCCCGAACAGACCAAATTGGCGGTCTCGGGGCATGACAAAACTCCCCAAAAACCTTTCCTCAAAAACGATTTTAAAAATAAATTTTAAACATCAAAATATGCTATAAGCACCAAAAATCGTCTAATCATGTAATGCATTGAAAGAATGATATGCAATATCCCCAATCAATGCGTTACATAAAAGAAAACAAATTAAGACGAGAGGCATGAAAAGTATCACCTTTCCGGATCCAAACTTGTCGGATCTTTCGTTGTCTTTGCTTGTCGACGTTAGGTTCGAGTTGCTTTGATTTTGGATCAACCATTGGTCGTTTCGTTGCTTGAAGCTTCGGTTGATATTGTCGTTGATGCTTAGAAAACCGGTTCACTTGTTGGTCCGGTTTAGAGATCCGTTTCGCAAGAGGTACTCGACCCAATTGATTCTTTTTTTGATTCCGAGGGGGAAGCCGAGTAGTAGATGATGCCAATTGAGTTTTCTTATCCTTATTCGGGCAACTCTTTTTAATATGTCCTTTGATGCCGCATCGGTGACACACCTTTTCCTTCAATGAAGTTGAGACTCCTGAAATTAACTTTGAACTCTTCTCAACATAGGTTCGTTCGTATCCGAGGTCCAACTTGTTCGTTTGACCTAACCCAAGCATATGATCCAACTTCCTCGAACCCGAAGAAAATTGTTGAAGATCGGATTTGAATTGATGAACTTGCTTGGATAAGCCTTGATTGGATGTGTAGGTTTCCTTAAATTGTTGCTCCAAAAATCCAATCTTGTCTTGATGTGATTTGATCGTTATTTTCGCTTCATCGAGCTTCTTTTGGAGGTCCGAATTGTTGCTTAGAATTGATTCCCGTTCCTCCTCAAGAGCTTTATTCATCGTTTTCAAATTGTTGTTCTCTTCTTCAAGTTCCAACAAACGACTCCTCAACTTCTTATTGAGTTTCGCCATTTTTCGCGATTCAACAAGAAGTTGGTTGTATGCTTCCGCTATATCCTCGTCGTTCGATTTCTCCTCGCTTTCACCGATGTCGCTCGAAGATCCATGCAAGGAAGGAGAAACACTTGTGTTAGAAACAATAGATGATAAACATATAACGTTAGATGAAGGCAACGAAGAATTAGAAATTAAAGCAAGATGATCATTTTCTTCATCACTTGGCGACGATTCACTTGAAGTAGAATCATCCCAAGTTTTCGATTGCAAAGCTTTTTGTTTATATGTTTTCTTTGAAGGACAATCCGGTGCTATATGACCATAACCTTTGCATTTATAGCATTGGATCTCCCCTTCAAATTCATTCTTTTCTTTCGAAGACTTTGCAAATTTTTTATCTTTAGATTTAGAAGATGAAGATTTAGAAAAGAATTTTTGCTTCGAAGATGAAGCATCGTTCTTCTTTCGGAGGTTCCGGCGAAACTTCTTCGTGAGGAGCGCCAATTGATGTTCGAAATTTGCGAGAGATACATCATCGTCAGAATCCGTGTTGTCGTCTTCTTCCTTTGTTGATTTAAGTGCAATCCCTGTGCTTTTAGAAAAAGACTTGGAAGAAGATTGGTTAGTAGGAAAAGTCATCTCATACGTTTGCAAAGCGCCTACTAACTCTTCGACTTTCATCTCGTCCAGATGCTTTACTGTTTCGATCGCAGCAACCTTTGCCCTAAAACGTTCCGGGAGAGTACGAAGAATTTTTCTAACCACTTTCGACTCCGGAATTTTCTCTCCCAAGTTAGCGCATGTGTTCACAACGTCTTGTAGACGCGTATAGTACTCGGTAAAGGTCTCGTTTTCGTCCATTGAAATCGAATCAAATTTACTAGTAAGTATTTGTAATTTTTGGACCTTTACTAAGCTAGTTCCTTCATGTGTAACTTGTAGAGTATCCCATATTTCTTTCGCGGTTCCACAAGCCGAAACGTGAGTAAACTCCGTTTGCGACAAGGCATTAAATAAAGCGTTTATGCTATTGCCGTTAAACGAAGATGACTCGTTTTCATCTTTCGTCCATTTATTTCGTGGTTTCGGGACGGTAGCATTATCGACCACTTCGGTAGGATGTTTCCAACCGAATTCAATCGCTTGCCATACCCGCTCATCGATCGCAATTAGAAAAGCTCTTATGCGAACTTTCCAATAGGCATAATTCGTGCCGTCGAAGAGCGGTGGTCGATTGATGTTACCGCCTTAGGCTATTAGATATAATAAATCTAGATCCCTCTTTGATACCAATTGTGAGTTTAGGGGTAGCCCCAAGGATCTATCTAGATTGTATCCGACACCTAGAGGGGGGTGAATAGGTGTACCGGCCAAAAACCACAAATCTCGATACGTTAAAAGTAAATGCGAAAAATAAAAACACACCGATATTTACGTGGGAAAACTCCAAACTCGGAGAAAAAAACCCGCGGGACTAACACACGAATAAACAATTCAATAAGAGAAAAGATTACAAGGTGATTACCGACTCCACGGACTTAACCTCTCTAACTCTCCTATTAATCTCCGCGCAATCCTCCTCCGGGTTGTCCACGCCCTCACGTTCGAATCTACGAACATCTCCACTTCGAATCCTCGAACACGTCGAATCCACGAAGCCTCGAACACGTCGAATCCACGACGCCACTCGAATCTACGAGCAAACGATCCGAATCCACGAATCGCCTTCAATCGCGCCGAATCTACGACGCCGTCATGAGAGTATCATGAATATGGTGATCCTTCGCTTAGGAGTATCGTAGAAAATCAGAGAAGAAAACTCCAAGCGAATCGTAGATCAAATCGACATATAGATAAGGAATTACGATATCTCGATTTGACCTAGAAGAGGCTGTTTTGTAGAAAATAGATTTTAGATGAATTCCTAGCCTCTAGGGTTTCTCAAACAATGATTTTCATGAAGTACACGAAATTAGAGAACCCCAATATCTTATTTATAGACTTTAGAATCAATTAGATTCGGATTAAAAAAAAATCAAATTTTTAACCATCTGTACCGGTACAAAATGTATAGCGTTATCGGTAACACAAGGATGGAAGATTGAACTTTCGAAGTCTCGTTACCGGTAATGGGTTTGATGGCTATACCGGTATAGCGACCATGCTTGTACCGATACAGGTTCCGGTACACTTTGTAAATTTTTCAATTTCCGAAAATTACAAAGTTTCGATATAATTTTTAATCCGTTAAACATTGATTTATGATTCTAATGCCTATAACTAAGTATGAATCACCATAACATAAATTAAAAACTTACCTGGACGTCGTGATTCAACTTGTCTCTTTCTTCGAAGTCTAGAACTCTTCGACCATCTTCGATCCGCTCCGATCCTTCAAGACTCCGACTCAAATTACGAAACTTGCCAATACAAAATCCTTAACAATTTCCAATATTGTCATATTAACTAATTCAAATTGGTAATCTGTTCAACAGGTTACTTCATGTAAAATCTAACTATACCTTTCATTAATTAAGAATTAGATTTTAATATTTATAGTGTATTGGAGCATTCCTCTATAGGCAATTATCCCTTATATTAAAATAGCTCAATGATATGTCCACTTTGTCCCAATAAGAACTCCTCTTGTGGTTGACCCAGCTCGTGAGGTGTGTAGACTCAAGCGTATGGTCGATTCGTAGAAAGACTTTTTATGATGGTTTTTTTTTTTTTTTTACTAGAGGTCCTAGTTGCCTCACCTCTGTAGCCTAATTCATATTTTCTATGAATGAAGCAAGTAGCGCGCTACGTATTTCTTATTAATGATCGATTTTACTTCATTTTCATTATTCATAAAAATAATTTAGTATGAAACTTCTTAAAATTTATATTCATCAAATTTAAATAATTATGTGTGATTTTCTGGCACTTAATCTATATCGCTAGTACTGTATATTGAGTTTGATGAATGAGCATTTGTTAATAAACTAAAAATTATCAAAATTTTCTTTCAAATAAAAAATTACATATTTGAGAAAGAATTAAAATAAAAAATAAATAAAATAATAAATAAAATGAAGAAATATATATTTCGATGGTATAAAAGAACTACCACTCCAGCCGTTTGGTAAATGTGTGAAGTTATCTTATAAAACTTAAATACATATCAATCAGGTTGGCCGTTTGGTAAGTGAAGTTACAACTGTTGGAAAATGATGCAAATCATGTGATGTTAGTGGCCCTACTATTGTGCAAGTAGTGGGTGCAAGTAGTGGGCTAAGATCATGGAAATAATAGTGGATTAGTGGCTTAATTTGTGGGTAATGTTATGGAGTTCATGGTAGCTAGTTTCTAGGAGCACATGTGTAATGGATGTAGTGGAGAACATGTGTTGAGTTAGGTTTTCTTAATCCTCAAGTTTCTTCTTCTATTTAAGTCTTTTGATTGTAAGCTTTTTGTAATCAAGTTTTTTTTAATGAAAGTGTTTTTCCTTCCACTTAATTGCTGTAGCAAAGTTTATTAGCAAGCTTTAGATTATTTAAGAAAGCCACTACCATCTACATTTGGTATCAGAGCTCGGTTGTGATCAAGGCTGGGCGTTGTGGTATTCTCTCGAAGTAAGAAGCAGCTTAGAAGGCTCACAAATCTAGTAAGTTGGAAGGTACAAGAGAGAGGTATACTTTCATTACACTTGTTTTCATCATGAGTAACTCAAGTGCACTTAATCTCTCTCAATCCTTGATTCCAATTTTCAATGGAGAAAATTATGAATTTTGGAGTATCAAAATGCGAACCTTTTTTATTTCACAAGATCTCTGGGATCTAGTTGAGAATGGTTATGCAGAAACAGAAAGTTCAAAAGGTACAGATAAGACAGCAGATCAAAAGGAGCTTCGCAAAAAGGATGCCAAGGCATTGCTTGCATTGCAGCAGGCACTGCAGGACAGCATTTTTCCTCGAATTGCAAATGCCACCAAATCAAATGAAGCTTGGACTATTTTAAAACAAGAATACCAAGGAAATGATCGTGTTCGAACAGTGAGGCTACAAACTCTCCAAAAGGAATTTGAAAATCTCTACATGAAAAATGCCGAAGGTATGCAAGAATACTTTTCTCGAATTGCTATCATTATTAATCAAATGAAAAGTCTTGGTGATGATGTTTCTGAGAAGAAGGTGGTTGCAAAAGTCTTGAGAAGTCTTCCTCCTAAATTTGATCATATTGTCGCTGCTATAGAGGAATCAAAAGATTTGTCAAATTATTCATTTAATGAATTAATGGGTTCTCTTTTAGCTCATGAACAGCGACTAAACAGATCTATCGAGAAAAGTGCAGAAAATGCATTTGAATCAAGGGTTGAAAATTCGAAGTCAAAAGGTGACCAAAAGTATGCCGGAAGAGGCCGTGGAAGAGGTGGTTTTCGCGGTCGTGGAAGAGGCCAAGCTATGGTAGAGAAAGATTTGACACAAACTACCGACAAGATGATAATGAGAAAAGCAACCAAAGCCAAGGTTATAAGAGTAAGCAATGTCATTTCGCAAGAAATATGGTCATATAGAAGCTTATTGTCAAGGGCTAAAGCAAAACAACAAGCCAATTATGCAGAAAAGAATGAAGAGGAAGGTAAACTATTTCTGACATGTCTGAATTCTAATGTTAGTAGTGCTCATTTATGGATTTTGGATAGTGGCTGTAGCAACCATATGTCAGGATTTAAAAACCTTTTTCGTCACATTGATGAATCCGTAAAGTTGCAAGTTCGTCTTGGAGATGATAAGGTTCTACAAATTGAAGGAAAAGGGACAGTTGCTATAAAAACTAAGTCAGGTATGGAAAAGTTTATCAATGATGTTTATTATGTACCTTCCTTGGCTCATAATTTATTAAGTGTTGGACAATTGATTGAAAGAGGATATAACGTTAAATTTTACGACAACTTTTGTAAGATTAGCCATGAAAGATCTCAAATACCCTTGATTAAAGTTTCTATGGCTGAAAACAAGATGTTTATACTTGACATTTCATGTATTGATGAGCACGCATTGGTTGCTAACACTAAAAATGAATCATGGCTTTGGCATTTGCGTTATGGTCATTTACACTTTAATGGATTGAAGTTATTAAGTCATAAGAAAATGGTATGTGGCTTACCCGGAATAGATTGTATGAATGAAGTTTGTGAAGGATGTGTTTATGGAAAGCAACATCGGATTTCGCCTATTGGAAAATCTTGGAGAGCTTCTAGACCTCTACGCTTGATACATGCCGATATTTGTGGTCCAATGCATCTTTTAACAGAAGTAAGTACTTTTTGCTGTTCATTGATGATTTTACCAGGATGAGTTGGGTATACTTCATATCACAGAAATCAGAAGCACTTGACAAATTTCGAGAGTTTAAAGCGCAAGTTGAGAACCAGAGTGGGCATTCCATCAAAACTCTTCGAACGGATCGAGGTGGAGAGTTTCTATCAATTAACTTCTTTTCTTTTTGCAAAGAAAATGGCATTTGCAGGCAATTAACAGTGAAGCATACACCGGAGCAAAATGGAGTTGCGGAGCGAAAAAATCGAACAATAGTGGAAATGGCTCGTAGTATGCTTAAAGAGAAGAAGCTACCGAATGATTTTTGGGCGGAAGCTGTAGCAACCTCGGTGTTCCTCCTAAATCGATCTCCAACTAAAGCAGTACGAAATATGACACCTTTTGAAGCTTGGTGTGGAAGAAAGCCCGAGGTGAGCCATTTTAAAATTTTTGGCTCTATAGCCTATGCATTTGTTCACACCGAAAATCGTAAAAAATTGGATGAGAAAAGTGAAAAATGTATCTTTGTTGGCTATAGTAATGAATCAAAAGGCTATCGACTATACAATTCGATGACAAGGAAACTTCTTATAAGTCGAGATGTGATTTTTGATGAAGATAGTTTTTGGGATTGGAATGAAAGTTCACAGGTGCCATTGGCAATTGAGGAAAGAAAGTCGCTCGCACTTCAAAATGAAGAATCAGAAGCTTTACAAGCTACCCCAAAAAGCCAAAGGAGAGAAAATTTGACTTCATCATTGTCGGATTCGTAAACCCCTCCTCTAAAGGTAAAATCCTTGAAAGAAATTTATGAAACTTGCAACTTTGTTCTTATGGTCACAGAGCCGTATGTTTCGAAGAAGCTTGTGAAAAAGAAGAATGGAAGAACGCAATGCATGAAGAGATAGCAGCTATTGAAAAGAACCAAACTTGGAAGCTTGTTGACATGCCAAAAGAGAAAGAAGCAATTGGTGTAAAATGGGTTTATCGGGTGAAATATGATGCCGACGGAAAAGTTAAAAAATACAAAGCACGGCTTGTGGCGAAAGGGTATGCTCAAAAATCCGGTATCGATTTTCTTGAAACTTTTTCAATGTCGTTTGGAAACTATTCGAATTATTTTAGCTTTAGCTGCTCAAATGAAATGGCTTGTTTATCAATTCGATGTTAAGTCGGCTTTTCTTAATGGAAATTTGGATGAAGATGTTTATGTAGAGCAACCACAAGGTTTTGTTGTTAAAGGAAAAGAGGAGAAAATCTACAAGCTCAGGAAAGCTCTTTATGGCCTGAAGCAAGCCCCTAGAGCGTGGTATAGCCGACTTGATATCCATCTCCGACAGCACGATTTTCATAGAAGTGAGAATGAACCAACTTTATATGTGAAGGTGAAAGGTAAAGATATTATCATTATCTGTGTTTATGTCGATGACATAATCTATACCGGTTCATCAGATCTTCTTATCTGTGATTTCAAGAATATTATGATGCATGAATTTGATATGTCGGATTTGGGACTTTTACATTATTTTCTTGGGCTTCAAGTTATGCAACCGATAATGGTATCTTTTTGACCCAAGAAAAGTATCGTGGATTTGCTCAAGAAATTTAAGTTACAGAACTGCAAGGGATGTGCAACTCCTATGAATCCAAATGAAAAATTGACAAAAGATGATGGAACCGGAAAAGTTGATGCAGGGATTTTCAGAAGTATAGTTGGAGGTTTAATGTATTTGACACATTCACGCCCTGATATTATGTTTTCTCGTCACCTTAATATCCGTATTTATGCATGATCCTACAAAGCATCATCTTGGAGCCGCAAAACGAATTCTACGCTACATTCGGGATACTACTAATTTTGGCATTTGGTACCATCCGGTTACTAATTTCAAATTGGTTGCTTTTAGTGATAGTGATTGGGCAGGTTCTCAAGATGACAGAAAAAGCACAAGCGGATGGATCTTCAATTTTGGATCTGGAGCGGTCACGTGGGCATCGAAGAAGCAAGCTACTACCGCTTTATCCTCCTCTGAAGCTGAATATATAGCAGCAACATCGGCCGCATGTCAAGCTGTGTGGATGCGAAGAATTTTGGAGGATCTATATCAAGCACAAGAATATCCGACGGAGATATATTGTGACAATCGTTCTACCATTGCAATGACGAAGAATCCGGTCTTTCACGGACGCACGAAACACATCGAAGTACGTCATCACTTCATCCGGGATCTTGTCAATAATAGGCAAATCGACATGAAAAATTGTTCCACCAATGAACAAGTTGCTGATGGATTGACGAAAGCTCTATCTCATGACAAATTTTTGAAGTTCAGAAGAGACCTTGGCGTATTGAATTTGCATCAAGGGGAGTGTTGGAAAATGATGCAAATCATGTGATGTTAGTGGCCCTACTATTGTGCAAGTAGTGGGTGCAAGTAGTGGGCTAAGATCATGGAAATAATAGTGGATTAGTGGCTTAATTTGTGGGTAATGTTATGGAGTTCATGGTAGCTAGTTTCTAGGAGCACATGTGTAATGGATGTAGTGGAGAACATGTGTTGAGTTAGGTTTTCTTAATCCTCAAGTTTCTTCTTCTATTTAAGTCTTTTGATTGTAAGCTTTTTGTAATCAAGTTTTTTTTAATTAAAGTGTTTTTCCTTCCACTTAATTGCTGTAGCAAAGTTTATTAGCAAGCTTTAGATTATTTAAGAAAGCCACTACCATCTACAACAACTTGGTCAACATGATAGCCAAGGAGACCGTCCAAATGAAGAAAACAAAAATGAAAACATGCACTTCCACACCCTTTAATTTCGACGACCCACCTACCATATTCATTTGTCTATTACACGTACCCATGCATGCACCTACCATGTTTGCAATCCACTACAACTAATATCTATATAAACCCCTCCTCACTTCACTAAAATCTCATCCCTTCATACAACGCTAACTACAAACTCACAAAAGAGTATATATATAGTTTCATATATATATATACTAGAGAATTAGCTGAGGAAGCAACAATGAGTTCTCCTGCAAGCTGGAACTTTGAGATCGAGTCCCCGGTCGCGGCGCCGCGCCTGTTCCGTGCCGCGCTCCTCGACTGGCACAACCTCGCCCCGAAGTTCGCCCCGGAGATCGTCGTGAGTGCCACCCTGATCGAAGGCAACGGCGGCGTCGGAAGCGTGAGGCAGTTCAACTTCTCCTCAGGTACTCACATACAAGAGCTTGCTAATTAAGAACATTGCTATATAGCTCAACTTACATGTCCATGTTTCAAAGCTTATAGATAGGAAAATGGCAACAATAACAATAGTAATATGATCACAAATCATATACATATATGCCTTTTTTCTTAGTACTATTAGAACTGCTAATTAATATCACCCCCCTTATGTTTTCTCTCGTCTAATTAATGAGCGATTATCTTACGTACGGTTTGAATTTGATGGTCACTTATAATTATACTTTAATTATTTTATATTAGATTAATGATTAATGAATGATACATATATAGTTATATATAGTACTAATATGATTAGTAACACATGATTTATTACTGTTTTATAGCAATGCCCTTCACCTACACGAAGGAGCGCCTGGACTACTTAGACCAAGCCAAGTACGAGTCCAAGCAAACCCTGATTGAAGGCGGCGGCATTGGCGTCAAGCTCGAGTCCGCATCGTCCCACATCAAGTTCGAGCCCGCGAGCAACGGCGGCTGCATCTGCAAGGTCGTTGCGACCTACAAGCCCCTCCCGGGCGCTGCCGTCGACGACGAGATCGCCAAGGCCAAGGACTCCATCACCAAGATCATCAAAACTGCTGAGGTCTATCTCCTCGCCAACCCAGATGCTTATGTGTAATGTGTCTAAGATTTGCTGCAGCTGCTGCTACTACTAGTACTACTATTTATTTGAGGTGTGTGGTCATTGTTATAGTAAAATAATTAGTTGGAATTAATAAATGTGTTAATTAAGGAAATTGTGTGTGTGTGAGAGAGAGAGAGGAGTATGTACGAGTGTTTTGGGGCTTGTTTTGTGCCCTACCGAGAAAAGCTTGTATCGGCTCTTTTTGTGATGAGTATTAATGAAGTTATTTATTAAAATATAAGTTACAAGAAGTTTACTTTATGTTTTTTTTTTTTTTTTTTTTTCTTTCCTAGGGAGCAATTGTTTACATACCCCTAGGAGTGTAATGTCGCCCACATTAACCGGGCCGTTTCGGGCTATTGGTCGGCCCGGCCCGACCCGCTTACAAATGCGGGCCGTGCCGGGCCGGCCCGTTTCATTGGGTAGTGAAGCCCGGCCCACCCAGGCCGGGCCGGGCCAGGCTTCGGGCAGCCAGAAGTTTCGGTTTTTCAGCTTTGTTTTATATTTTGTTTTTAATTATTTTTTTTTAATAAAAAGAACTTTTAGACTTATAATTTTTAATTTACATAATTATATGCAACATTTTTAAAACTCTTTTAAAAATTTTACAAATTTAGAAAAATTATAACACAAATATTCAAGAGGTATAAGTATAACCCAAAGAAAGGCATTCAAATTTCAAATAGCAAGTAATCCATTGGGAGTTCGGCCTTGACAGTGACAAAAAAAATGATCCAGCTTTAAATTTCAAATAGCAAGCTCCCATAGTCCCATCCCATAAGTCATCTTTCAAAGTTCATTTCAAGTTAACTTTTTATTAGTTAAAAAAAAATTGATATTAAAAAAAATGCAAAAAATATGTAAAATTTAAATTAATCACATTATATAATTATATTAGAGAAAAGTACAAATATTTACCAAATCAAAAATATATTTAAAATAAAATGGTATTATTTATACAACCAATTAAGAAATTATAAAGAAAAAAAAAATTTTGTTATTCATCACATCATTTTTTTTACTTAAAAAAAACAAAGGTACCGACTAAAAAGAGGTACAAAATAAAAAAGAAGATGTGTAAAAACTAATAAGCTATGAGGAGATTGGGGCGATTGCACTGTAAGTCTGTAACATGCCACAAGTGTTGATATATTTTTAGCTAGTTAACTCTGTTTCATCTGAAAATGTAGACTCATGACCTCCTTTATCTTGCATTCTTAATTCTGCAGCTCGCCAATCTTTCAAGCAGACTAAAACGTACCTCGACCGCATCCTCTTTAAGCCGGGTTCTATAATCATCCAATATTCTTCCACCTGCACTAAAAGCAGACTCGGATGCCACTATTGAAATCTGCATAGTTAGTAGATCACGTGCCATGACAGAAAGCACGGGATATGTACTTTCATGTGATTTCCACTAGGCTAAAATATCTAATTTATCTGATTCATCATCATTAAAAAGATTTGAAAAATCGGTTTGTAAGTAAAATTGAAGTTCATTAAAAGAAGGTGCGTTAAAATCCGTTTGTTTTTGTTTTCTTACTAAAGATAAAATTATATTTTTACTAGTTTTACCACTACTGCTGCTGCTGCTGCTGCTGCTGCTGCTTTGTAACTATGAAGAATATGGTCGTTTACTACCCAAAGCAGTTGCGTAAACACCATACATTTCACATAAAATACTATTTACTATTTGAAAAATACTTTCCCTATTGGGATAATGTGTTGAATTAATTTCTAAAAATTCATTATATTGAGTAAGGGCAATTTCTACTCCATTAAATTTAATTCTAGGATCCATTATAGACGCCAAAAGAGTTACAATAGGAATTTCTTCCCAATAATCTTTAAACTTAGATTCCATCATAAAAACAATTTGACCTAAAAGAGGAGAATTTCTATATTCAGCAAAATGACTACTCATAAGTAAAATTTGATTAAGAAAATGACATGAAGTAGGATAATACACACCTGATAAAAGTTTGGTTGACTCATAGAATGGTTGCAAGAAAGTCAGAAGAATTTGTCCAATATCCCATTCTTCATTAGTTATGGGATTATGCTGCATTTTCTCATTACAAAAAATAGATAAAACATTTCTATACTCATAACAATATTGTAACATTTTATATGTGGAATTCCATCGGTGCTGAACATCAAAAATAAATTTTTTATACTTTTGGCCCAATTGTCTACATAAACTTTTAAAATCTTGTTTTCTTGGACTGGAACTATGAATAAACATAATACAATTTTTTAATTTTTTTATTTGTGGACTAATTATTTTTAATCCCTCGTGTACACACAAATTTATAATATGACATGCACATTTGTTATGAAATAATTTTCCATTTAAAATGGGATGCAAATTATTTTTCAAAATTTGAACTGTTGTTCTATTATTGCTAGCATTATCGAAACTAATTGAAATTTTTTTTTGGCTAATGTTATAAATTTGCAAAATATTTTCAATAGCTTGAGCAATATTAATACCAGTATGTCGAAACTCAAGTTCTTGAAAACCAATAATTCGTTTTTGTAATATCCAATCAGAATCAATCCAATGTGCAGTAACACATATAAAACTACGTTCATTTCTTGAAGTCCAAATATCGGAAGTGAGTGAAATTTTTGAATTTAAATTTTCTAAAATTGAAATCAAATTTTGTCTATATTCAAGAAATGCTTTTATTGAGTCTTTGCGACTGGTATTTCGAGAAGTTTTTTTGTATGCAGGATTTAATGCTGTTTTCACGTAGTGTTCAAAATATGGGCATTCGGCAAATGTAAATGGTTGTTCAGCTCCTACAATATATAATGCAAGTTCTCTTCTATTACGTTCATGAGAATATTGAAATGTACTAATTCCACTAGAAGTAAAAGCAAGTTGTGATTGTTTTGTTTCTTTACCTTCTTTTACCTGATATTTCTGAATATGCCTGTTCAGATGGCCTGTTCCACCGCTACTATCACAAGAATAATGAACTCCACATATAGTACAAACGGCTCGCATGCCTTTTCCTTCAATTTCTTTGATATTGAAGTATTTCCATACTTCGCTTGTTCTTCGTTTAGACGCCTTTTGAGAACCTGCGTCTAAATTTGATTTAGGTTGCGAGCTGCCGTCACCTTGTGTAGAACCACCAGTTGCAGTTTCTGATTGATTATTAACATAATATTCAGGAGTATAATCAGTGCAAGAAAAATCTATATGAGAAAATTCACCCGACATTGTTGTTAAAAATAAATACAATAATATAAAAGTAATTAAATAAAATATTATAAAAAAAAAGTGATTAATTATTGTGCTAAAATTAAAATTTTGTGTAATAAAATTGTAGAGAGACTTTGTAAAAAATAATGTTGAAAAAAATTAAAAAGTATTTGCAAACTAAATTTGAGAGCTGAGGAAAGAAAATTTAAATTGAAAGTGTAAGAGTGGCAGGGATTAATCTCTGTAGAAGAAGATGAATGAAGGAGTTTTGTTATGATGAATTTGAATGTTTATAATAGTATTTATAGATGATAAATTAAAATTTTATTTTTAAAAAAATATAAAATTATTTTTTATTTTTTGACCAAAATGCCCCCTCTAACATTCAAATTTTTGAGTGTTAGTGAGGGCATTATGGTCATTTTAATCCAAAAGATTTTTTTTAGAATTTTTAAACTTTTTTAAAATTCAAAATAAAAAAACTTTTGAAAAAAAAAGAAAAAAGAGGGCCCAACGGCTCAACAGTGAGCCGTTGGGCCCTCTGTCCACGGCACAGCCAGAGCCAGACCTTGGAAACCATCACATAGGGGATAGGGCCTAGTAGCTCTACACGACTACACATGGCCACTACATGTCTACATGGGATGATGGGAACTGGCCACTACAGAGCCTAGTGAAAAGATAGGCCGGGCAGGGCCGGGCCGTGCCGGCCCGACAAGCACGGCCTATCCGGGTCGTGCCGTGCCGTGCCGGGCCGACGGGCCGCAGTAGATCGGCCCAGCACGGCCCATTAAACTAGGCCTATCCGGGTCGTGCCGTACCCGTGCGGGCCACAGCCCGGCCCGCAGTCGTGCCGAGCCGGGCGGCCCAGGGCCGTCCGGCCAGTTTTACACCCCTACATACCCCTCGAAAACTTTTGGACTTTCTGGTTTATTTTTTTTTCAAAGATAATATTAAAAATATTTTTTTTACATTTCAAGTTATTTTTAATATACTACTAGAGTTAAATTATGTTAGTGAACTGTTAACAATAATTATTATCTATGTGACTATTTTACTTTTTTAAATATACCCTTCTAGCAACACCTAATTTTCTTATTTGCCCTTAATATAAGGGTAAAAAAAGTATTTTAATTTTTTTATTTTTTCAAATATACCCTTCTATTATTTGTCCTAAATAAAGGGCAAAAGTGGTACTTTTTTAAACTCTGTTAGATAGTTAATTCATATTTAACTCGAGATAACTTAACGGGTGGTAACTACGATGGTATTTTTGAATAAAGGAGAAATAAAGGAGGAACATACGAGGGGTATATTGAAAATAAAAAAAATAGGAGTAAATTTGACACTTTCAAAATTTTAAGGGGTATATAGGCAAGAGTAATACTTTAATACACCATATAAATCTTTACAATTTATTTTTCTTATAATAGATAATTTAGATTTAATATAATTCTAGATATAACCTACTATATATTGAGGCATAAATACCATTTATCAGGTGCGTATGTGAAGAGTATTTTCGTCTTTGCAAAATATTTTGGTCTACAAAACTGGCTGTTTTATCCAACTAAGAATATTGTGACCATCTCAAATGCCAACAACAATAATTGGATTTCAAATTATATACAAACTGTAAATTTAAATTCAAAACAATATTTAAAACTTAATTATAAATCAAATTCAATTTTTTTTAAATATAAAACACAAATTCAATAATTTCTAGCGTGAGTTGGGATGTAAACGAGCCGAACACGAGCGAGATGGGGTCGGCTCGTTATTAAACGAGCCGAACACGAACTGGCTCATTAAAGTATCGAGCCAAAAAATTCGCTCGTGTTCGCGTTTAATAAACGAACACGAGTCGAATCAAGATGACGAACGAGTCAAATTAAAAAAAACTAGATTAAATAAATTATAAAACTAAATTTATAAAATCTTATCCATTAGATTTTGATCTAATAGTTAAAATTTTATATACAAATAAGTCTTTTTATAATTAAGCTCGCATTTATATTTTTATTTTGCTAAAAATTAAGTAATAAAAATATATATTACATATAATTATTCATTTATATATAAAAATATAAATTAAATAAATTATATAAATATAAAATATATGTATTAAGTGTTATCGAGCGAACAGCGAGCTAACCCTAGCTCGTGTTAACGTTTATTAAACGAATTTGAAAAATTAAATTCGTGTTAACTCGTTCTTAATCGAGCGTCTGAATTTTCATTTGAGTCGACTTTGACGCGAACAAAATGAAAATATAAGATGGTATGTTGAAAATATACCCAATATGTTAATGTCATCGAAATGGTAGTTACAACTTCGTCAACATGATAGCCAAGGAGACCGTCCAAATGAAGAAAATAAAAATGTAAACATATATGCACTTCCACACCCTTTAATTTAGACGACCCACCTACCATATTCATTTGTCTATTACACGTACCCACGCATGCACCTACCATGTTTGCAATCCACTACAACTAACATCTATATATAACCCCTCCTCACTTCACTAAAATCTCATCCCTTCATACACACGTACGCTAACTACAAACTCACAAAAGAGTATAGTTTCATATACATACTAGAGAATTAGCTGAGGAAGCAACAATGAGTTCTCCTGCAAGCTGGAACTTTGAGATCGAGTCCCCGGTCGCGTCGCCGCGCCTGTTCCGTGCCGCGCTCCTCGACTGGCACAATCTCGCCCCGAAGTTCGCCCCGGAGATCGTCGTGAGCGCCACCCTGATCGAAGGCAACGGCGGCGTCGGAAGCGTGAGGCAGTTCAACTTCTCCTCAGGTACTCACATACAAGATCTAGCTTGCTAATTAAGAACATTGCTATAGCTCCACTTACATGCATGTCCATGTTTCAAAGCTTATAGATAGCAAAATGGCAACAATAACAATAGTAATATCACAAATCATATACATGCCTTTTTTTTTAGTACTATTAGAACTGCTAATTAATATCACCCCCCTTATGTTTTCTCTCGTCTCATTAGTGAGTGATTGTCTTACGGTTTGGATTTGATTGTTACTTATAATTATACTTTAATTATTTTATATTAGATTAATGAATGATACATATATAATTATGTATAGTACTAGTATTATTAGTAATACATGATTATTATTGTTTTATAGCAATGCCCTTCACCTACACGAAGGAGCGCCTGGACTACGTAGACCACGCCAAGTACGAGTCCAAGCAAACCCTGATCGAAGGCGGCGGCATCGGCGTCAAGCTCGAGTCCGCGTCGTCCCACATTAAGTTCGAGCCCGCGAGCAATGGCGGCTGCATCTGCAAGGTCATCGCGACCTACAAGCTCCTCCCGGGCGCTGCCGTCGACGACGAGATCGCCAAAGCCAAGGACTCCATCACCAAGATCATCAAAACTGCTGAGGCATATCTCCTCGCCAACCCAGATGCTTATGTGTAATGTGTCTAAGATTTGCTGCAGCTGCTGCTGCTACTAGTACTACTATTTATTTGAGGTGTTTGGTGATCATTGTTATAGTAAAATAATTAGTTGGAATTAATAAATGTGGTAAGGAAATTGTGTGTGTGTGTGTGTGTGTGTGTGTGAGAGAGAGAGAGAGAGAGAGAGAGAGAGAGAGGAGTATGCACGAGTGTTTTGGGGCTTGTTTTGTGCCCTACCGAGAAAAGCATGTATTGGCTCTTTGTGTGATGAGTATTAATTAATAAAGTTATTTAAGTTTACTTTATGCTTCTTTTTTTTTCTTTTTATAATAGGGAGTAATTGTTTACATACCTCGAAAACTTTTAGACTTTTTGATTTACTTTTTTCTTTTTTTTTCTCAATAGCTAATATTAAAAATATTTTTTTAACATTTCAAGTTATTTTCAATATAGCAATAGAGTTAAATTATGTTAGTGAACGATTAACAATAATCATTATCTATATAAAATTACTATTTTATTCTTTTAAATATACCTTTCTAGCATCACCTAATTTTCTTATTTGTCCTTAATATAAGGGCAAAAAAAATATTTTAATTTTTTTTATCTTTTTAAATATATCCTTATATCATCACCATCTTATTTATTTGCCCTAAATGAACCGCAAAAGTGGTATTTTTTTTAAACTCCGGTAGATAGTTAATTCATATTTAACTCGAGATAACTTAACGGATGGTAACTACGAGAGTATTTTTGAATAAAAGAGAAACATATATGTATATTGAAAATAAAAAAAAGTAGGAGTAAATTTGAAACTTTCAAAATTTTGAGGGTTATATAGGCAAGAGTAATATTTTAATACACCATATAAATCTTTATCATTTATTTTTTTTAATAGATAATTTAGATTTAGTATGATTCTTGAGATAACCGACTATTGAGGCATATATAGGTACCATTTATAAGGTGACAATTTAAAGGGTATTTTGGTTGTTGCAAAATATTTTGGTGTACAAAACCGGTTTTATCCAACTAAAAATATTGTGACCTTCACAAATGCCAACAACAATAGTTGGATTTCAAATTATATCCAAACTGTAAATTTAAATTCAAAACAATATTTAAAACTTAATTATAAATCAAATTCAATTTTTTAAAATATAAAACAAAAATTTACAATAAAACGTTCAGTTCCAATTCAAAATTTCTATTAAAATCAAAAATTAAAATTTGGCTTTAATATTAAATGTTCAATTTAGATTTAAATTTAAAACTTTAATACAAATTTCAAATTAAAATTTTACATTACAATACCAACTTCAAAAATTAAATTTAAATTTAATATTTTTTTGACCCCGATGCTTAACAAATTGTATTATTTAATTTGGTAAGTAACAAAAGTAAATAAGATATTTAATATTTATAAGATGTTCATAAATTTGATATATATTACTAATTTATTTTTCAATATTGTCATATTAACTAATTCAAATCGATAATCTGTTCAACAATTGCTACACGTAAAATCTAACTATACGCTTTACTAATTAAAAATTAGATTTTAATATTTATGATGTATTGGAGCATTAATTCCTCTATAGGCAATTATCACTTATATAAAATAGCTCAATAATATGTCCACTTTGTCCCAATAAGAACTCCTCCTGTGATAATAAATGAAGGTTCAACCTAAATTGCTCCTTATGCAATGTTTTTAAAATGGCCAATAAAAAATAATATGAATTTAGGATTAGATTCAGAAGGCCAATTTGCATAAAAAATCCACTAATTTAGAACTTTTGCAAAAGTGGGCCACCTTTTTTTTTTCGCAGATTCGTTCCGTTTTTTCAGCAAAATAACCAAAATACTCTTTTAACTTTTTCTCTCTCTCCTTTTTTTTCTCTCGTTCTTTTTTTTGGAGGCAGCAAGGCCACCCCTCCGCCCGGACGTTGCCGTCGCCCGCACCGGCGACGAGCCCGCCTCCCCCGCCTCGGCCTCTCCCCCAACCCCTCCTCCTCCTATGCTCGTCATCTTCGGCGTCGGCGTCGGCGTTGGCGTCGTCGTCTCCGGCGGTGAAGCTACGCGCGTCGGCGGGGTTGCGGGCACGCGACCGGCCTCGCGCTCTCGGCCTTCGCCGCACCCGCCTCGCGCGGCTTGCAAGTCCCCCATGTACCTCCCCCCAACCCCGCTCCACCGCCTCCTTCGTCGAAAACGACGAGTAGCTACTTTCAATGCTTTGCTCCATCCCACCATTTAATTAATTAATAACTACTAAAAATGTAAAAATAAAATTTGCTTTCTCGTCTCAATTAAATCACTAATTTAAGTATCATATTTTGGGTTTCAATTAAATCACAAATTTTACTTTCAACACTTTGTTTGAGGACGATCGCGCGCCGCGGCCCCCGGCGAGCACGGCTCCGGCGGCCCGTAGCCTCGGTAGGAGGCGGCGGCGGCGGCGCGGCGAGAGCAGAGGAGGAGGAGGAGAGTGATGGTGAGGAGGGGGAGGGGACAAAGATGCGGACGGTGGAGATGTTGCGGCGGCGGCGGCGGGAGGGTACGTAACCCGCATCTGCGGTGAAAAAAGAAAAATTATGTAAATTTTAACCGAACAATGCAGTTCTATCTCAAAGAGTGCAATTTTTTTAAAAAATTGAACTATTTTATATAAAATTCACACTATTTGAAACGAATTTATACTTTTTGGAATGAAAGTTGTACTCTTTAGGTGAACGTTGCACTATTTGGGTGAAATTTACACTATTTGGGATAACAAATATTATACTCTTTAGGCAAACGTTGCACTATTTGAGATAACAAAAATTATATTTTTTAGACGAACGTTGCACTATTTGGGTGAAATTTACACCAATTTTTATTCTCTTCTTCTTCCTCCTTCTTTTCCTCCGTTTATTCTCTCTTTTTTTTTCTTCTTCTTCTTCCCCTCGGTTTATTATTTTTTCTTCCTCCTCCACCTCGAGGAGCTATGGAGCCACCTTGCGCCCCTCCGCGCTGAAAACCGCGAGCTCGCTGCGCGGATCAGCGGCATCGCCCACCTCTCCGTGCTCCTCCCCCGCGACTCCGACTATCTTCAGGCCGAGTCTGCATCCCTCAATCTTCATCTCGCGTTGGTGCGCCGATGGAGAAGGAGAAGGAAGAAGGAGGCCGCGGTGGAGCTTGTCGTCGAGCAGGGAGGCGGCGGAGTGGGCCTGGCCGCGGCGGTAGAGGGCCTGGGCGAGAACGCAGTAGAAGGAGGGGTCGGGGGAGTGGCCGAGGTGGGGGAGGCGGGCTCGTCGCCGGCGACGTCGCCGGAGCGGGCGAGGGCGACGTCACCGGGCCGGGAGGGGTGGCGTTTCCGCCTCCGTCGCCATCTAGGAAAAGAAAGAAAAAAAAAGAACGAGAGAAAAAAAAAAGGAAAGTGAAAAAGGTAAAAGAGTATTTTGATCATTTTGCTCAAAAATCGGACCGAATCTGCAAAACAAAAAAGGTGGCCCACTTTTACAAAAGCCCAAAATTAATGAATTTTTTATGCAAATTGGCCGATTCAGAATAATGAAGTAAGGCATTAAATGCTCACACAATATTCTTTTTAAAAAAGGTCCAATTAGAAGTGTCATATATTTAGAATTCAATTCAAAATAACTAAATCTTTCACTTAATAAACAAAATAGCTTTGATAATTAAAGCTAACATGCATCTCTCTCTCCAGTTTCATATTGTCTGAGAAATTTGCCGAAGACTCAATTAAAGAGGAATCACAAAATACGTAATCCAATATTCCCTTAGGCAGTGTTTGGTTCACGTAAAACTATGGAAAAAAAAATTTCAGTGAAAAAAAAAATTCGGAGGAAAAATGGTTTTACGTCATTAGTGTTTGGTTTGAAGAAAAAGAAAAATAGTTTACTATGACAATTGTTTGGTTAGAAGAAAAAAAGAAAAGAAAATTCGATTATCATCCCCCATTCTCTTTTTACTCAATTCACTGAAATTCTAAGCGAAGAAGATCCCTTTCCTGTCGTCCTCCTCCGCCACCGCAGCCAACGAGATAGAATTTCGGCAGTTGCTAAATTTTTAAATAAGTGTTGATAAATTAACAGCACTTTTTTAGGTTATAGCGACACTTTTTAACTGTCGCTATATACCTAGTGACCCCACATATAGCAACACTTTTTAAAAGTGTAGCTAATTTAGCTAGCTAGCAGCACTTTTTTTGACATGTAGCTACATTTAAAAATGTCGCTATAGATCGACCGTTTTTGTTGTAGTGTATATTTTTTTAGTGCTTTGATTGTTATAAGATTTTTGGATTTTTGTTTATTATTTTCAAAGTAAATTGATGATTGCTATATTAAATAATTATGCTTTGAATATCAATTGGTTCATTTTTATTCATTCCAGGTTACTTTCATATTAATGATCAATTTTACTTCATTTTCATTATTCATAAAAATAATTTAGTATGAAACGTCTTAAATTTTATATTCATCAAATTTAAATTAATAATTATGTGTGATTTTTAGGCTCTTAATCTATATCGGTTGTACTGTCTATTGAATTTGATGAATGAGCATGTGTTAATAGACTAAAAATTATCAAAATTTTCTTTCAAATAAAAAATTACATATTTGAGAAAGAATTACAATAAAAAATAAATAAATTAATAAATAAAAAGAAGAAATATATATTTCGATGGTATAAAAGAAGTGGAAAAAATTATATCCTAAAAAGAATATGAAAACTACTACGTAATGTAGGAAAGAACTACCATTCCAGCCGTTTGGTAAGTGTGTGAAGCTATTCTAAAAAGAATATAAAAATTACTACATAATGTAGGAAAGAACTACCATTCTAGCCGTTTGGTAAGTGTGTGAAGTTATCGTATAAAACTTGAATACATATCAATCAGGTTGGCCGTTTGGTAAGTGAAGTTACAACTTCGTCAACATGATATATAGCCAAGGAGACCGTCCAAATGAAGAAAACAAAATGAAAACATGCACTTCCACACCCTTTAGTTTAGACGACCCACCTACCATATTCATTTGTCTATTACACGTACCCATGCATGCACCTACCATGTTTGCAATCCACTACAACTAACATCTATATAAACCCCTCCTCACTTCACTAAAATCTCATCCCTTCATACACACGTACGCTAACTACAAACTCACAAAAGAGTGTAGTTTCATATATATACTAGAGAATTAATTAGCTGAGGAAGCAACAATGAGTTCTCCTGCAAGCTGGAACTTTGAGATCGAGTCCCCGGTCGCGGCGCCGCGCCTGTTCCGTGCCGCGCTCCTCGACTGGCACAACCTCGCCCCGAAGTTCGCCCCGGAGATCGTCGTGAGTGCCACCCTGATCGAAGGCAACGGCGGCGTCGGAAGTGTGAGGCAGTTCAACTTCTCCTCAGGTACACTCACAAACAAGAGCTTGCTAATTAAGAACATTGCTATAGCTCCACTTACATGTCCATGTTTCAAAGCATATAGATAGCAAAATGGCAACAATAACAATAGTAATATCACAAATCATATACATGCCTTTTTTTTTAGTACTATTAGAACTGCTAATTAATATCACCCCCCTTATGTTTTCTCTCGTCTCATTAGTGAGTGATTGTCTTACGGTTTGGATTTGATTGTTACTTATAATTATACTTTAATTATTTTATATTAGATTAATGAATGATACATATATAATTATGTATAGTACTAGTATTATTAGTAATACATGATTATTATTGTTTTATAGCAATGCCCTTCACCTACACGAAGGAGCGCCTGGACTACGTAGACCACGCCAAGTACGAGTCCAAGCAAACCCTGATCGAAGGCGGCGGCATCGGCGTCAAGCTCGAGTCCGCGTCGTCCCACATTAAGTTCGAGCCCGCGAGCAATGGCGGCTGCATCTGCAAGGTCATCGCGACCTACAAGCTCCTCCCGGGCGCTGCCGTCGACGACGAGATCGCCAAAGCCAAGGACTCCATCACCAAGATCATCAAAACTGCTGAGGCATATCTCCTCGCCAACCCAGATGCTTATGTGTAATGTGTCTAAGATTTGCTGCAGCTGCTGCTGCTACTAGTACTACTATTTATTTGAGGTGTTTGGTGATCATTGTTATAGTAAAATAATTAGTTGGAATTAATAAATGTGGTAAGGAAATTGTGTGTGTGTGTGTGTGAGAGAGAGAGAGAGAGAGAGAGAGAGAGAGAGAGAGAGAGAGAGGAGTATGCACGAGTGTTTTGGGGCTTGTTTTGTGCCCTACCGAGAAAAGCATGTATTGGCTCTTTGTGTGATGAGTATTAAGAAAGTTATTTAAGTTTACTTTATGCTTCTTTTTTTTTCTTTTTATAATAGGGAGTAATTGTTTACATACCTCGAAAACTTTTAGACTTTTTGATTTACTTTTTCTTTTTTTCTCAATAGCTAATATTAAAAATATTTTTTTAACATTTCAAGTTATTTTCAATATAGCAATAGAGTTAAATTATGTTAGTGAACGATTAACAATAATCATTATCTATATGAAATTACTATTTTACTCTTTTAAATATACCTTTCTAGCATCACCTAATTTTCTTATTTGCCCTTAATATATATAAGGGCAAAAAAAATATTTTAATTTTTTTTTATCTTTTTAAATATATCCTTATATCATCACCATCTTATTTATTTGCCCTAAATGAATCGCAAAAGTGGTATTTTTTTTAAACTCCGATAGATAGTTAATTCACATTGAACTCGAGATAACTTAACGGGTGGTAACTATATATGAGGGTATTTTTGAATAAAAGAGGAACATATATACGAGGGGTATATTGAAAATTAAAAAAAAAGTAGGAGTAAATTTGAAACTTTCAAAATTTTGAGGGGTATATAGACAAGAGTAATATTTTAATACACCATATAAATCTTTATCATTTATTTTTCTTAATAGATAATTTAGATTTAGTATGATTCTTGAGATAACCGACTATTGAGGCATATATAGGTACCATTTATAAGGTGACAATTTAAAGGGTATTTTGGTCGTTGCAAAATATTTTGGTCTACAAAATCGGTTGTATCCAACTAAGAATATTGTGACCTTCTCAAGTGCCAACAACAATAGTTGGATTTCAATTTATATCCAAACTGTAATTTAAATTCAAAACAATATTTAAAACTTAATTATAAATCAAATTCAATTTTTTAAAATATAAAACAAAAATTTAAAATAAAACTTTCAGTTCCAATTCAAAATTTCTATTAAAATCAAAAATTAAAATTTGGCTTTAATATTAAATGTTCAATTTAGATTTAAATTTAAAACTTTAATACAAATTTCAAATTAAAATTTTACATTACAATACCAACTTCAAAAATTAAATTGAAATTTAATAATTTTTTGACCTGGATGCTTAACAAATTGTATTATTTAATTTGGTAAGTAACAAAAGGAAATAAGATATTTAATATTTATAAGATGTTCATAAATTTGGTATATATTAATTACTAATTTATTTTTCAATATTATCATATTAACTAATTCAAATCGATAATCTGTTCAATAACTTGCTTCACGTAAAAACTAACTATACGCTTTACTAATTAAAAATTAAATTTTAATATGGTCTATTGGAGCATTAATTCCTCTATTTGTCCCTTATATAAAATAGCTCAATAATATGTCCACTTTGTCCCAATAAGAACTCCTCCTTATCATAATAAATGAAGGTTCAACCTAAATTGCTCCTTATGCAATGTTTTTAAAAATGGCCAATAAAAAATAATATGAACTTAGGATCAGATTTAGAAGGCCAATTTGCATAAAAAATCCACTAATTTAGAACTTTTGCTTTTTTTTTTTAACGATTCGTTAAATTTTTCGGCAAAATAACCGTTTTCGACAAAATAACAAAATACTCTTTTAACTTTTTCTCCCTCTTCTTTTTTTTCTCTCGTTCTTTTTTCTTTCTCTTCCCGAGAGGCGGAGAGGAAAGGCCACCCCTCCGGCCAGGAACGTCGCCCTCGCCCGCTCCGGCGACGAGCCCACCTCCCCCGCCTCGGCCTCTCCCCCAACCCCTCTTCCTCCTCTGCTCGTCATCTTCGGCGTCGGCGTCGGCGTCGGCGTTGGCGTCGTCGTCTCCCGGCGGTGAAGGTACGCGCGTCACTGGGTTGCGAGCACACGACCGGCCTCGCGCTCTCCGCCGCGCACCCGCCTCGCGCGGCTTCGCAGTCCCCCATGCTCTCCCCAACCCCGCTCCACCGCCTCCTCGTTCGTCGGAAACGACTAGTAGCTACTTTCAATGCTTTGCTCCATCCCCGCCACCATTTAATTAATTAATAACTACTCAAAATCTAAAAATAAAATTTGTTTTCTCGTCTCAATTAAATCACTAATTTAAGTATCATATTTTGGGTTTCAATTAAATCACAAATTTTACTTTCAACACTTTGTCACGATCGCGCGCCGCGGCCTCGGCGACACGCACACTCCAGCGACCGTAGCCTCGGCGGAGACGCCGGCGCTGACGACGCAGGAGACGACGAGCAGAGGAGGAGGAGGAGAGTGATGGTGAGGAGGGGGAGGGGACGGAGATGCGGACGGTGGAGATGTTGCGGCGGCGGCGGGAGGGTACGTAACCCGCATCCGAGGTGAAAAAAGAAAAATTATGTAAATTTTACCCGAACAATGCATTTCTATCTCAAAGAGTGTAATTTTTTTAAAAAAATTGAACTATTTTATATAAAATTCACACTATTTGAAACAGAATTTATACATTTTGGAATGAGAGTTGTACTCTTTAGGCGAACGTTGCACTATTTGGGTGAAATTTATACTATTTGGGATAACAAAAATTATACTCTTTAGGCAAACGTTGCACTATTTGGGTGAAATTTGCACTATTTAGGATAATAAAAATTATATTTTTTAGACGAACGTTGCACTATTTGGGTGAAATTTACACTAATTTTTATTCTCTTCTTCTTCCTCCTTTTCCTCCGTTTATTCTCTTTTTTTTTTCTTTCTCTCCTTCTTCCCCTCGGTTTATTCTTTTTTTCTTCCTCCTCCACCTTGAGGAGCTATGGAGCCACCTTGCGCCCCTCCGCGCTGAGAACCGCGAGATCGCTGCGCGGATCAGCGGCATCGCCCACCTCTCCGTGCTCCTCCCCCGCGACTCCGACTATCTCCAGGCCGAGTCTGCATCCCTCAATCTTCGTCTCGCGTTGACGCGCCGATGGAGAAGGAGAAGGAAGAAGGAGGCCGCGGTGGAGCTTGTCGTCGAGTAGGGAGGCGGCGGAGTGGGCCTGGCCACGGCGGTAGAGGTCCTGGGCGAGGACGCAGTAGAAGGAGGGGTCGGGGGAGTGGCCGAGGTGGGGGAGGCGGGCTCGTCGTCGGCGACGTCGCCGGAGCTGGCGAGGGCGACGTCACCGTGCCAGGAGGGGTGGCGTTTCTGCCTCCGTCGCCATCTAGGAAGAGAAAGAAAAAAAAGAACGAGAGAAAAAAAAAAAAAGGAAAGAGAAAAAGGTAAAAGGGTATTTTGGTCAGTTTGCTCAAAAATCGGACCGAATCTGCAAAACAAAAAAGATGGCCTACTTTTACAAAAGTCCAAAATTAATGGATTTGTTATGCAAATTGGCCGATTCAGAAAAACGAAGTAAGGCATTATATGCTCACACAATATTCTTTTTAAAAAAGGTCCAATTAGAAGTATCATATATTTAGAATTCAATTCAGAATAACTAAATCTTTCACTTAATAAAAAAAAATAGCTTTGATAATTAAAGCTAACATCTCTCTCTCTCCTGTTTCATATTGTCGGAGAAATTTGCCGAAGACTCAATTAAAGAGGAATCACAAAATAAGTAATCCAATATTCCCTTAGGCTGTGTTTGGTTCACATAAAACTATGGAAAAAAAAATTTCAGTGAAAAAAAATTTTCGGAGGAAAAATGGTATTACGTCATTAGTGTTTGGTTTGTAGGAAAAGAAAAATAGTTTTCTACGAAGATTGTTTGGTTGGAAGAAAAAAAAATTCGATTATCATCTCCCTTCTTTTTTTACTCAATTCACTGAAATTCTAGACGAAGAGCCCTTTCCGGTCGTACGTCCTCCTCCACCACTACAGCCAACGAGATAGAATTTCGGTAGTTGCTAAATTTTTAAATAAGTGTTGATAAATTAATAGCACTCTTTTAGGTTATAGCGACACTTTTTAACTGTCGCTATATACCTAGTGACCCCACATATAACAACACTTTTTAAAAATGTAGCTAATTAATTTAGCTAGCTAGCAGCACTTTTTTTGACTTGTACCTATATTTAAAAATGTCGCTATAGATCGACCGTTTTTGTTGTAGTGTACATTTTTTTAGTGCTTTGATTGTTATAAGATTTTTCGATTTTTGTTTATTATTTTCAAAGTACATTGATGATTGCTATATTATATAAATAATGCTTTGAATATCAATAGGTTCATTTTTATTCATTCTAGGTTACTTTCATATTAATGATCAATTTTACTTCATTTTTATTATTCATAAAAATAATTTAGGATGAAACGTCTTAAAATTTATATTCATCAAATTTAAATAATTATGTGTGATTTTTAGGCTCTTAATCTATATCGGTTGTACTGTATATTGAATTTGATGAATGAGCATGTGTTAATAGACTAAAAATTATCAAAATTTTCTTTCAAATAAAAAATTACATATTTGAGAAAGAATTACAATAAAAAATAAATAAATTAATAAATAAAAAGAAGAAATATATATTTCGATGGTATAAAAGAAGTGGAAAAAATTATATTCTAAAAAGAATATGAAAACTACTACGTAATGTAGGAAAGAACTACCATTCCAGCCGTTTGGTAAGTGTGTGAAGCTATTCTAAAAAGAATATAAAAATTACTACATAATGTAGAAAAGAACTACCATTCCAGCCGTTTGGTAAGTGTGTGAAGTTATGGTATAAAACTTAAATACATATCAATCAGGTTGGCCGTTTGGTAAATGAAGTTACAACTTGTCAACATGATAGCCAAGGAGACCGTCCAAATGAAGAAAAAGAAATGTAAACACTTCCCACACCCTTTAATTTAGACGACCCACCTACCATATTCATTTGTCTATTACACGTACCCATGCATGCACCTACCATGTTTGCAATCCACTACAACTAACATCTATATAAACCCCTCCTCACTTCACTACAATCTCATCCCTTCATACACACGTACGCTAACTACAAACTCACAAAAGAGTATAGTTTCATATATATACTAGAGAATTAGCTGAGGAATCAATTAACAATGAGTTCTCCTGCAAGCTGGGACTTTGAGATCGAGTCGCCGGTCGCGGCGCCCCGCCTGTTCCGTGCCGCGCTCCTCGACTGGCACAACCTCGCCCCGAAGTTCGCCCCGGAGATCGTCGTGAGCGCCACCCTGATCGAAGGCAACGGGGGCGTCGGAAGCGTGAGGCAGTTCAACTTCTCCTCAGGTACTCACATACAAGAGCTTGCTATGAACATTGCTGGAGTTATGTACATATTGCGCCACTTATATATATGTCCATGTTTCAAAGCTTATCGGTAATTAACGAAATAGCAACAATAACAATAGTAATACTAATAGTGATGATATTATCAAAGCGCGCTATTTTTTTTATTTAGTAATACTAGTGATGATATTATCAAAACAATAACAATATCAAAGCACCGACCGTCCCTAGAGCATAAGTGGCAAAGGGTTTGGTAGTTGGTACTCGAGACCCAAGTTCAAATTCCAGTTGATTCACATTTCCAGCTAAGCTTATTTCTAAATAAAATAAACGAAGACCTATCTCTCAAAAAAAGTATAACAATATCAAAGCTTTGTATCAAATATATACGTAGACAAAGTACTCAAATTATATATATTTAGCATACACAAATCATATACAATAAATCTGACTAATTAATAACACTCCCCCTTATGTTTTCCATCGCCTAATTAACGAGTGATTCTCTTACGGTTTGGATTTGATGGTTACTTATAATTATACTTTAATTATTTTATATTAGATTAATGAATGATACATATATATATATAATATATATAGTACTAATATGATTAGTAACACATGATTATTATTGTTTTATAGCAATGCCCTTCACCTACACGAAGGAGCGCCTGGACTACGTAGACCACGCCAAGTACGAGTCCAAGCAAACCCTGATCGAAGGCGGCGGCATCGGCGTCAAGCTCGAGTCCGCGTCGTCCCACATTAAGTTCGAGCCCGCGAGCACCAGCGGCTGCGTCTGCAAGGTCGTTGCGACCTACAAGCCCCTCCCGGGCGCTGCCCTCGACGACGAGATCGCCAAGGCCAAGGACTCCATCACCAAGATCATCAAAACTGCTGAGGCCTATCTCCTCGCCAACCCGGATGCTTATGTGTAATGTGTCTAAGATTTGCTGCAGCTGCTGCTGCTACTAGTACTACTATTTATTTGAGGTGTGTGGTCATTGTTATAGTAAAATAAGATGGAATTAATAAATGTGTTAAAGGAAATTGTGTGTGTGTGAGAGAGAGAAAGAGAGAGAGAGCGAGAGCGAGAGATAGAGGAGTATGTATGAGTGTTTTGGGGGGCTTGTTTTCTGCCCTACCGAAGTACCGAGGAGTATGTGTGATGAGTACTAATGAAGTTATTTAAAATATAAATAAGTTAAAAAAAGTTTACTTTATGCTTCTTCTTTAGGGATAATTATCTATATGCCCCTCATAGGTTTAAAAATATTCGATTTATTTTTACTTTTTTTTTCTTTCTAAAATGCCCCTCATACGTTCCACTGTTATTGCAAAATAGCCCCGCAGTTATCTCCTAGGTTAAACGTGAGTTAAATATCTACCACAGTTAAAAAAAAATTAAAATACCAATTTTGTCCTTAACTTAAGGGCATATAAGAAAGATTGGCGACGGTAGAGAGGTATATTGGAAAAGACCAAAAGTCGAAATACTTTTTGTGCCCCTGACTTTAAGGGCAAATAAGAAAGACAGTGATGGTAAAAAGGTATATTTGAAAAGGGCAAAATAGTAATTTTACAGAGATAATAGAGTTACTTAACAGATTTTAAATCTAAGGGTATATTAGAAATAGGTTGGAACGTAGGATGGGTATTTTCAATATTACCTTCTAAGCGGGGTAAATCGGAAAGTTGGAAACTTTTCAGGGGTATATAAGCATTGCCCCTTTTATAAAAGGGTCAAATGCATACAGTCCTACAAACATAGTCAATTGCGAAAATATTCTAAAAGCGAAACTAGGTGAGATGTCCCGCAAAGTCCAAAATTATGCGAGATATGTCCCTACCGTGCCTTTTGCGGGGACATATCTCGAAAAATAATTATGAGATATGTCCCCGCAAAAGGCACGCAGGGACATATGCATAATTTTGGACTTTTGCGGACATCTCACCTAGTTTCGCAGGATATTTCCGCAATTGACTATGTTTGAGGACTCGTATGTAAATAATCCTTTATAAAAATAGGCAATTATTTATAGGCTAAATTACAGAAAACCCCCCTGTAATAACCCGATTTTTCACTTTTCCCCCCTGACATTTAAAAACCTACACTTTGCCCCCCTGTAAAATGAAAAATGTTCACAGGGGGGTTACGGCGTGTAAAATGACCATTTTGCCCTTCGCCATTTCGTCTTCTTCCTCATTTTCTTCAATAGCACCTCCGATCGGCCGCGATTCCCACCGCGGGGGAGGCCGAAGGGATGTGGGGATGGCGAGGCGATGGAGGAGCGGCGCGACGGCGAGGCGGCGAAAACGGATGGAGGCGAAGCAACAGAGAAATGACGGAGGGCATTTTCGGCAAAAAAATATTTTCTAATGGAACCCTAACGGTAGGGGTGAAGTGCACATTTTTTATTTTACGGGGGGCAAAGTGTAGGTTTTTAAATGTCGGGGAAGATGAAAAAGCGGGCTATTACAAGGAGGTTTTCCGTAATTTAGCCTTATTTATATATCCTTGAAAAAAAAACTTTCTGATTTATTTCTCTTAATATTAAAAATATTTTTTTTACATTCCAAGTTATTTTTAATATATATACCACTAGAGTTAAATTCTGTTAATGAATTGTTAGCAACAATTATTTTAATGGTAGATGTGATGCATTTATGAATTTAACGGTATAAAACAATCCAAATCTTATGAATTTTTTATAGAAATTTTTTTTGCTACTTAAAGTAAGATCAGTGCCTCTGATATTAAATTCAAGTCTTTTATTATCAATTTTTATGAGATTTTTTTTTCTGCCATTCAATTTTAGACTACTCGTTTGATAGGTAAATATGTCGAAAAATTATAAAATTTAGTTTTTAAATAGCTTTAATAGTATGTAAATCAAGTCTAACGGAGTCAATCGTCAATTTGGAAACCGCGCGCATCATTGAAAACAACTTGGTAGCACAGAGGACTCCATTCTACAGATAGTATACCAGCCTAGTTCTATATATATATATATATATATATATATATATATATATATATATATATATATATATATATAGAAGAGAGAGAGAGAGAGAGAGAGAGAGAGAGAGAGAGAGTACGTCTCCTATACTTTCGAAAGTACGGAGACATCCGTGCTTATAAGTTGTTTTCGATGATAGAACATCCGATTCGACAATCGGCTCTGTTAAGTATAATCTACTCTATTGGAACTATCGAGAAACCAAATTTTATAATTTTTTGACATTATTTGCCAAGCGATCTAAAGGTCTAAAAAAATGACTATTTTAACGGCCGACATGGCATATTTTTAAATTCAACGGTGTAGAAGTATTCAAATTACATAAAAATTTAATATAAAATTCTACTTAACATCAATAACAAAATCAATACTTGCGATTTGAAATTTGAGTCCTTTATCACTATTTTTTATGAGATTTTCATTTTCGATCGTTCATTTTGAGGCTACTTCTTTATTAGACAAACGAAGTCAAAAAATTATAAAATTTGGTTTCTAGATAGTTCCAATAGCGTGGATCAAGTTTAACGGGCCCGATCGCCGAATCGGATGTCCCATTGTCGAAAACAACTTACAAGTACGGAGGCCTCCGTACTTTCGAAAGCATAGAAGCTTAGCGCTCTCTCTCTCTCTCTCTCTCTCTCTCTCTCTCTCTCTCTCTCTATATATATATATATATATATATATATATATATATATATATATATATATATATATATATAATTGAGCTCTATGTTTTTAAAAGTACCAAGTCAATGGTGCTTGTAAGTTTTAGCCCTTGGATTAAAAGATGTGTGGTTAGGATCGTGGGCCCCCTTGGGTTAAGTGGGTGGTTGGTTGAATAGTATAATCTAACGGGTGAAAATGATCAAAGGAGTAGATCTAACGGTAAAAATTCACAAGCAAGTGCTTGGTGCTTTTACAAGCACCATAGACTCTATATATATATATATGTATATATATATGTACATATCTATACTCATAATAGTATAGTAGCCCTACTCTATATGAGTCCGGCTACTATACTATTATGAGTACGATCGCACTCGTACTCATAAGTTGTTTTCGATGATAGAGCTTAAATCAACGATCCCAAACGTTATCTAGAGCATTTAAAACTTCTAGAAATAAAATTTTATAATTTTTCGATATCATTTACCCTACGATCAAAAGCTCACAAAATTGATAATTTTTAATGACCAGTATGGAATATTTGCTAGTTTAACGGTATAAAAGAATCGAAATATGTTGAATTTTTGATAGAAAATTCTATTCATTACCTAAATAAAGATCAATAACTCCGATCTTAAATTGAAAGATTCGATCATCCATTTTTAGGATATCGTTCGATTTTTTGACCGTTCATTTTATACCCGCTTGATGGACTTTATAATGATTTCGAAAAAGTACGAAATTTATTTTCTAGAAGTTTCAAATACTCTAGATCATGTTTAACGGTGTGGATCGCCGATTCGAAAACCCCAACATCGAAAACAACTTATGAGTAGTAAGGGCTCTATACTCATAATAGTATAGTAGCCCTACTCTATATATATATATATATATATATATATATATATATATATATATATATATATATATATATATATATATATATATATAGTATATACTTTTCGAAATGGAGGCCTGTGCTAAGTTGTTTTCGATGATAGATATCCGATTAAACGATTGGCTCCGTAATGCCTGCATCTTACGATTGAAGCTTGAAACCAAATTTTATAATTTTTCGACATTATTTACCAAACGATCACAGGGTCTAAAAAATGACTATTTTAACGGCCAATGTGGTACGTTTTTAAGTTCAACGGTGTAAAAGTATTCAAATTACATAAAACTTTAATAAAAAATTCTACTTAACATCAAGAGTAAGTGCAATACTTTTGATTTGAAATTTGAGTCTTTTATCACTATTTTTTATGAAATTTTTATTTTAAGCCGTTCATTTTGAGGGTACTCGTTCACTAGGTAAACGAAGTTAAAAAAATTATGAAATTTGGTTTCTAGATAATTCCATTAGCGTAGATCATGTCTAACGAAACCGATCGCCGAATCGGACGTACGTCCCATCATCAAAAACAACTTACAAGCACGGAGGCCTCCGTACTTTCGAAAACATAGGATCCTAACTCTATATATATCGCCAGGCGATGTGAGACTTGTCTCGCTAGCCTTGTCATCCAGACCCTGGCTAGCGAGACAAGTCTCACACCGCCTGGTGATCTTGGGATGTGCGTGTGATTGGACTGATGAGGACGTCAGGGCCTTAACAGGGGGGAGTCTGTCACACCCCAATAATCCAGTATATAAGAGACTTAAACACTTGTAATAATAACTGGGCTTGAGCATTTTGGGCCGATGGTTGGGCCCAACGAGTTATTATTGCTAGTGGGCTGGGTCGTTACAATAGCTAATGGTTTTTCAAAAACTACCGTATCAACTGCATGCCTTTTCATCTTCCAATTGGAGTTGTGCTATGGATAGTTCTTCTTCATCGTAGATTGGTTTTTCATACTCAATAAACTCTACCTTGAATGAGTGTGGCAGAGTGTACACCATGCTTATATTAGCTGAACTTTCATCGGCCGACTTCTCTTATACCTTTACTTTTTTTTCCTCTGATTCCTTCGTTGTTTTAGCTGGGTAATCATTTTCTAACTGAACCTCCTTCTCCTTAGGAGGCCATCTGTCCCGTTTGATCATAGTTTCTAGAGAACCGATCTTCTCTTCCAATGCCTTTCAGGTAGCCTTCTTTTCCGGCTCGGCTGGAACTGGTTGTTTAATCTTGGATTTTAACCATGGTACGGGTGTTGAACCACTCGTCTCATGATCATTCTTCATGGGTCGAAAAGACAGTTGCTCCCCATACAGTCGCCTCCATACATTCTGCTTTATCCCTTTAGCCTTTTTCTAGTGTTGTCTTACTTCGGCTTGCAGTCTCTGCTGCCTACACTTCTCGATTTTCATTAGCATTGGCCCATGCTATTTAACCAGTACTGTTACTGTGTGCCATTGACCAATTGGCAAATTATATAATACTTTGATAGTCCTTAAATGATCCCTCGGGATTTCTCTTCTCTACCACAGTCTCGGCTAGAGTTGTATGTCGAGCTCATTGATTAATCGTCGACCGAGGAATTCGATGTCGCCCTCGGTCATTCCTTCAAATTCAAGTTCAGGTCTCGGCCTGGATTGTTGTTGCCAGTTCGATCGATACCTTGGAAATCTTTGCTGTGAGCCGAAGGATATTTCAAGATAGCTCCTTCGGTTTATTTTTCTTCAGTTCTTCAATTGTAATAACCGTTCAAGATCTTTTGCATTATCAAGTCCCTTTTATCCTTTACGGACTCTACTTCTTGTTCAAAATCATTTGAATCTTCTTCCGAATCGTCCGGTTTATTTTTCTTCAGTTCTTCAATTGTAATAACAGTTCAAGATCTTTTGCATTATCAAGTCCCTTTTATCCTTTACGGACTCTACTTCTTGTTCAGAATCATTTGAATCTTCTTCCGAATCGTCCTCTGAATAATTCTCTGCCTTGGGTAGGTTTTCCCATTCTTCAGGAAATGCCATGAATTCTCTCCATTCCCCATACATTTTTTTCTCATGAATGATCGCCTCCCAATCGCGTCTCGTCACCTCGGCCTTGCAACGTATGCATAGCTGTAATGTTCTCTTGGTATATGCGATGTCCTGATCTGTCTTCCTACTCGCAGACGTCTTTCCTTTCAAATCCACCATATTGACCTATGAAGGAAATGAATTTTTATCAATTCCTATATTTTTATTTTTTTGGTCGGCAAAAATGAGCCAACCTTCATTTATCTCGTTTTGGATTCTTGTTCAGAATCATTTGAATCTTCTTCCGAATCGTCCTCTGAATAATTCTCTGCCTTGGGTAGGTTTTCCCATTCTTCAGGAAATGCCATGAATTCTCTCCATTCCCCATACATTTTTTTCTCATGAATGATCGCCTCCCAATCGCGTCTCGTCACCTCGGCCTTGCAACGTATGCATAGCTGTAATGTTCTCTTGGTATATGCGATGTCCTGGTCTGTCTTCCTACTCGCAGACGTCTTTCCTTTCAAATCCACCATATTGACCTGTGAAGGAAATGAATTTTTATCAATTCCTATATTTTTATTTTTTCGGTCGGCAAAAATGAGCCGACCTTCATTTATCTCTTCTTGGATTTACCTTTAAAGGCAGTATAATCGTTCGTTCTTGGCTCCATAAATGATGCCACTTACAATATCTCCTTCTTTTTAATTCTTCTAGAGGGTATCGTCTGACCCTCCTAGAGTTGAATTCTATCATCTTTTAATAACCGATTAAAAATTAAATCAATTTTTGTTACATCGAAAGAATATGAATATGATGCTACTTGTGCTTTAGCTTTACTTGGCTGGTTTAAGCACAATGCATTTATACATTTGATGGTTTTCTACCACTCCGCTGCATAAATCTCGACTTCATCAACCGAATCCTTTGTTTCGTTAGAGTTTCTCAACTCATCTTGAGCCAAGGATTCCTCAATAAAAGAGACATTTTTCTCCTTTTCATTACCCCAATCTTTGTTTCGGTTCCATCTTAGCCGATCTTCATTATTGTCTTTTCTAAATTACTTATATTGAGCAACCCGAACACCCAAATCAAACAGATTCAAAAAATATTTATCTTCGAAATGATTTTTTATCTTGAAATACAGACCATTAAATGTCATTTTAGCGAATTCTGACTCTGGCATCCTAACAAAGTACCGGCTTCTTGCTGTTTTAAATCGGTTTAAATATTCTTCAACTGATTCTTCGGCTTATGCCGAAACTGAACTAGATCAATCACCGAAAGTTTTAGTTCCGATCTATAAAACTGCTCATGGAATTTTCTTTCCAATTCGTTCCAATCTCGGATGGAATTGGCTGGTAGGCTTGTATACCAAGTGAATGTAGTCTTGGTCAATGAAGTATTAAATAATCTAAGTTTAAGGAATAGATCTATGGCAGCCTCGATCCCTGCATTGGGCCATAAACTGCGCCACATACTCCACAGTGTTTTCTGTTTCATTACCGAAAAATTTGTCAAATTTCGGCATATTTCAATTTGCCGGATAAGGATATTCCACATCTATATTGGCGGGGTAAGGAGATCTAAATATAGGCCGCATTGTCGGCCTAGCTCCTACTCCAAAGGTATTACGAATGGCTTCCTCTATTTGAGCGTATAATTCATTATTGTTCTCTAAGGCGAGAACGTGGGTTTGCGATTAAACCGGATTCAACCCTTGAGGAATTCCGCAATTTTACACTGGTGCTACAAGATTCATTCCCTGAATAACATTTGGGACTTGCCCCCCCCCCAGCCCTTATCCATGTATTCTGGGGTTGATAGGCAGGTAATGGTGGTGGGGGAGGTAAACCCCACACTACTTCTGGTTGTTAACCGGCGTTTATAGCCACCAGTCTATAAGCAACTTGATAAGGAGCTACTTGAGGCTGTGTATTTACCAGCTTCAGTGGATTTTGCAACGCCGGTGTACCCATAGGTCCTTATGAACCTACTATGGGTTGTTCATTCCGAGTTAATAATTGCCAAATTCGAACAATATTCTCATTTAAAGCCATGATGACGGCTAAAATAGCGTCTAATCGAGCAGTACTCCTATGACTGTTCTGGTCTAAAACTTGTAAAACCACCCAAGTCATTTGCCCGAATAGTTAAGCCAAACTTGGCTCTTGTTGGTCTGAATGCTCGCTAGTCTCGCCGTCTGCCAGTAAGACTACATGATGCTCATTAGCATTCTCTGTGTGAGACACCAAATAGTCCTATATATGAGATATAATAGGGCTAAACTTTTAACCCGGCTTAAGTATTTTGGGTGGTGGCAAGGCCCAAGAGGTTAAGAGAGTTAAGCGTGCTAGGACGGGAGTAGTCCTAGGATGGGTGACCCCCTAGGAAGTTGGGGCGTCACAGATGGTATCAGAGCCAATTACCAGTCGAAAGTGTGAGATGAGTCTCGGCTGAGCCAGGGTCTGGATGACGGGCTAGCGAGACGAGTCTCACATCGCCTGGTACTTGTGAGTCTGAGCCTGACGAGGACGTCAGGGCTTAAAGGTGGAGAGATTGTGAGACACCAAATAGTCCTATATATGAGATATAATAGGGCTAAACTCTTAACCCGGCTTAAGCATTTTGGGTGGTGGCAAGGCCCAAGAGGTTAAGAGAGTTAAGCGTGCTAGGACGGGAGTAGTCCTAGGATGGGTGACCCCCTGGGAAATTGGGGCGTCACAGATGGTATCAGAACCAATTACCAACTGGAAGTGTGAGATAAGTCTCGGCTGAGCTAGGGTCTGGATGACGGGCTAGCGAGACGAGTCTCACATCGCTTGGTACTTGTGAGTCTGAGCTCGTCAGGGCTTAAAGGTGGGGAGATTGTGAGACACCAAATAGTCCTATATATGAGATATAATAGGGCTAAACTCTTAACCCGGCTTAAGCATTTTGGGTGGTGGCAAGGCCCAAGAGGTTAAGAGAGTTAAGCGTGCTAGGACGGGAGTAGTCCTAGGATGGGTGACCCCCTGGGAAGTTGGGGCGTCACACTCTGTATTACTAGCTTGATCGTTCCTAGAGTTTTGAGGAATGACTCAATTACGAAGGTTAATAGCACTATCCTTAGCCATGACTTATATGGAATAATGTGTGAATTTACCTAGAAGTGTCCTACCGGGTGTGCCAAAAATTACTATGAGCCGAATTCAATTCCTCCTCGAGAAGTATGTAGGGGAGCGGAATGGCTACAGATAGTGACCCTCTCCTCGAGAAGTATGTAGGGGAGCGGAATGGCTACAGATAGTGACCCTCGAAGTTTCTGAGGGATCGAATCAGTCGAGTTCGTTGAGGAAAGAAAAGGTTACAAGTACGCTACTCCTAGAAAACAAGAAAAATGCGTAGAATTGAAAGTGGTCTTCTGTTCTCAAAAGGAAAACACCCTTCTTCTAGGCGTTACTTGTTTATTTATACCCCACATGTTGTCATTTAGTTATCCACATGATCGGCCACTTTCTTATTTTTTGGGGCCACCATAGGCCGATCCTAATCGCATGAAACCGTCTGCGGTTTGCTATGATTCGTCCTCTATTCCCGGTGCATCAGATACCCTACATCTTTGCTTACGCAGCTCCTAGTCGTGTCATGCACCAGTCCACCACGTGGTGCGTTTTTCTTGACGCTAAAGATTGCACACAGTTAGAAGTTGTTTTTATAAATAAACTTCTTAATTTATATATGAGATAGTGTGATTACCTCTGGTGGAGAATGGAAATATATATTTTTTGGGCTAAAGGCTCTTTAGATATGTAGAATAATTTCTTGTGTAAAATTATTCTCTTTGAACTACTGTAATTGAGTCTACTTTTCTAGTTTCAACTGTAATGATTGGTTGCTATGCAATAATCCGAATAATGAAATTGGCTCTATATAACTAGATATGCAATTGAGCAGCAATTGCATGCAACCAAGCAACACATAAGATTTCGGATCCGATTTTGCATGCAAGTGAGCTTCGTTCCAGAATCGCTATCCCGGATCCGATTTCGGTGCTGGTAGATATGGACTTTACGATGCAGGCCTGGATAGACGGTAGCTGAAAAGACGGCGATTCAGGTGGAATAGATTAATTTCCTTGTCGCCAACTAGCAAGGCTTTTGCCTGTGCGCATTTCGGATTTTGCCGAAGTTATTGATGATGCGCTATCAATTGAAATTGAAATAGTATCAAAAGCAGTCAAATTCCTTATGAATACCTTCCCAGGTGAATGAATGCAGGTACGTACGTATTCTCGGACTTAGCATCGTTGATTAAAGCGAACCACTTTAGATCTGACAAATCCGAATCGCTCACTTGGGATGCTAGAACGAAGCTCAAAGTACTTCAGTCTTCGTTGACGAATGTAACGCCTTCTCCTTTGAATGGAATTCTCACTCCAGCGAGAATGCTGAGCAAGCTGATCTTCTAGCTAATTGGGGAAGTAAAAAATGCGCCGTATAGTCCTCTTTTGAGGATTTTTTTTCACACTGTGGAACATCTCATTCTATTCAAATAAATTAAATTTTGCTCACAGTTTATTTCCCTCACTCACACATACGAATAGAATTTTAATGGAGAATATTCCATGAGAAACAACATAAGAATTTTTGGGATCAAGCCTGTTTTCGGGTCCCGAAATATTTTAAGCCAATTTGGGCTTTTGATGCATCACAAAACAAGAGTATTAATGTTTTGCGGAGTCTAGCCCAGTCCAAATTGATCAAATTGGACCGGATCAAATATCAAGAGGGCTCTGAAATATTCATAATTAGGTAAGTAATTTTTTTAGAAACAAATTAATACCTCTATTGACTAAGCTGTTAACTCTTACGATTTTATTTACTAAAAAATAATCAAAATCAAAAACTAAAGTGGGTGCAAATAAGGAGGAAATAAAGTTGAGGACATTTCAAAATATAGCCTCTTATACCCAAATTAGATTACAGATACAAATCAGAATTACCAGAGCACTTAGCTCTGACACTTTTTTCCGACCTGCTAGCAATAATAACTTGTTGGGCCAAACCACCAGTCCAGATGCTTAAGTCCAATTGTTATCACTACAGTTTAGGCCCTCGTATCTTCTTCTAGTCGGAATTATTTTTCCAACCGATGTGAGACTATTAGAGCATTACATGTACGTCACATACAGTACTGCTCTTAAAATTGCCATCACAAATGTCCAAAAATCAAAATGGAATTCAGAGGATTTTATTCTATGATATTCATACGGACTGATTATAAAATGTTGTATAATTTGGACATCATGTTTTGATAAATCGAACAATTTTTCTTAGTACCCTATTTATTTTTTATAGCACTTGATGTTTTCTTAGTAATAGGTTCTCAAAGTTTGTGCTTTTTAAGATGGCAATTTTATTTGTACTCCTAAATAGTTCTAAAATTTCGTAATATCATTCCAAAATTTTAGTTCTTTATTCGCAAGAAATAATGTTGTGATATGTGCTTATTTTTAACTCCTTATTTACGTCACAAACAGTTATTTTATAGAATATTGTTAGAATTTTTTGGGGGCAAAATGTACACAAATCATCTGAACATTTTGAAATCGGGTCCAATCGGGTTCGGATCTATGTTGCTCCAAATCCAAATTCCAATAAAACTGATCATAGGAATATTTGTTACACCTAAGTTGTCCAACCTAGCTAGTTTTGATCCGGATCCAAATTTTTGCCACTCCTATATATACATAATACTCTTTTAGGAGTACGTCTCCGGCGTTTTCGAAAACACAAAGCTAATTTATTTTTTATGATAGAACATCTGATTCGATGATTTGCTTCATTAAATATGATTTATACAATTAGAATTATTTAAAAATTAAATTTTATAATTTTTAGATATTATTTATGAAGTGATCCAAAGATCTTAAAAATGGCTATTTAAAGGACTGATGTGGCACGTTTTGTAAATTCCACGGTGCAGAACAATCCAAATTATGTGAAATTTCAATAAAAAATTTTACATGCCATCAAGAGCAAGATTCATACTTTCAATTTAAAATTTAAAATTTTTATAATTTTTTTAAATAAAAATTTTATTTCAACGGTTCATTTGAAGACTACTAATTCACTAAGCAATAGAAGTCAAAAAAAAAATATAAAAATTGGTTTCAATATAGTTCCAAAATTATTTCTAATAAAATCGAACGCCAAATCAAGTATCCCATCATCGAAAATCTCTTATAAGTAAGAAAATATTTTTTTGCTTTCGAAAGTATGGAGCCTAGCTTGATTATTTAAAAATAAATAATATACTATCCACTTCATTTTATTTTAATTAATTTTTAATTAATTGGAAATAGGTTGCCATATTTTGTTATATTTTTAATTAATTATTATTATTATTATTTTAAGAAGAGAGAGTAAGATAGCGAGGCATCACCAAATATTGCTAGAGCGCGAATCTCGTGAAACGGCGGCGGATGGATAGCTGACATTTCATCTCATTTCATTTTCATTTATTTTGCCCACATATATTATCGAATTAATTGCATACAACTCCCTACAAATATAATATTTTTTTATTTTATAAAATTTAATTTTTATATATTTTTTTTATAAAAGTTTCGATATGTTTAAATATTTTCCTGCCGTTCATCTGTTAAAAAATTTTTGTTAATCATATATTAAAATACTTAATTGTAGTCGGTTAATACTCCTCTTCAATTAACATTTAAAATTTTTGAATGGACATAATATATTTATGATGACAAAAAAATTATTTTATTTATAAAAGAGACAGTATTTTAATGATAACAAACAAGATAAACAAATTTAAAAAATTTAGAACTTTTATCGGTATAACATATAAAAGTTAAACTTTATATTGATATATATATAATTCAAGATATTTATAGAAATATATATGAGATTAATTTATTATTATTATTGTTATTATTATTATTATATAGAGATAATATATATATATAGAGATAGAGAGAGATAGGCTGGTATACTATCGGTAGTATGGAGGTTTTTGTGTTACTAAGTTGTTTTCAGAGATATAGCTTACAAATCGTCGACGATCGGCTCCGTTAGAGTTGATCTAAATTATTGAAAGTATTTAAAAATTAAATTTTATAATTTTTCGATATTATTTACCTATCAAACAAGTAGTCTAAGAATGAACGGCAGAAAATAAAAATTTCATAAAAAATGGTGATAAAATATTTGAATCTAAGTTCAGAGGTACTGACCTTACTCTAAATAATGAGAAGAATTTTCTATAAAAATTTCATCCGATTTGAAATTGTTTTACACCGTTAAATTCACAAACGATCACATCGATCATTAAAATTGTCACAATTTTGCATCTTTTGATCACTAAAATGATCTTAAAAATTATAAAATTTAATTTCTAAATAATTCTAATAAGATAGATGTAAGATGATGTTAACACGGTACCCAATCGTCGATTCGAAAGCTATCATTAAAACCAACATGGTAGCACGATTGCATGCATTAATTATGGGGGATTTAATTGGTCCCCCACCGAAGCGTGATCTTACCTCCCCACCTCAGCCACCAACCAAAGCAGTCGTTCATCGCTCCTTTTCCGTTGGCCCAATGAAAGACTTTGTGTAAAATTGTAGTTTCAGTCCCTCAACTTTTACTCTTCTCACCTCAGTCTCTCTCCCTCTCTTTTTGAAAAAATAATGATGGATTGGGTAAATTTCAAGAATGTATTTTGATTGGCCGGAGATATCAGATCGGCAATATAACTACAACATTCTAAACTTTTTTAATAAGATAATGCTTAATTCAGTAAATATTTAAAATATAGTTCTTTCCATTTTATTTGAAAACAGAGAACCATTCATTTGACGCATCGAATTATGGCAGACTTGGCAAAGTGAGATTTAATTAAGGTCATGCTAGACATGGTTAAAAAGGACGTGGAAAAGTTTTCGGCCAGGTTAGATAGGAATTGGAGTGAATTTTTTTTATAAATAGTCTTATTAATTTTTATAATTATAAAAATAATCTTTTAAAAAATAATTATAAAAATAGTCTAAATGCGGTGAATGATTCACCGCATTCATAACTACTTATAAATAGTAGAAAAAAAATAAAAGCGGTGAACCATTCACCGCTTTTATTAATAGAAAAATATAAAAATAAATAAGAAAAACAAAGAAAGCGGTGAATGATTCACCGCTTTTAATTCGCCGCTTTTATAGTGACTATATTTATAAATATAAATTTAATAGCCTATTTTTAAAATAAAAATTTTAGAGGAGTCTATTGTAATAAAAAACCCAATTGGAGTCAATTCTGATCCAATCCGGGCTTAAGGAGTGGAAATCAGTTTTTTCAAACCTTCCAAATGCCAGGAAATATATTGCGACCACCCACCCAAAAATTTTTGGAACGTCCAGCTGAGCTCCTGCTTCCTAACAAACGGTCTACCTAAGAGCAATGGTGTGTGGATTGTTAAATATTTTGGGTAGTTAAATATTCGTACGAGCCTTCAAAACTTCTTGAAATATTTTGAGCCCCCCCGATTTCACTTCTGGACAATATACCTATATAAGAAGAGAGGTTATTTGGACGGTTAAATATTTTGGCATTTGAAAATACTGCCGGACGGTTGGATGGGCACTGGGGTTAATTTTCAGACACAACTCAAGAGTATAAGAAGGAAGCTTGCTAGGACTTTTATAGGCACTCAAAACCTGGCTGGAGGCTACAAAATTGATAAGTACCTTTTCACAGCCAAATACTATATGCACCCCTATTTCCCCACTTCTCTCTTTATTTTCTTTTTCTAAAAGAGAAAATAAATTCTTTCTAAAAGAAAAAAGAAACTCTAATTTTCTCCATTGTTGATACTTTAAGTTTCTCCTTTTTAAGTCCTAACGTCCTCGTAAGGCTTAAGCATACTCGCAACACCAGGCAAAATGAAACTCGTCTCGCTAGCCTTAGCAAACCTTATGGGAGCTGCGCTCTACCCGCTGTATGGCCCTATGTCACGGCCTTAGCGGTTCTGTTCGCAAAGCCCGTGCGGCGCCCGCCTTCCTGCTCGAAGATGGGCAAGCCTTCGCCCATGTTGCTAGTCCGGACCTTCGCGTCCTACAACTAAGTGTGCAAAGGGAATGATAGAAAGAGAGAAGCAGAGAGGTTCACTCAAAATAACTAAGTATTCCACTACTTAGAAAAAGAAATTACAACACACATACACACTCCCTCTTGTGTTTTGGCCTTGGCCAAACCCACTACTTATAGGCTCCTAGATACGATAAACCTAGCCACACACTAACTCTCTCATTATGACACATATTAACTAATCCTCATAATGAGCCAAAAGCCCAATAGTCACACTATAACTCCTATGAGTTTCATAACCCTTGAGTTTCTCACAGCGGGTTGGGTTTGGGTCTTCATGACAATCCAATTCAACCCGTTTTCGCTTAGCAGAGTTGGGCCAAGGACCGAGCTACATAGAAATTTTCTAAGTCCTTGACACTCTCCCCCACCTAACGCGCAGACGCTCTCGTCGCGCGCCGACCGCTCACAGTCCGTGTAGCCTTCCGCGTAGTCTACCGTGCCTTCACGCGTAGTCTACCGTGCCTTCACGCCCGAACGGCCCTGCTCCTTGCTACTGCAGTCCGCATTTGTCCTCGCATCAGCCCCTAGAGTCTTGCTCCTCTGAGCATAAGCACCAGCGGGTTCGCTATATGGAGGATTCGCCGAGTGTGCATGCCCTCCGCGACACGCACGCGCACTCCGCCAAGCTACAGAACTCACCTTGGTCCTCGCAGGCTCCTTGACAGAATGGCTTGCTCTTTGTTTGGGCGCTGGCTGCTTCAGCGCCGTATGAGACTTAATAGTCTCTCCGCTGCTCAGGCCCTTCTTCTCAAGGTCCGCAGCTTTCCCGCGCTTCACCCTCTCGCAAAGCTGCAGGGCTGTCAGAGTTGGCTCCTTCGTCAGCTCGCCCCGACACATCGAAACCATGCAAGGCGCTGACTCGTCCAGGAAGCTCAGCACCCACAAATGTGGCATAGGCACCGCCTTCGAGGAAACAAGGAAGTCCATCCCAAGGATCACCCGAAAATAGTCGAGTGGCCCAGCAATAAAATTAGCCTTGCCCTCCTCTGGCTGATGGCTATCTCCACCTCCTTTGTAACTCCTGTGATTGGTTGCGCCCCAGAGTTGACAACATTAATGTGACTCGCATCTTTCTCAAGCTTGAGGCCTAACTGTTTGGCCTCCGCCTCTGCAACAAAGTTGTGGGTTGCGCCAGTGTCGACCAGCGCGCGCGTGGCCCTCCCGTTGAGGATCACTGTAACAACCCACTTCCTAGTTAAGCGTGCCTAGTTCCATCGAAATGAGCGGAACCCGGAGTGGAGCGAGTATTGAGGAGTTCTAAGTATATTGGAACTCATGTAAAATGGAAACGGGACTCGAGAAAATAAAACTGTAAGTCTGGATAAGTTCCAGACTTGGGGCTCTCGGGGACCGGTCTCCCCAAGTGGAGACCGGTCTCCCCGCGCGCATCAGGTGGCCAGGCCGAAAAATCGGCTAAGTCCTGAAGATCCCACTTACGGGATCCGGTCTTGAAGTCGAGACCGGACTCCCCGAGACCGGTCCCCGTGACCAAGACCGGTCTTGGCTTGCGCAGAGGCTGAAAATTGGCTAAGTCCGTGAATGACCACCTACGGTTTCCGGACCTTGAGATCAAGACCGGTCCCCGTACCCGAACAGTGCCCAGACTGGGCAGTTGGCAATTTTTAAGATTGGAGGGGTTTATTTGCATTATTACAACACAATATACACCCCAACCCTTCTCTTTCATAGCCATTTGACACCCCTCTCCTCTCCCTCTCATTTCTCTTTCTCTCTCTAGAAACCATCTCCTAGAGCTTGGAGAAGAAGGAGAAGGAGCTTGGAGAAGGACTCTTGGAGGGTTTTGGAGCTTGAAGTAGACCTAGAAGCTCTCCTACAAAAAAGAGTTTGGACCAAGGTGAGGTTTTTATGAGAACTAGGTTAGAGTTTGGATTTTCTTCCATGAAACCTAGAGTTTTAGAACTCCTCTCATGTTTAGAGACCTCTTGAGGCTTGAGCTCTATGAAAATCCATAGAAGCTCAAGGTCCTCTCATAGTGGATCATTAGGGTTAAGTAGAGGCCCTAGAAGTGATTTAGATTGTTCTAGATGAACTTCTAGAGGGTTAACAAGCTTTCTTTTGCTTGTTTTAGAGATCAAAACCTAGGGTTTCACATAGGGCTTGATAGAGCATCCAAATTTGGAGCTTTTGGCCATAGGGATTTCAAAGTCAAATTGACCTTGCAGAAATCTAATTGGGGGTATCCCCGACGCGTGGGACAACTCCGTTTATTTAAACGAAAAGCCTATCTATGGGCTACCATGTAAACCGACCTGATTTGGGCTCTGTTTAACGCGCAGGTTGCAAGATAGGTGTCGGTTAGTCACGAAACTCGAACCACAACCTATCTACAATTTTTAAAGATGGGTGGTGCATTCCAAGGACATCAAACTTCTCTTTATGTCTAAGTGTCATACTTGAGCATTTCTTATATATGTTGAGCATATTGCATAGTAGGGTTAATATGTATTTTTTATTGCATTTTGTGTCAAATGCATAAGGAATATTTATATGATTGTGTAATGATAAAGAACCTAACCCTATGTATGCATGTTGAAGATTGAGAACCTAGAGGACTTAGAAAACAATATGACATTGGACATGAACCTAGTGAGAGACAATAATGAGTCTAGATCACCTAGACAACAAGTGTGGCATCAATGTAAAGAACAAGAACAAGTAATATACATAACACTAGTAGAGTTGAGTAAGTGCAAGTTGATTGACATAATGACAATACAACCTTAGAGTAAGGGCCATTTGAACATAGCTCTCCTTGAAGTCAATGGATGAATTGAGATTAGAATCCTTAGAGTTAAGGATTGATCGTACTTACCATATAGTCCTTGCTCGAGGGCGGTAGCTCCCCCTAGGGCGATGTGCTCCGGAGTTGTCATCATTGGGTGTAGCAAGTATCTCCCCAGAGGACGGTCCCGTCGGGTCGCAGCGAGTATCTCCCTGATAGTAGGGATTTGAGTTGGCGAGTTTGTTGAGGGCGAAACCTAAGGATTAGCCAAGAGATTGGATATTGCACTTATAATCTAGCATTCTTCATGAGTATTTTATCGAGCATATTACTGTTTACTTTCAGGCATATTAGCTGCATTTGTTAGTTGGTTACTCTCTTTCCTTTTCTTCTATTATGCCTGATTTAGACCTAGTGGGAAAGTCGGCGTGGTTGGTTGCCGAACCCACTGGAAACTTTGTTGTAGTTCTCACCCCCCTATTTCCACAGAGCGGAATGACGAGCCGGCTGAGGATCGCGGTAAGGGCATCGTGCCCTAGATAGAGACCGCCCGTGTTGGTATACATTTTGGGTCTATAGTTGCATTTCCCTTTTATATCATCTTTTGTATTCGATGATTTTAGATACCAACTTTAAATGTATTAAAGCTTTATTTTGAGGAAAATTGGATGTAAAAAGAAATAATGCAAAGAATGTAATGAATGGTAATCTTTAAAAGAATTACGCATGTATATGATTTCAATTAATCATTGTACTTGTATGTTCAGTTTAGTACTTTCACTTTGGCTATTGCTTGCCCTCGGGTTTGCTAAGATCTGCCAAGTGTACCGGTACAAAATTCAAAGTGTACCGGTATAGCCATCATGGCTGTACAGGTACAACCATCAACCTTGTACCGGTACAGATGCCCGAAAATACAATCCGAGAGCTACCCAAAATCCGACTTTTCGGGTTTTAGTGCATAGTTTTAAACCACTATTCTCGAGACTCATGCCATAGGTCGGAACATTGTCAACGACCCTCCAGAAATTCTGGAAAAGCTCAGAACTCACATCAAACACTCGAACCTTGCAATTTGCGAAAGTTCAGTGCGTCACAGGTTACCTCTACCCCTCTCTCACTCTCCCTCACACCTACATCATTAGAGAACTCTCTCTCTCTCTCTAAGATCTCTCTCTCTCTCCTAGCGTGGAAACAAGGAGAGAGGGTGGTGGACAAGAAGACAAGGGAGTGAACCAACTTCTTCTTCTTCTTTATTAGCTCAAGAAAATAAAAGCTTTTGAGGTAAGCTTTTAGACCTCTCATGGTAGAACCCACCCTAGAGTTTGATTTAAATAACCTAGGAATGGATCTAGATGAGTTTCTAGATGGTAATAAGCATGCTTGTTGCTTGGTGTTGTGAGCCGAATTCCCTTGTCTTTGACTTGATTAAAGATCTTCCTCGAGAAGCGCGTCAGGAAGCGAAACGGCTACGAGCGATGACCCTCGAAGTTTGCGCCCTTTGACTGGATCAAGCGATTCAGCTGACGAGGGATCGGGTCAGCCGAGTTCGAAGAAACTCTACTAAAGATTTGGTTCGGCTGAAATGAGCCGAATGTACGGACTGATCACAAACTTGATTCGGTAGAGGAACTGAATGGAAGAAATACACACCAGTTGTTCGGCTTAAAGAGCCGAATGCTTTTCTTATATTGAATGTAATTTGCGGGAACAGTACAGAGGGCTAGTGTGCCTGATGGCATACAGACTCGGTTGATCTACTTAAGAACTACTCCTAGGGAAAAACAGTAAATGATGGAAAGTAAAAGTTACAAGTAGACTACTCCTAGAAAATGCAAGAAATTGCAAGGAAAGTAAAGGTGATCTTTTGTTCACGGGGAAAAGACCCCTTTTATGGCGTTATTGGCTTATTTATAGATCGCCCTTGATGATCAGTTATTGTTTGATCTGTGATCGCCCATTACTCCTATTTTTTCGGACCACTTCTAGCCGATTGGAAACCGCTTACAACTGCTCGCAGTTGCTGTAACTTCCCTTAAATGGCGCGGTCTAAGACTCTTCCGATGCTCCTGGTGCACAGTGAAATTACTTCTAATTAAATAAGCTGAGTGGAATATCGGCGTACCACATATCCGCGCCTGATTGGTTCAACACTCGGTTAATGGGTTTTGTAGTGTATGTTGCAATAGTGCATTGCTAGGGCTCAAAATTGGAGCTTTTGACATAGGTTAGTTTATATGTAAATTAACCTTGTAGAAATCAAATTAGAGGTAAAATCGACCCGTTGGGAGACTCGATTCGAAGATTCGACGAGTCTACACAAAGAAGTTGAGGAAAAAGCCTATTTTGGCTTCGTTTTGCTGCAGGCGAGAGAATAGGCGACTAAAAATTACAAGAATTGAATCGTAGCACCTTAGCAACCATACGAAGTGGGTGGTGCTATCCAAAATCCTTGAATTTTTTTATGTCTAAAGTGTCACTTATTGAGCATATATATGTGTATTGAGTTTCATACATTGTAGAGTGAATTGAGATTATGTTGATATGTGTTGTTGTATGCTTTTAATACAAGATGTGTAACATACCGAAACTCGGTAAAAAGAAACTGAACTTTAACCAAATTGGCTAAAGTGCGCGAACGAATAATTGGACAAGTTCCAATTACCATTCCAAATATCTTGGAAGGGTTAAAAGAAGGTTTAAAAGAGTAATGAAGGTTTTGGCGTTATTCGACGCGAACTAGAGTCGAAACGACGCGAAAAATCAAGTCTGGGCAGTTTATACCGGTACAAGCACAATTCTATACCGGTATAGCAACTTTTACCGAGAGAAGGGAGCTCTCGGGTTTGAGGTCTTTTGGGCTTGTACCGGTACATACCCGATTTATACCTGTACAAGTGCTACGAAAGCAGAGAACGGCTCTCGGGTTTGCCTCTGGAGCGATTTATCTGGTACAAAATGGGCCTTGTCTGTACAAACAATCAGCGACCATTTTTTCGCAATAAAAAAATTGAGGGCCTAAGTGCAATTGTTACAACACAATACACTCCCAAACACCCCTATCTTCACAACCACTTCATCAAACACACTCTCCCTCTCATTTCCCTCTTTCTCTCTCTAGAAACTCATCTCTAGGGCTTGGAGGAGAAGAAGGAAAAGGTGGGTTTGGAGCTTGGAGGAAGACATAGGGCTCTCCTACAAGGTGGACTTTGGAGAGCTTGGGGCTAAGGTGAGGTTTATGAAAAAACCTAAGCTAGGGTTTGAGTTTTATTCCTAGAAGGCTAGGTTTTGGAGCTTCTTTTTGACATAGAGACTTGGTAGAGGCTTGAGCTCCATGAAAATCCATGGAAGCTCAAGGTCCTCTAATGGTGAACTTCTAGGGTTTCAAATAGAGGCCTTAGAATGGGTCCAAATGGTTCTAGAAGAGTTCCTAAAGCATCAACAAGCTCTCTTTTGCTTGTTTAGGAGATCAAAACCCTAGGTTCTACATATGGCTTGATAGAGCACCCAAATTTGGGGCTTTTGACTATGGAGGTTCTAGAGTCAAATTGACCTTGTAGAAACCTAACTGGGAGTGTCCCCGACGCATGGGGCAACTCCGTTTATTTTTACGAAATGCCGATCATAGAGTTGCTATGTAAAATGGCCTGATTGGGTCAACTTTTAACGTAACAGGTTTCAACCTAGGCACCGGTTGGCCGTGAGATTTCTTGGGCAACTCCACAAAAATATTCTAAGGTGGGTGGTGCATTCCAAAGATATCGAACTTCCCTTTATGTCTGAGTGTCATATTTGAGCATACTTTAAATTGAGCATAATGCATAGTATGGTTATTTAAGAGCTTTTATCGTATTTTGTGAGTTCAAAATGCATGAGAATGAGTGTATGATATTGTAGTGACAAAGAACAAGAACCCTATGTATGCATGATAAAACCTAAGGCAAGAACTTAGTGTACTTGACAAACGAACGTGACATTGGACATGTACTTAGAGATTGTGACAAGGATGAGTCTAGAATACTTAGACAACTTGTGTGGCATCAAAGAACAAAGAACAAGAATATGAATAAGTAGATTACTTGACATTAGTATGATTGAGAGATTAACATTGTGACAACAACCTTAGAGCTAAGGGTCATATGAGCATAGTCTCCTTGAAGTCAATGAATGGATTGTGAATTGGAATCCTTAAAGTTAAGGATTGATCGTACTCACCATATAGTCCGTGCTCGGGGGCGGTAGCTCCTCCTCGAGCGGTGCGCTCTGGCGTAGGTCACCACTGGAATGAGTTTTTCAGAGGACGGTCCCAACGGGTCGATATTGAGCCTCCCCGGTTACTTTGGAATTTTGAGTTTGGTTGAGTCTTGTTGAGGGCGAACCCACGGGTTAGCCAAGAGATTGGGTATTGGACTTATGATCTTGCATGTTTTATTTTGAGCATATTATCGTTTACTTTCAAGCGTATTAGTTGCATTTGTTAGTCGGTTATTATATTACCTTTCTTTCTATTACGCTTGAATTAGACCTAGTGGGAAAGTCGGCGTGGTTGGTTGCCGAACCCAGGAACTTTGTTGTAGTTCTCACCCCACTATTTCCACAGGACCGGGACCTAGCGAGCCGGCCGAGGACCGCGGTAAGGGCATCGAGCCCTAGGTAGAGACCGCCCGTGTTATTTCATTTTGCTATAGTCGCATTTCCCCTTTATATCATCTTTTGTATTTGATGATTTTAGTTGTTTAACTTTAATTGTAATCAAGTTTCGTTTTGAGGTAAATGTGATGTAAGAAAAAAATGATGCATTGAATGTAAAGACTTTTAAAGAATTCAAGTTGTAAGAATTATGCATGTATGTGATTGAAATTAATCATAGTACTTGTATGTTTTAGTTTAGCACTTCACTTTGGCTATGGCTTGCCCTCGTGCAAGATGTTATGTATGCTTCCGCATGTGTAAAAATTTTATACTCTACATGTACATGTTGAGCCTTGGGCGGACAGGGGAAGCTCTGTCCGTTCGGCGTCTGTTTGACGCGCTCGAACCGGCCAAATGGATCGGGCTCGGGGCGTGACAGATAAAATGGTATCAGAGAGGGTATAAAGCCAAAAAGTGAAAGCTTAGGATGGACCTAGGGGCCATAGGAAATGGAAAAGACCTTAAGGACCTAGGAAACGTGAGTGACGTTGAACAAGTATAGCGAAAGCATGTGATTGGGTTAATGTTATCATGTCTCTAATATGTTTAGGGATTAACTTTAAGTTGTTATTTGTTCTCTATTCCTTGTATTGTGATCGGCGGCCGACGACATGATATTGGGATGAAAATGAATACGCTTGTTTGCTTTCGCCGGATTGTGTATGTTTGAGTGTGTGTTTAAAGTCTTAATGTAAGTTGCTTCGTTTCAGGAAGCAATGGCACCTCGTGGACGACCGCGAAAGACACCTATTCTCGAGGAGCCGAGTGCAGCACCGGGTGCGACACCTATTGCGGCTCCCGAGCAACCCGCGGCTCGTGGTGACGGGGAGCTTAGGGAGCAGATGGCCGCGCTTATAGGCGTGGTGCGGCGGCGGCGGAGTCGTTCGGGCTCAAAGCGAGCGGTCGGCGGCTTCGGGAGACCCTGGAGCGACGGCGGCCGCGGCCCAAGCGGGGGCGACGGCCTACACCCCTGCTCGGACGCCGACCGTAGTGGAGGGTGCGGCGGCGGCGGCAGATCCAGTCGCGGTCGTACCAGTTATGGCGATTCTGGCCGGATCGGGGACTTCGAACCCCGGTAGCGTGGCGGATGACGAGGAGCGGGAGCGCCAGTTGGCGGCGCTCATCAAGTTTATGAAGTTCAAGCCACCTATCTTCGAGGGAGGAGTGGTGGAACCGGCGGTAGTGGAGTCGTGGATCGACTCCATGGAGACGCTCTTCGAGGATTTCAACACCCCGGAGAAGGACAAGGTGCACTTCGCCTCACATTGCCTTGAGACGGCGGCGAAGGCGTGGTGGAAGCGGACTAAGCGGGATAGGTCACCCGACCTTCCGCCTATGATGTGGGAGGAGTTCAAGAGAGCGATATTTTCGAACTACTTCCCCGACTCGGTGAAGCGGAAAATGCAGGAGAAATTCCGCAAGTTGAGGCAGGGAGACCGCTCTGTGGCGGACTATGAGCTGGAGTTCTCCCACATTATTGTGTCCCCGACGTTGTACGTGACGATCGGGACCGGGCGGATTGGTTCCTACGGGGACTTCAGCCGAGGATCTATGAGAGGATACAGATCCTCAACCTCACGACCTTTGCGGAGGTCTTTGATCGCGCTCTATCTGCGAAGCACGGCAGTGCCTACGCGCGGGAGGAGCGTGAGGCCATGGCGGAGGCAAGGGATAAGGGCAAGAAGCGGGCGGCGGGCGGTGCGGGGGCGACCAAATGCTAAGAAACCCCCTCGTTATCCCCGATAGCAACAGAAGGGCGGGAGACCTTTCCGTTGTGTTATTTGCGGCGGCGACCATCGGCCGAATTTATGCCCGCAGCGTGAAGGAAAGTGCTACAGGTGTGGTCGACCGAGGCACATGCTACGGGAGTGCCCGAGCTGGGGATCGTCTGCACCGACGGCGGCTTCATCCCCTTCTACCCCGAGGCAGCTGATGGGGTTGCCACCCCCTATGGCGGCTGGACGCTCATCATCGTCGCGTCAGCCGGAGGCATCGAGAGCACCGAGTGGGCGGGTTTTTGCCACTCGGGTGGAGGAGCGATTCCGGCCTCCGACGACATCGTGGCAGGTATTATCTCTATCAAAGGCACTAGAGCTCAGGCTATTTTCGATACAGGTGCATCGCATTCATTCATAAGTGCATCATTCGCTAGAGCTCATGACTTAGAGGTTGTGCATGATGAGGAGGGTTGGACTATTACATCACCCGGGCAGTCTTATGGCGTCTATGACGAGTGTCCGGCGTGTCCAGTTCAGATAGGTGACTGGGTCATGCCGATCGATATGTTGGTGTTAAGCAAGAAGTGGGGATTTGATGTAATCTTGGGGCTTGACTGGCTCTCCAAGTACTATGCGGTTATCGACTGCGAAAGTAAGGTGATCACTTTCCTTGAGCCTAATCAAGAAGAAATGGTGTACCGAGCGTGCAAGAGTGCGCGCTTTGCAGCAACCATATCCCCGGCCAGAGCAAGAAAAATGATTAAGGGTGGTTGCAAAGCTTATTTGGCGACCATCATGGACGGCCGAAGGGAGCACCCCGACCTTGAGGGCATTCGGGTAGTGTGCGAGTATCCGGATGTATTTCCGGCGGAGTTACCGGGATTGCCACCGGACCGGGAGGTTGAGTTCGTTATTGACTTGACTCCCGGGGCGGCGCCAATTTCGATCGCTCCCTATAGAATGGCACCGGTAGAGCTAAAAGAGCTTAAAGCACAATTGGAAGACTTGCTCGACAAAGGCTTTGTGAGGCCGAGCGTGTCTCCGTGGGGAGCTCCGGTGCTATTCGTCAAAAAGAAAGACGGCACACTTCGACTCTGCGTGGATTACCGCGAGTTGAACAAGGTCACAGTGAAAAACAAGTACCCGTTGCCTAGGATCGACGACTTGTTCGATCAGTTGAAAGGGTCAAAGGTGTATTCAAAGATAGACCTACAATCGGGGTATCATCAATTGAAGATACGACCCAAGGATGTGCACAAGACGGCGTACCGTACGCGGTACGACCATTATGAATTTACGTTGATGCCATTCGGGCTTACTAATGCCCCGGCGGCATTTATGGACTTAATGAATCGTGTCTTCCGTCCGCTATTGGACCGGTGCGTCGTGGTCTTCATTGACGACGTAGTAGTATATTCTCGGACCGAGGAAGAACACGAGGAGCATTTGAGGCTTGTCTTGGAAATACTCCGAAAAGAAAAGTTATATGCCAAGTTGAAGAAATGCGAATTTTGGCTTTCGGATGTCACTTTTCTAGGACATGTGATTTCGGGCGAAGGAATCTCGGTAGACCCGAAGAAGGTAGAGGCAATTAAAGATTGGCCTCGCCCAACGAGCGCAACGGAAATCCGCAGTTTCCTTGGACTTGCGGGTTATTATCGGCGGTTCGTGGAGGGGTTCTCCAAAATAACCACTCCGCTAACACGCCTCACACACAAAGGGGTCAAGTATGTTTGGAGCGAAAATTGCGATCGAAGCTTTAAAGAGTTAAAGGAAAGGTTGACGACGACCCCGGTACTTGCTCTACCGATGCCGGGGGAGACATACGTCGTGTACAGTGATGCTTCCTACATTGGACTCGGGTGTGTCCTAATGCAAAACGGGCGAGTCATAGCTTATGCTTCGCGCCAATTGAAACCCTATGAGAAGAACTACCCGGTTCATGACTTGGAGTTAGCCGCGGTGATTTTCGCGCTAAAATTGTGGAGGCATTACTTATATGGTGAACATTGTGAGATCTACACGGATCACAAGAGCCTTAAATATTTGTTCACCCAAAAGGAACTAAATATGCGACAACGGCGGTGGTTAGAGTTGTTAAAGGACTATGATGTCACTATTCTATACCACCCCGGAAAGGCAAATGTCGTAGCCGATGCGCTAAGTAGGAAATCGGGAGAAAACTTAGCCTCGGAAATTACACCCCAACCGTTGTTGCAAAAGGAGATGCAACGGTTTGGATTGGAAGTAGTAGCGCCGGGAGTGCCGGCTACACTTGCTACCTTAGTGGTACAACCGACCCTATTGGAGAGAATCAAAGAATTGCAAAATGCTGATGAATATCTCCGAAGGTGCGGGGTCAAGTAGAAACGATAGTGCCGATGACTTTGGCATTGGGACCGATGGCACCCTTCGGTATCGGAACCGTTGGTGTGTGCCTAAGAACAAGGATCTCCGCAAGGCGATTATGCAAGAAGCGCACCAATCTTCTTATAGCATCCACCCGGGCGGCACCAAAATGTACCAAGATTTAAAGTTGCAATATTGGTGGCCGGGCATGAAGAAAGACATTGGGGACTTTGTTGCGCAATGTCTTACTTGCCAACAAGTAAAGGCGGAGCGGCGATTTCCTGCGGGGAAACTACAAAGTTTACCTATACCCGTTTGGAAATGGGAGAATATAGCTATGGACTTTGTGACCTGATTGTCTCGATCTCAAGGTGGGCACGACGCAATTTGGGTGGTCGTGGACCGGTTGACAAAGTCGGCACATTTCCTACCGATTCATATCACTTGGTCGGGGGACAAATTGGCTCAAGTTTACATTGATGAGATTGTGAGACTTCACGGGGTTCCGTCTGTCGTATCGGATCGGGACCCGAGGTTCACTTCTCACTTTTGGAGGAGCCTACAGGAGGCATTGGGCACACGGCTCGACTTTAGCACGGCATTTCATCCTCAAAGTGATGGCCAATCGGAGAGGACAATCCAAATACTTGAGGATATGCTTCGAGCGTGTGTACTCGACTACAAGGGCAATTGGCACGATCATTTACCGATGACGGAATTCGCGTACAATAACAGTTATCAAGAAAGTATCGCGATGGCGCCATTCGAGGCCCTTTATGGAAGAAAGTGTCGCTCTCCAATCCATTGGAGCGACGTGGGCAAGAAGACGGTTCTTGGCCCGGATGTAGTGCGGGAAGCGGATGAGAAAGTTCGCCTCGCCTGCCAACGACTTGCGACAGCGCAATCTCGGCAAAAGAGTTACGCCGACCAACGACGGAAAGATATCGAATTCGCCGTTGGCGATCATGTATTCCTAAAAATATCGCCGACGCGAGGAGTCAAGCGGTTTGGAATCCGGGAAAGCTAAGTCCCCGATATCTTGGACCGTTTGAGGTTTTGGAGCGGGTGGAGCGGTGGCCTACCGAGTAGCATTACCACCGAGGCTTGCGGGAGTTCATGATGTATTCCACGTATCGAATCTCCGCAAGTATGTCCATGATCTCGACCATGTTCTTGCGTTTGAACCGTCGGAGATTCAGAAGGATATGGCCTATGACGAGTTTCCGGCGTACATTATTGATCGTGAGGAAAGAAAACTACGAAGCCGTAGAATTCCCTATGTCAAGGTTCGTTGGAGCAACCACAACGACCGAGAGGCTACGTGGGAGCTCGAAAGCGTGATGCGGGGGCAATATCCCCGCCTATTTGAAAATCTGAATTAAGGTACGAATCTAGATTGTAAATGAGATAGTTTCGCGGACGAAACTAATCTTAAGGGGTGGAGAATGTAACATACCGAAACTCGGTAAAAAAAAACTGAACTTTAACCAAATTGGCTAAAGTGCGCGAACGAATAATTGGACAAGTTCCAATTACCATTCCAAATATTTTGGAAGGGTTAAAAGAAGGTTTAAAAGAGTTATGAAGGTTTTGGCGTTACTCGGCGCGAACTAGAGTTGAAACGACGCGAAAAACCAAGTCTGGGCAGTTTATACCGGTACAAGCACAATTCTGTACCGGTATAGCAACTTTTACCGAGAGAAGGGAGCTCTCGGGTTTGAGACCTTTTGGGCTTGTGCGTACGGACCCGATTTATACCGGTACAAGTGCTACGAAAGCAGAGACGACTCTCGGGTTTGCCTCTGGACGGTTATCTTAGGTACAAAATGGGCCTTGTCGGTACAAAGCAGTGCAGCGGCGGCTTTTTTTTTTCATAAAGAAAATTGAGAGCCTAAGTGCAATTGTTACAACACAATACACTCCCAAACACCCCTCTCTTCACAACCACTTCATCAAACACACTCTCCCTCTCATTTCCCTCTTTCTCTCTCTAGAAACTCATCTCTAGGGCTTGGAGGAGAAGAAGGAGAAGGTGGGTTTGGAGCTTGGAGGAAGACATAGGGCTCTCCTACAAGGTGGACTTTGGAGAGCTTGGGGCTAAGGTGAGGTTTATGGAAAAACCTAAGCTAGGGTTTGAGTTTTATTCCTAGAAAGCTAGGTTTTGGAGCTTCTTTTTGACATAGAGACTTGGTAGAGGCTTGAGCTCCATGAAAATTCATGGAAGCTCAAGGTCCTCTAATGGTGAACTTCTAGGGTTTCAAATAGAATGGAAGCTCAAGGTCCTCTAATGGTGAACTTCTAGGGTTTCAAATAGAGGCCTTAGAATGGGTCCAAATGGTTCTAGAAGAGTTCCTAAAGCATCAACAAGCTCTCTTTTGCTTATTTAGGAGATCAAAACCCTAGGTTCTACATATGGCTTGATAGAGCACCCAAATTTGGGGCTTTTGACTACGGAGGTTCTAGGGTCAAATTGACCTTGTAGAAACCTAACTGGGAGTGTCCCCGACGCGTGGGGCAACTCCGTTTATTTTTACGAGAAGCCGATCATAGAGTTGCTATGTAAAATGGCCTGATTGGGTCAACTTTTAACGTAACAGGTTTCAACCTAGGCACCGGTTGGCCGTGAGATTTCTTGGGCAACTCCACAAAAATATTCTAAGGTGGGTGGTGCATTCCAAAGACATCGAACTTTCCTTTATGTCTGAGTGTCATATTTGAGCATACTTTAAATTGAGCATAATGCATAGTATGGTTATTTAAGAGCTTTTATCGTATTTTGTGAGTTCAAAATGCATGAGAATGAGTGTATAATATTGTAGTGACAAAGAACAAGAACCCTATGTATGCATGATAAAACCTAAGGCAAGAACTTAGTGTATTTGACAAACGAACGTGACATTGGACATGTACTTAGAGATTGTGACAAGGATGAGTCTAGAATACTTAGACAACTTGTGTGGCATCAAAGAACAAAGAACAAGAATATGAATAAGTAGATTACTTGACATTAGTATGATTGAGAGATTGACATTGTGACAACAACCTTAGAGCTAAGGGTCATATGAGCATAGTCTCCTTGAAGTCAATGAATGGATTGTGAATTGGAATCCTTAAAGTTAAGGATTGATCGTACTCACCATATAGTCCTTGCTCGGGGGGCGGTAGCTCCCCCTCGAGCGGTGCGCTCGGAGTAGGTCACCCGGAATGAGTTTTCCAGAGGACGGTCCCAACGGGTCGATATTGAGCCTTTCCGGTTACTTTGGGATTTTGAGTTTGGTTGAGTCTTGTTGAGGGCGAACCCACGGGTTAGCCAAGAGATTGGGTATTGGACTTATGATCTTGCATGTTTTATTTTGAGCATATTATCGTTTACTTTCAAGCGTATTAGTTGCATTTGTTAGTCGGTTATTATCTTACCTTTCTTTCTATTACGCTTGAATTAGACCTAGTGGGAAAGTCGGCGTGGTTGGTTGCCGAACCCACTGGGAATTTTGTTGTAGTTCTCACCCCACTATTTCCACAAGGCCAGGACCTAGCGAGCCGGCCGAGGACATGACCTAGGTAGAGACCGCCCGAGTTATTTCATTTTGCTATAGTCGCATTTCCCCTTTATATCATCTTTTGTATTTGATGATTTTAGTTGTTTAACTTTAATTGTAATCAAGTTTCGTTTTGAGGTAAATGTGATGTAAGAAAGAAATGATGCATTGAATGTAAAGACCTTTAAAGAATTCAAGTTGTAAGAATTATGCATGTATGTGATTGAAATTAATCATAGTACTTGTATGTTTTAGTTTAGCACTTCACTTTGGCTATGGCTTGCCCTCGTGCAAGATGTTATGTATGCTTCCGCATGTGTAAAAATTTTATACTCTATCTGTACTTGTTGAGCCTTGGGCGGACAGGGGAAGCTCTGTCCGTTCGGCGTCTGTTTGACGCGCTCGAACCGGCCAAATGGATCGGGCTCGGGGCGTGACAAGATGCATATGAGATATTTGTGAGCTATTGAGAATTTGTAAAACCCTATAATTGTATGAATGGTGACTAAGACCTACATGAGGCAAAGAAACTAGTGACATTAATGAACAAAGTGACATTATGACATAAATGGTAGCGTGGCATTAATGAGTCTTGAATGTTAGAGTTGAACATTTAGTGGTGTGGCATTAACGAGTCATGAATGTTAGAGTTGAACACTTAGCGGTGTGGCATTAATAAGAACAATAAATGCAAGAACATGAGACACTAGATGTGTTGTGGCATGAATGAGAATAAAGAATGCAAGAGAATGAGATATTAGTCACTATGGCATATGTGACATTGCAACCTCATAGTTGAGGCTAGGGGTGGAAACCAGCCGAGCTCGAGCGAGCTTACCTCTGCTCATATGTGGCTTGAAATTAATTTCGGGCCTAAATTTAGGCTCAAGCTTGGTTTGAAATTAATTCGAGCCAAGCTCGAGCGAGCCTAATTTCGAGTCGAGCGAGCTCGAGCCCTAAACGAGCTATTTGAAATTCTCAACATCATATGATCAATAGTTAAATTTTTACAGAACATTTCAAAATTTGATGCAAAAATATGTCTAATAGTTCAAAATACAAAACAATTGCATGAAATATGGTATTATAATATGAAAAAAAATAATTTGAGTTGGATATCTAACCTTGAATGTCAATTTCCATTTGTATTTTTTTCCTAGCCTTGTATATCTTCTCTTTCTCCTTCAATGTCCATTTCTTTTCATCTATGTAGTCAAAATATGAATAAATTATATAAACAATAGAACTATCCAATCATATATAACTAAAATAAAAATTTTGTATAAAGAATAATTTTTTTACCTTAAAAATATTTTGTATATAGTCTCAAACAAACAACCAATGGCATTCAATTCTACTATAATGTAATAAAATTATGTCAAACTAGACATTTTCGATATTGAAAAGTTAGCTAAGCATATTTAGATAAGAAAGTTAACTAAACATATTTAGTTAAGCATAGTATCATAAAAGTAACAACTTCAAATAGTTAAATACACCAATATTAAAAATAAAAATTTAACATTAATCTCAAGTGCTTATAGGTCTTAAAAACCATCACAATGCCATAACAAAGCATAGAAAATAATATTAAGTCTTCAACTCAAAATCACACCATCCTGTACAAAAAACATAATAAAAGTTAGTTTATATAAAAATTAATTTAAAAAATAATAAAATGTATGTAATATGTGTATTCTTAAAATTATTCACATTGCAAAAAAGAAATAAGTAAGCTAAGGATTGACAACTTCGAAAATTGGAATGATGAGACTCTCCTCATTTAGATAATCATACTGTAAATTTAGCCATTATAGTTAATTATCTAAAACACTAGTAATGAATAGTAGATTATGAAATTCAAGATTAAAAATATATAATAACTTACATTGGGAGGTTTTAGTTGTAGTTTTGAAGCATCACGAATCCAACTTCCTCTACATACTAGGGCCTCTACAGTAATAGTAAATAATGAACTGCGGTAATCCGTAAGAACTCTTCCACCCGCACTGAATGCAGATTTTGATGTCACCGTGGTAATTGGCATAGAAAGAATATCTTTTGCCATTTGTGAAAGAATAGGAAACTTGTGAGAGTTCACCTTCCATCAATTAAGAACATCAAATGTTGTGTCTGTAGATGCATCACATCTCACGTTTTGCACTTCCAAGTAAATCTCCAACTCTGATTTTCTAATTTTCATTGTATCAACTATCTCCAAGAATAAATCAAATTCAGCTCTTCCTTTTGCCTTAGCTTTTGTCTTCTTAGATAAATCTTGGCCAATCTTATCATTTAATAAATTTGATCCTCCAACCTCTTGTGTAGGTACTTTTAAGGCTTGCTCGAGTACATAAACTTCATATATATAAAATAATGCTTTCTGAACTTTTAGAATATGATCAACAAATTCAATATGAGAGTAAATTTTAGGAAAGCAGAACTTAATACGCTTCATTTTGTAACGAGGATCCATAATAGCTGCAATGAACATCAACATATTACACTCACCCCAATTTTTGTCAAACTTCTTTCGCATCTCAACAGCCATATTTTTCAAAAATTCATCCTCACATTCAGATTTCTGATTTAGCTATTCTTTTATTTTCCATACTTCTGGAAGAAAAAGATTTGCTGTAGGATAAAGTGAACTGGAGAAGATATTTGTCACTTCATAAAAAATTTCAAAAAACTCAAAAACTTTTTGAGCTTTCATCCCGTCACTTTGAGATGGCAGCCATTTATAATTTGCATCTCTAGTTGCATATTGCTGGAAAACAACTTTATATGTAAAGGCATGCATGATCTAACATGATGTATGTAGAATTCCAACGAGTTGCAACATCTAATGCCAATCCTTTTCTTGTAGAGACATTAAGTTGTTGAGCCATTTCACCAAATTTGTGGAGACGTGTGGGGCCTTTTTTTCAAGTAAACAATACTGTTCCTAATATTTTCAATAACTTTTCCAATAGTATTGAGCCTATCTTGAACAACTAAATTTAAGATATGAGCACAACATCTTACTTGAAATATAATTTTCTTAAAAAAAAGTCTTCCTCTAACAACAAAATTATCCATTAAAAATCGAATCGCGACATTGTTAGAGGAAGCATTATCTAAGGTTATAATGGATATCTTATACTCAATGCCCCAATTAAGTAGGCATTCAACAATACCATCAGCAATGACACCCCCCGTATGGAGAGGCTCCAACTCACAAAAATTTATGACACGCTTTTGTAATTTTCATTCAGAATCTATAAAATGAGCAGTCAAACACATATAACCAATTGTTTGGTTGGATGTCCATGTATCTGATGTTAAACTTACTTTTAAGCATCTTCTTTAGCTTATCTTTTTCATTGTCGTAAACTTCCATACAATCATTCTTTATAGTCTTTCTAGAAATCTTTTCATAATTAGGATTCAAAACTTTCAATAACACATTAAACCATGCATGCTCAACTACACTAAACGGATACTCATGCGCCATAATCATTTTTGCAATTATTTCTCTTATCATTTTGTAGTCGTATTCTCCTTTGAAACCTTGGAAAGATATTTGTCTCTAATTGTATCAATAATTGTTGTGCAAGTGGAAGCAAAAGATATAGTACTTTGCTTTTTATCTAGCTTTGCGTGTAGGCAATCAAGTAAGTGTCTTTTAAATTGAGAAGTTGTACCATGCTTAGGAATGTGAAAAGTTGCCGAACACTTGCAGCATTTATATTTCTCAATAGATAATCCTTTCTCTATTACCTGAATTTTCTTAAAGCTTTTCCATACATCTGATATTTTTGTTCTCCCCTTTTTCTTGGATAGGCTGTCGATGGCAATCGCCTTCTCCTTTATCAATTGATCATTATCTCCATCATCTCTGCACTCTTCATCGATGGTGGCGGGAGAAGATATGAAATTTTGAGAAGAAGGAATCCGTAAAGAAGATATCTAAGTACAAAAATAAATTATCACATATCAAACTAAAAATATTTGCAATAATGCTCCAAAGGATAAAAAAAAATAGAATTCAATCTAATCTAAATTAAATGTCATAGTAAAAATTATTACTTATATCTTCTTGGGTGATGCTTCTTTTTTTTTAATGTTTGGTTTCAAGATTGCAAGTTCTAACGGGAGAACAAACTGAAATTGCCAAGAATACCCAAAGATTTCAAAATATAAGATACTTTTTGGCTTAATTACAAAATTATGACAATCGAATAGCTTGTACATAGTGGATTATAGAGTATCTAAAGTCATATGATCCTATTAGTGCTTAATTGAAGCATGTAGTATGTGTTGAACTTTAATAAAAAAAAATAAATCTAAATAAAAGCATTAAAATTTTCTTACATTAAAAAATCAAAATCAGCTGGTGTAGAAAGATCGGAGTGCAAAGTCGGCGGCCGCGTCGAGGCTGCAATGACAACAGCGGCGGAGGTCAGCAATGGTGTTGTTGAGGTTGCGGTGACGATGGCCGACGAGGTTGGAAACGGCGGCCGACGAGGTCGAGGCGACGACGTGTGACGGTGGCCTACGAGTTTCGCAACGGCAGTAGATGTGGTTGGGGGCTTGGGGTGACGTTGGGCAATGAGCTCGGCTACAGCGGCACAAGGTGGACCGTGGGCAATAGAGCCAACAAACAAGCTCAGTGGTGGACCGGTGGTGACTGGTGATTGGTGAGTGGTGGGTGCCCTATTAATTGGGGACTCGGGGTCAAGGTGAGGGAAAAAGAGAGAATGAGAGACTGAGAGCCTGAGTTAGTGAGATGAGAGGAAAGGATTAGGATTTTAGGATTTGGGCATTTGGATTTTAGGGTTTTGTAAAAGAGAAGAAGAGTGGGTGAATTTAAAGTGGTTTTTTTTTATTGGGTTTGTTTTATGGGCCAATAAGGCAACAACAATGACCCAATTAAAATAAACTCAAATAATTCAGCCCAGATATAATTAAAATATATTATATTTAAAAATATTATATATATTCGAGCATTTCGAGCTTAATTCGAGTGAGCCAAGTAATGCTCAAGCTTGATTTGAAATTAATTTCGAGCCTTTTTTTTGTGTTTGAGTCGATCTCGAGCGAGCCGAATATCGAGCCGAACGCGAGCCCGCTCGCTCATTTGCGAGGCCTAGTTGAGGCATCCTTATAGCTAAGGAATCGATTGAGCATTGCATCCTTATAGTTAAGGTTGGATTGAACTTGGTATCCTTATAGTTAAGGATTGGATCATACTCGCCTATAAGTCTTGGCTTGAGAGTGGCCGCTCCCCCTCGAGCGATAAGCTTCGGAGTAGTCATCACTGGGTTGGTGCTTTCCCCAGAAGACGGTCCCGTCAGGTCGTAGGAGTCTCTCCGATATTAGGGATTTGGGTTTGGTGAGTTGTAGGCAAACCTATTGGTTAGCCAAGAGATTGGGTAATGGAATTGAGATCTTACATGCATCATGAGCATTCTTGTTGAGCATCCTTATGATTATATCTTGTTCAGGCATATTAGTTACATTTGTATAGTTTGGTTATTATATATCTGTTTATTCTTCTACTATGCCTGATTTAGAACTAGTGGGAAAGTCTGCGAGATCGACGGCCGAACCCACTGGAAATTTTGTTGTAGTTCTCACCCCACTATTTTCTATAGAACCGAGACTGAGTGAGCCGACCGACGATCACGGTAAAGGTATCGCGCCATAGACAGTGACTACCCGAGTTGGTTTCTTACATGTTTAGTCCATACCCTCTATATCATCTTTTGTATTCGATAATGAATGATATATAAATGTTGCATGAAAGAAAAGCTATGTATTGGAGATCATGTGATGTATAAAGAAATGAATGACTGAAAAGAATGTAAATATAAGTGATGGTTGAATGCATGTACGTGATTAAAAGTTAATCTTTGTATTTGTATGGATATTTAGTTTAGAATCTTTCGCTTTTGGCTATCGCTTGCTCTCGTGCAAGTTATGTATGTTATGTTTTCGCTTGTACAAACTATATACATGTTTGATGTCTTGTTGAGTCTTGGGCAGATAGGGGAGGTGCCGTCCGTTCGGCGTATGTTCGACGTGCCCGGACGGACCAAATAGACGGGCTTGGGGCATGACACGAACAGTTCTACAATTCCTATGAAAGCAGTAAACGCTTCACTGCATTTTTATGCAACAAATTTTTCACCGCTTCCAAACTATTTTCTTCCACTTTTCCTACGTGACATAGTAGAGGTCTATTTTTACAAATAAATAATTTTTTAAGAGGACTATTTTTATATTAATAGGTTAATTTCATAGAGGTACCTGTAAAAGTATTAAATAACAAATAAATCCATACAAAACTTAAATAATAATATTTATCTCTTCAAAATTTCTCTAATTTGCAAATATATTCATTCAAAAGTTCTGATTTATTCATATATGGCCTTGTCATTTGATTCACCATTAGTTTTTTAATAGTGAGTGCGTAAAACGACTATGTTGCCCATACAAATTTATCCCTGTAAAAAACTTTTTTTCTCTCTCCTCACCTTCGCCGCGACATGTGCGGCGTACCTTATTTTGCCGTGATCGAACCTCGCCATTGACGTTGCCACCACCGTAGGTCTCGCCGTCGACATAGATAAGGTGATAGAACTCAACCCTTATTTTGCCGTGATCGAACCTCGCCATTGACGTTGCCACCACCGTAGGTCTCGCCGTCGACATAGATAAGGTGATAGAACTCAACGTTAGAATACAAATTATATATATAAGAGATTATAAAAAAACGACATAGATAAGGTGATAGAACTCAACGTTAGAATACAAATTATATATATAAGAGATTATAAAAAAAAAAAGTGTGACCGGATTAGATAACTCGTTGGCTGTGGCAAAATGCTCAGCAGTTATTATTCTTAGTGTCTCTTATATAAACGATGACAAACTTCTGTTAGATGTGGGGTGTGGAAGTCTTCATTTTACTCTTAATTAACTGTGGTTAGCTTTTTAACTCATGGTTATCTAAATTTTTTGTAACAGAAAAATATATTTATAGATGGAAGAACTTTTGGAGGGATGAATCCGATATCTTTTTTTTAAGTTTTATAAGAATGAATTTGCTATTTGATACTTTTGCGGGGGGCCATATGCAATTATCCTTTTTATAATTATAAAAGTTTATAGGTTCATTTAAAAAAAAAAAAAAAAAAAAAATCGAGCGAGTCAGCTGCTGGCTGCAACGGAACAGTGAAGCCGAGGAGCCAGTCTTCTCCGCCCTCCCCGTTTCATATAAATAATAAATAAAGAAGCGATGAAAACAAAGCAATCGAATCAAAATCAATAAAATAAAAGAAAAAACAGGAGCACAGAACAACTCACAAGAAGAACCAGAAGCAGCAGCCATCCCAGCGGAAGGCGGAGGATTCAAATCAAATCAAACAAGTTTCGGAGATGGGACGGCCGAAGTGCGCCTGCTTCAGCATCCTCCCTTGCGCCGGCGGCGGCGCCGGCGGCAGCGCGGTTGTCGACGACGGCGACGACGTCGAAGAGGTATCATTCATTGCAGATCAGCTACAGTAGTTCGACAACATCTTGTGAACCTAATCTCCCGCGATCTGAGAACAGCTCGTTCGGAGGATTACAGGCAACATTTTGTTGGATCTTTGCTTGCTTTATTATTGTTATAATAATTCGCGCCGGCCCAGATCTGGCACCACTGCGTCTGACTGCCGGCTTCGGAATCTTCATCCCTTTTTTTAGCAATCTTGATCAGCAGATCACCTCCCTGTGGAAATGCTGCTCGTTTCGTGGAATTTGAATTTGATAGGGTTACAACAGGATCTGAGATCTGAGTTAAAAGGAATTTGAATTACGCACTATGTTGAATTTTATTTGGATTGATGTGAGAGAGATGTTCTTTCCTTTTAAGACCTGTTTGTTTGTATTTGGGTCTTGCGTAGATTGAAATATCCGTTTTAGGTTAAATCGGTTTTAATATACGTTCGACGCCCTTAATGGATGGATTATGTGAGTTTGGACTTTCATTAATATCTACCCTCATCAACTTGCATCCTTCCTTTTGCCCATCAAATGTTGTTGAGTGAAACATGGACTGCAATATCCGTCGACGTGTGTAATTCAGCTTCTAAGCTTCTTCTCTAAAGATGAGAATCACATCGTTGTAGGCTCGAGTATCGCTCCATCACCCGAGACGGCGGAGATTGTTGGGTTGTTCACATGTGAAAAATAGAATACAGGATGCTAGTGGCATGACGTCGACTGCTACGATTAGTGAACATAGCTCTATACAGGATACTTGTTCTAAGCAGATATTCCCGTGCTACATCTTATATCCTTGATATTTTACCTGTGGTATCACCCTATGCGGTGATTTGATTAGGAAGGTTTATATATTGTTTGTTATTTCTTTTCAGAGCAACTCCCTTTCGGATAAATGCTGGTGCACGTTCTGGAGGAGATCAGCCAAGCGTCGAGTTTCTCGGAGCTCTGTGATCTCGGAACCTGTTTCTGTCAGCCCTAACAAGGAAAAGTCGGATCTCGCAACCGACACTGCTTGCTCCCGACATTACTGTTCTGTTCCGGAAAAACTTGTCGAAGAAAAGAAACCCACCGATGAAACAGTATTACTAGCCCCAGCTGAATTCGAATCTGAAGAAACTAAATTGGTGATAACTGATTCGAGTGGCGCACCCAGTGATCAAAACAACCATGATCTTGCCGCGGCTGTTCTTCAGGCAGGCATCAGGAGATACTTGGTAAATTCTAGTGCCCAATCTCTTATAATAAGATTTTATTTTTCAATGATATTTCCTCCTTTATTAATTATTGTAGTCTACACTTATTATGATTAGGCCAGGAGAGAACTAAAGAAACTCAAAAGTGTTGTGATGATTCAAGCTGTTGTGCGTGGATACCTGGCGAGGAGAGCGGCGGTTGGAACGTTGCTTTGCACCCTTGGAATAATAAGAATGCAACAGCTTGTGCGGGCCTACCAAGCTCGCCAATCAGTTGAAAAGTTAGCTGCAGAAGAGGATAAGGTATTTTAGGCACGTATTGAAAATCTATCATCCTGGTAATTCTGTTAATCATTAACTGGTTCATCATATGAAACTAGCTTTGAAGATTATATTACAAACGCTAAAGGCTCTAATCACTCTGCTTTGTATTACAAAGTCCCAAAGTACGTAACAGACTTTCATCCTTGTGAATTGCCTGTAAACTGATGACACTACAACCTTTCTTTTGAAATTTGATGCTTCTTGCTACCGCGTAAATGCGTGGTCAATATGCCATCCTATGCCCTTATCAATTGTTACTTTCTTTTGTTCTCGAGTTCAGGTGGAACGAAGTTCTTGTAAGGAACCAAGTAAAGCATATTCTCGAACAGAAATACTTCACTCAAATGGATTCGCGTGTAAGGTATGGCCTATTGATGTTACATTATAGTGATGGTTTTTATCCTTCGCTATCAATCATGTAATTGTTACTTTTCTTGCAACTAAAACAAGATTATGGAGGCTGTGCCAAGGACCAAAACTGTTCTCGTAAAATGTGATCCTTCGATACGAGATTCGGCATGGGAATGGTTGGAGAGGTGGACTGCCGTAGCTATATCAAATTTAGGAAAGCAGCAGGAGAAAGATGTTAATCACCATTCTGTTGGTCAGGATGCTAGCGCTGAATTGGCTGATAATAAAGCTGTAGATTCGGTTCCATGTGGAGTAGTTGCTATGTCATGGGATCCAAAGATAGCTCCAAGTGAGCTAGCAGTGCCAATTGACAGTGAAGGATTAGTTACAAATAGAAGTTGTGAAGCGGCAGATGTTCAAGCCTCAGAATATGCTCCTGATAATTCTTCAGTGAAGGATAACCCGGAAATACAATCATCCATGGCTGATGCTTCTACTATCATAGAGAATAATCACGTGAACACTGAAACAATTACTGTGGATTCCTCCTCAGATTTTGCAAATGCAGCAACAGAACCAATTCGTGATACTTTCTATACTGACTCTGAACCTTATAATGATAACCTAAAGGATGGCACGGATATGGGTGCAGATTCTGAACCGCTGGGAGAAAATTTAGCTGTCAGCGAACCCAGTTATTCCGAATCTCAAGATAATGTGAGCAAGGCAGAAGAGCTCATTGTTCACTCGGAAGTGGATGCTTCGACAAAGAGTAGTGAAATAACCTATTCAGAGAGCATAGTGCATCATGATCCAAGAGCTCAAATTGTTTCTTCTGAAGACACAACAAACAATTCGACGGACAATTTAATCTCTTCAAAATTCTACTTGGCTGACAGATCTGAAACTGATGATGAGGAAGTGGCCCTTGAAATCAAAGATTTCGAGAAAGGAAATGAAGAAATAAATGATGAAGCCGAGAAGGAAACTAATCAAGAAAGTAAGCATACTGGAACGAAGGACTCTTCCCATGACTTCAAAGTTGATCAGCTGCAAAGATTGGAGGAAGGTCATGGAGATTCAGCCAATTTAACTACTGCTACTGCTGCTGGTGAATTACAGATTGACCAACAATCGACTGAGGCAACACCATTAAAATTGCTGCCCGAGGTGGGTACTTCAACAGACCCAGAAGTTCAGTCATCACCCAAAGGAACTCCGATAAGCCATACTACAGTTGCCGAGTCACAAGGAACACCTTCGAGTGACATGTCTGTAAATTCCAAGACAGGCAAGAAAGAAAAGACTACACATACTCAAAGGCAAAGATCTCATACATTAATCAAGAGGGCACTTTCTAGTCCAAAGAATGATTCAGGCAGAACTAGTACTACAGAGAATTTGCCCAAAACTTCAAAGAATACAAAGAGAATTAGTTCACCTGGGGTAGAAAAGCATGGTCATGGTGACCATGAGCCTAGAGGTAGCGACAGCGCTTCGCTTCCTGGTTATATGAAAGCCACGGAATCAGCAAGAGCCAAAGTCCACGCAAGTTTTTCTCCTAAATCAAGTCCAGATGTGCATGATGACAAAATCAGCAAAAGACATTCATTACCTGCTGGAGATGGGGAGCAGGGTTCATCCCCACGTATTGAGAGGTCGAAATCTCAAGCACAGAAGAACTCGAAAAGCACTGGCACTACTCCTCAAGCTTCTTCTGGTAATCCTCCCTCGTTTATGCTCTTGTGAGTAATTGTTGATGCTACGATTTTAGCATCTAATACATCTATCCATAGGGTTTTTGAAACAAAAACATAAATTTAGTAGAAACCTTTTTCTTTTTTCTTTTTTTTCTTTTTTTTTTCTTTTGCTTTTTGTTCTTTGAGAAAAGATGAGTTTGCAAGCTAAACAATAGCGAGAATAGAAATCCATGTGCTGGCGCCTCAATCATGTAGAAATTAACTTTAAAGAAACAAAAGAGACGGAAGCACTTTCAAATGACCTTGTTATGCAGGGCCATTTTAGTCTTGATCTAATGCGATTACATGTAAGTTTTTAGTAACTGTGATTCATATTAAGCTGGCAGCCAAGGTGATTCATGTTGTTGTCGCTGCCTGGCCCACATGAACAATCTCTCCTTACTTCCGGCTCCATTTGCACTTTTGCAGCTACTGTTGTTATTTAACGAATGTACGGATTGGTTAAAATCTTTTTTCTTCTCATCTCAGATGTTAGATTTGTTACCTTTGCGTCATATGTGAAATTTTAGTGCCGAAAGTCTTGTTCGTTCAAGAAAATTTTCTGCACTGCATAAAGAACTGTGTTTAGATTTAATATGCTCATACTAAAGTGGTTATTTATTTTGAGTATTGGCGCGATCCATGCAAAATTTTAGCTCTGTTTCACTTACTGCACTCTTTCGATTTGCAGAGAGAAGATGGCAAATATAATCAAAGCTGTAAAGAAGCATGAGATCAGAAAATATTTGACGTTATTGACAGATGACTTGTATAACATATGTTATGGTTTTTTACTCTGAAAATTATTGGGCAAGGATTTGCAAGAAGAGGAGCTTCTACGTGTGATTAGTATACGTTGTAAATTACCGGTATGTGAACTGATGTGTGATATGTCTTATTTGTTCTGATATATTTGTAGGGTTTTGAGACGAGTGGTTTTTCAGAATACAATATGTTTGGGTTGTTGCATGTGTTATTTGTGTGACACATTTGTGTTGTGTTTAAAATGGAATAGATTTGATTTATATATAATGTTTTAACATTTTCAGAAGCTAATATGTTTGAAGCAACTCTGGATTTTCTTGTCTCTTGTTATTCTTATCATGAATAATTCTTGTCTTAATTGTTGGGATTTTTCTTTTCTCGGCTGATTATGATCATGATAAACAAACTGTTGTTGTGTTTTTTTTTTTTTTTTCATTTCATTTCTTTTTCTTCGGTTTTTTATTGTGTTTTATTGGTACCTTAGGTTTATATATTACAAACCACAGGATAGTAACAGTAAAATGTATAGAAAGTGGGCCACGGCTACTATACTATTATGAGTATTGGAGACATACTACTCATAAGTTGTTTTCGATGATGGAGCTTTCGAATCGACGATCCACTCCGTTAAATATGATCTAGAGTATTTGAAACTTCTAGAAAATAAATTTCGTAAATTTTCGAAATCATAATAAAGTCCATCAAGCGGGCATAAAATGAACGGTCAAAATCGAGCGATGTCCTAAAATAGGATGATCGGATCGTTCAATTCAATATCGGAGTTACTGATCTTTATCTATTAGTGAATAGAATTTTCTATCAAAAATTCAACAAATTTCGATTCTTTTACACCGTTAAACTAGCAAATATCCCATACCGGCCGTTAAAAATTGTCAAATTTGTGACCTCTTAATCGTAAGGTAAATGATGTCGAAAAATTATAAAATTTTATTTCTAGAAGTTTTAAATGCTGTAACTAACGTTTAACGGTGTGGATCGTCGATTCGGAAGCTCTATCATCAAAAACAACTTATGAGTACGAGGGCGATCGTACTCATAATAATATAATAGCCGGACCCTAGAAAGTGCTATATTTTTATCTTCCTATGATATTTGTAAACTGCAGCACTTTTCTATCTTGTGGTTTGTAAAATATTTTATCCCTATTTAACAACGTGTTTATGCAATGAAACAAACAATATTATACGATAGTAAAAAAAAAAAAAAAAATTAAAACCACAGGGTGATAAAGTACAAATGTGCATAACCACAAGGGGGCTAACCCATTGGAGGGCTGATTGAAGCGTACTCTTTTTTCTTCTTTTTTTTATCATATCATAGTTTTTTTTGGATAAACTGCAAATATCACCCTTGTAGTTTCATATTTTCTTACTTAAGTATCTTGTGGTTTAAAGTGTCTTACTTTAATAAACAGTGATTTTATTTTTTTCTTTCCGTCAGTATCTCTGTTAACTCTCCGTTAACTCTCCGTTAAATCATATATAAAAAACTTTAGATACCTCACTTATGATTTATTGAATATTTACTTTAGTTTTTATGATTTACCAAATTTTACTTCTATGGTTTTAACTTTGTCAATGATTTAGGGTACTAACGTAATACATTTTAAATTACAGGATACTAAAGTAAAAAAGCGCAAAACTATATTGGTGGTATTTGAAATTTTTTCCTTTTTTTTAACATCAAACTACAACTTTTACCTAGCCAATTTAATATATAATGAAACAAATTATTTTATAGTATTACACTTTGCTTCAAATATGGTATATTCATTTCTTAGATACCTTATGATATATCAAAATTAGGATACAATAAATATCAGTCTCAATGGCTCCAGTGTTTTAATAATACAGTAATTAGATTGAACATTCATGATTAAGATTTGATATAAGTCAAAATGTAAAAAGTAGGCCTTGATTAACTCTAGATAATTCAAAAATGAATGAATCAGACCAAACATTATTTTATTGGTTCGATACAATTTGATTTGTACTGCCATTCAAACTCTCTTAAAAGCCTAGAAATAAATACAGCTTAACCAGACTCATTAAGCGTATGTTTGGCGTAGCTTTTGAAGTAATTGCAACTAAGCGTTACTGCCGCAACTATCTTAGCAAAATATTTCCTACGATCAGAATCAACAAATAATAAAAATGTATAGAACTAGGTTAATTTAACTCCATAAAAGACTCCGATCGGTCTAATCAAATCGATACAACCAATCAACAATGCATCGAAATAACAGAGACTCTAAGCAACCAGCTAATTGAATCTGGTAAGATTGGGACAGAGTCTGACTCTAAGCAACCATCAATTATAGAACTAGAACTATCAACTAACTGCATTGTAGTCTTGCAGATAGGCACCAAGAGGAGTCCTAATCAACATCTCCAGAATGTTTAGTGGAAATACTTGTAGAAGTTCTACAAGGACCATCAAGCAGATCACTAAAATTTACATGGTTTGACCAAAATCCACTTCTGCTAGAACAAAAAGGAAGGAGATTTTGTTACATATAATATTCCAAAAAGTGTCCAAAACTATCCACCTTTTTTTTCTTGACTTGTATGTCACAGTAACCAAAAAGGTGCACAAGCTCCTCTCGTGTCACCAGCTCCTCTTTATATGTAACACTCCCAATAGTCTCACATCGAATGAGATATTGATTTCGATCAGGCCTACACACTAATAATAATAACTGGGCTTAAACATTTTGGGCCAGTGTTTTTGGCCCAACAAGTTATTGTTTCTAGCGGGTCGGATCGTTGCAATTGGTATTAGAGCCGAATATCAGCCAGAAGTATGAGAGCTAAGTGCTATGCGGGACAAAGTGCTACACCAACGGATTTGGTGGGAACCACCTCTTGAACCCGTAGGAGTCACCTCTAGAATCTCACATCGCCTGATAATTCTGGTCCTGATCTGTCTGTGATCTAGTTTGGACCCGATGAGAACGTCAGGGTCTAAACAGGGAGAGTTTGTAACGCCCCTAATAATCCCACATCGGATTGGATATTGATTCCGATCAAGCCTACACGCTAATAATAATAACTGGACTTAAGTATTTTGGACCAGTGGTTTGGCCCAACGAGTTATTGTTGCTAGCGGGTCGAGTCATTGCATTATAAACTGCGTTTAATGCTCTTCCCACACAATTACCCAGTCCAGCTACTATTTTTCTTTTTTATACAATTAGCATCTATGAAATATTATTTACTTTATTTCTTTGTTAATTAAAATACTATATTTCCTTAACCGTTCTATTGTAAAGACTTATTTGGTTCATGATTGGAATGAGAATGAGAAACAATATTAGAATAGTTAATCATTAAAATATATTTAGTTTATTATTAAAATGGAAATCAAAATGGCTAATCCAGTGACAATAATTGGGATAGCTACGGTTTTGAGAGAGGGATTTGGATTCACTAAGAAGAGAGTGATCAAGGGAGAGGTGTTGGTGAGAAGAGGTTTTAATTAGATTGATTCTGGATACACAGCTGGATTGGGCCATTGATGGATTGGTCCATTTCCCCTACCATATTAGAATGGGAATCTCCAAATGGAAATCCAATTTTTGTAAAAGAAACAAGGCCTTTTTGCATAAAAAGTCCATTTATTTTGGGCTTTTGTAAAATCGAGCCATCTTTTTCGTTTTTACATATTCGGTCCACTTTTTCAGCAAACTGACCAAAATATCCTTATACATTTTTCCCTCTCCTCTTTTTTTTCTCTCATTATTTTTTTCCTTCTGTTCCCATAGAGCGGCGGAGACAAGCAGAAGCAGAGGCGGAGGCCTCTCCTTCTACGCGACACCCACCCTCCTCATCGCCTCCTCCGACAAACCAATCTCTTCTTTTCGCCACTTCTCCTTCTCCCACGATAACACCCCCTTCTGCTGGCCGTCGCCGCCTCTCCTTCTCCCACGATGACACTCACACGACTCCGGCTGCCGCTTCTCCGGCCCCGGTGCCCCGCACCCCTCACCCCTCTGCCTCCGCCCTCTCGTCTGCGCTCTGCCCCTCCGCCTTCGTCCTCTCCTCCGCCACCGACGCCGACGACGACACCCTTAGCGTCAGCGTCTGTCACGCCCCGCTACCCGCCTATTTGGTCGGGTTCGGGCCACGTCAACAGACGCCGAGCGAACAGGGCCTCCCCTGCCCGCCCAAGGCTCTAACAACAAGTATAATTTGACAATCAAAGAGAATTTCAATTATACAAGGCTTACACGAAGGTAAGCAACAACACAGCGGAAAAGTAAGCTCTAAACTAGAATATAAACCATACATGAACTTGATTACATTTTGAACCAAATACAAGTAAACTAATCTATTACATTCTTTTAGCATTCAATACATCATTTCATTTACACTTGTCATCTCCCAAAAATTACTTGAATGTTTACAACTTGACATCTATAGTTCAACAAAATAAAGTTGATACAAGTATAACAAAAAGGAATGACTAATGCAATACTCCGGTGGCCACTAATGCAATACTCCGGTGGCCACTCGTGCTAGGACCTGTGGGGTTAGTGGTGTGAGAACTACAACGAAATTCCCAGTGGGCTCGGCAACCGACCCCGCCGACTTACCCACTAGGTCTATCCAGGCATAAGTATTTCAACGGAAATGAAATAGTAACCAAACTATATATGCTAATACTATGCCTGCAAGAAAGAGTCAGATAGATAGATAATCGAATTTAAATATGTTTGCATGCATGCACTTTACCATACTTTACTTTACTTTACTTGGCTCATTACCCAATCTTGCCGGTTAACATAGTTAACCCCAACAAACTCAAGACCCAAAATCCCTCACTGAACGGGGAGGCTCTAAGCCTGCAAGACCCGAGGGACCGTCCGTCGGGGCCACGATCCCCTAGGTGACTGTTCCGGAACTCACCGCTTGGGGAGGAGCTACCTCCCACAAGCCAAGACTTGTCAAGAGTATCGATCTAATCCTCACATTGAGGATTCATAGCCACTAGTTACCATGCCATTGTCAATGATAGGTTTTCTACCTAATCATGTATATCATTCTTGCCATAATGCCACTAAGTTAAACTATGTTTAACTAAAATCATATCAATGCCAATCTCGTCCTATGTTCAATGTTCACCTTTGTTTTCTATTGTCAAGTCCTTTGCCATATTCACACAAGTAGGGAGCTATCCATGTGCCTCTATGGTTCCATTACAATCTCTAAGTTCATTTTCATACTAGAACAATAATTGAAGTTCAACCATAGCATAATTAACCTCTACCCTATCATGCATGAATATACTATACATATAATATGCTCAAAAGGTGAAAACAGACATAGAAGGAAATTCGGTTATTCCTGTATGAACCCCCCACCTTAGAATCATTTTGTGAGGATGCCCAAGAAGTTTCACGACCAACCGAGGTCTAGGTAAAAACCTGCAGTTTAAAAGTGAACCTAATCAGGCCATTTTACATAGTAGCCCCTATAACGGCTTTTCGTTTAATTAAACGGAGTTGTCCCACGCGTCGGGAATACCCCCAATTAGGTTTCTACAAGGTCAATTTGACCCAAGAACCTCCATGTTTAAAAGCCCCAATTTTGGGTGCTCCAACAATGCCCTACACCAAATCTAGGATTTTGATCGCATCCACAAGCAAAACATAACTTTAGATCAATCTAGAAGCTCTCTAAAACCATCCTTAACCCATTAGATCCATCTATTTGGGGTTTACAACAAACCCCAAGAAGACACCATTAGAGCACATGAGCTCAAATGGGGTTTCATGGTGTTCATAGCCATACAAGTCCTCTAACACTAGCAAGAAGCTAGAAACTCCAAATCTCAAGCTAAAATCAAAACCCTAGGGTAAAACTTGCAAGAACCTACCTCTTGTAGCAAGCTCAACCCAAGCCCTTGTTGTAGGAGAGCTCCAAGATCCTCCAAGAAGCCTCCAACAAGCTCCAAAGCCACCTTCTCCAACTCCTTCTCCTTCTCCTTCTCCTTCCTTGCCCTAGAGCTTCTCTAGAGAGAGAAAGTGAGAGAAAAGAGAGTGAGTGTATGTGCTGTGAAAAGAGGGTGTTGGGGGAGCTTATGGTGTTGTAACAATAGCCAAAAAGCCCCTCAACATCTTCTATTTATTTCAGCTTCACAAAACTCACATTACCCTTTTGTACTCCGAGGCAAACCCGAGAGTCGCCTCTGCGGTTTCAAAGATTTGTACCGGTATAAAATGGCTTGTACCGGTACAAACACCAAAAACCTCACAAACCCGAGAGCTCTCCCTCTCGGTCAAGGTTGCTATACCGGTACAGCAACTTTGCCTGTACCAGTACAAAGTGCCCAGACTTGTGTTCTTTTCGCGTCGTTTCGACTCGACTTCGCGCCGAACAACGCCAAAACCCTTTTAACTCTTTTCGATTATCTTCTAACCTTTCTAAGGAATTTGGAATGGCAATTGGAACATGTCCAACTATTTTATTTTCACACTTTAGTCAATTTTGCCAAAGTCCGATCTTATTGTCGAATTTTTCGAGGACAAACATAAATATAAGCCGTCTGCAAGCTCCTCGTCCTCGCGCCTCCCATGTAGGAAGATGAGAGCATCCAAAGAATGCAAATTTTTTAGGTGTAAAAATAAGGTAAAAAAAAAAAAAAAAAAAAAAAAAGAAAGGAATAAGAGGAAGAGAAGAAAAAATTTTGTAATTTTGGGCGAAATAGTGCAAAATTGGATAAAATAGTGCAAAATTGTGCAATTTCCACCAAAATTTGCCCTATTTTTCGCCTAATTTTGCACCATTATTTTCAATTTTGCACTATTTAGATGAAATTTACACTATTTTTTTCTTATTTTTTCTCCAATTTACACATTTTTTTCTTTCTCTTCTTTCTCCTTCTTTCTCATCCCTCTCCTCCCTGCGGCATCGTGTAGCACCGCCTTGGCAGCTCACCTTCTCGATACAGGTGGGGTTCGAGATGGGAGAAGTGGGGACGGCGAAGGTGGCTGCAGCGGCAGCATTGAGGATGATGAGGGGGTCCCTGGTGGTGGCGGTGGCGGCAGCGGAGTGCGGTCGGGCCTGCTTTGGAGCCCCGTGAGGACAAGGCGCCCACGTGCGGCGGCGAGGAAAGCGAAGAGCGGCGACGCTCCGGGTCCGCAGGCACGGAGGGCGGGTCCGGCGCGGGGCACGCGGGGGCGGAGTGGATCGGTCCAGGACCCACCCCCGCGCCCTCCGCTCCGCCCCTGCGCGCCTGGATCCGCTCCCGTCCCCTCCGCCCCTGCGCGCCCGGAGTGCCACCCGCTCTCCAGGAGAGAAACAAAAAAAAGAGAGAAAAAAAAGAGGAGAGAGAAAAATTTATAAGGGCGGTTTGGTCAGTTTGCTGAAAAAACGGACCGAATCTGCAAAAACGAAAAAAGTGGCCCGATTTTGCAAAAGCCCAAAATAAGTGAATTTTTTATGCAAAAAGGCCAAGAAACAATAACTATCGAAATTAATAAATCTCATTCTAATTTAAAGGTCTAAAATAGGTGAACCGAAGTAGTTAATTTTTTTTTTTTTTTGAGAGAGATAGATAGAAAGCTAACCGATTCGTTTATTTCATTTAGAAATAAACTTAGCTAAAAATGTGAATCAACTAGGATTCGAAGTTGGGTCACAGGTACCAACCACCAAGCCCTTTGCCACTTGCTCTAGAACAAGAACCTTCCCTGACATCACATTGTACTGAGAAGCATCAGTCTCAATACTTCAGACATATAAAATCAAAAGGAATAATCGCAGACCAACTCACCGGAAAACTATAAACCAATGTTAAACAGATCTCTTCAATCAATAATTTCTAATCTTCTTCTGAGGAAATCCCAATAATGCGTCTTATTCTTTGGGTTGTTCTCCAGAACCCTGAATTGGAATTGTTTCTCAAACTTTCAGATCCGCGCCGTAGTAGCTACGTGGCTTTTCCATGTGATGCTGCAGGTTTTTTACAATCTTCGCCAATTCATAGAACTCAACTCTGCATCTGCCCTGATTCAGATCCCACTGAGGCCCTGAAGCTATTCAATAATAAGGTCTAAGGCCAACAAGCAGGGGCGAAGTAATTAAATAAAATGAGGAGAGAGAGAAGCAGAAAAAGAAATACATTTCCTTTCTTTGCATGGTAAAATCTACCTCAGTAAAAAAAAAAAAAAAAAGAGCGAAAAACAAAACTACAAGAACAACTTGGACTCAGACGAAACAGAAGGGATGATATGTACTGCAAAGATGAATTTACTACAAAGACGAATGAACATGGAGGAGCCAAAATAAATAAAAATAAAAATAAAAATGACGGGAGAAAAGAGAGAGGAGCAAGGAGCAAAGCTCATCCACTCCTGTCAGCAATTCCTCTATCCACTTTCATTCTCTTTGGCCCCCTGGAACTCTCGTTCCGCTGCGGCACGGTCGACGACGTATCGTGCAGGTACAAGCAGCTGGCGCCGTGTCGACACCCTCTTGGGCTGTTGAAGAAAACACAAGGCTTTGGGATTCTGTTCTTCCCATCTCGTTGCTGTCTAGACCCGACATTCCTGACCGAATCTATATCAACTTTACCTATCGAAGAACTATCACTGTAACTTCCGAACTGCGCTGTATTCGACACAAAAGCTTCTTGCTTGTCCCCGCCATGCTGCAGGATCAAGCTCTTGTAGTAGTTCACGTCCTTCACCGGAAGAGGGATGCTCGACGAAGAATTGGCCGCGACAGGAATGACAGCAGCAGCACTCGGAGACGTCTGTAGATTCACCGGTGGCGGCAGCACCATTGCTGGGGATGGCATTGCACTAGGCACCGGATACAAGTGCGAGGCCAGTGGTATGGCCAAGGAGGTGGCAGAAGATGCAGCATGGATTTGTGGATGGAGATGGGGAGGGGGAGGGGGAGGTGGCGGCGGCAGTGCCGAAGACAAAGGAGCCACTTGTGGCTGCTGCTGCTTGTTATTCGCTCCGTACTCGGCGAGCAGCTTCTGTACCAAAGCAGGGTCACTGAGGATCTTGATGAGCAGATCTTGGTCGATCAGGCTGCCCTGCTCGTTGCTCCTCATTATAGCCGTGAATGCGGCAGCAGCTGCAGCCGCCACATCAGGCTCGGTGGCCAGTCCAGCGCCGTTGACCGCCAGCTTTTCACCGCCAAGTGCAGAAGTGGCCGCTTTCTGTTGCAAATGCTCCATTATCAACCGTGTTGGATCTGGTAAACTACTAGATGGTGTTCTTGCTTCAGGAGTATTGTGGACAGCAGGCTGTTGGAACGTGTTGGATCCATCGACAGACAGCGAGGTCTCCAATCGTTCAAATGCATCTTCATCTTCGATTGCAGTGATAGGGACTAGAGGAGTTTGGGAGTCATCATGGGAGGAATCTCGCGCCTCCGGAGAAACGCTAGGACTGGGCAGGCATATAAAAAAAAAATTCGTATGTAAGAATATAGAATCACGATAGCGGAATGGACAAAAGATATCACAGATGTGGCAAAGCAAGAAAGCTTTACTTTGGAGGGATGCTAGATTGGCGAGGATAAATTGCTTCTAGCACCGCTAATTCTCTGTGTGCCTCTGCCGACGCTTCCTCACTTTCTTCTCCAGCAACCACAGACCAGTGTGGATTCAAAACTACCTGCAATTAACCAGGGGAGGTTACAATCAACAGCAGCTGAAGGCCAACATTAACTCCAGAGTGAATTGAAACTTCAGTTAACTTGAGAAGGCCATACTAAAAAATAAAAAATTTGCTTACACTAGGAGGGCTGTTCCACTTGATTATAGGAATCTGCGAGAGATCTATCTTGAACTGGTAAAAAGGATGAGGGGCCTCAAAACCAGGAGGTAGAGAATCATCGGAGTCCAAGCCTGTCGCATGCGATGGCCATGAACCCTTTGCTTGAAGATGGTCTTGGGATCCCAAAGCAGAAACAATAGGAGCATCCTCAGATAAAAAAAGCCTTACCTGCCCAATTAAATGCAAAAATTTAGATTGAAGTGTTAAGAAATTAGAGATAGATCAAGAGAGAAAAAAGAAAGAGTCGTAAAAAATAAAAAAAAATAAAAATAAAAATTGAAGAGAATAGTCAGAATAAATAAGAAGGGTAAGCCAAGTTTAGACCAATCGCCAATCGGTAACAAAATATGAACTAGCAACTGGTGGAAACAAGAGATAAGATAGTTAAGAGACAACAAGAGCGAAATTTAGAATAGCATTAATCTATAGCATATGCAAACTCGACAGCATGATGAGCAGAAAGAAGCCTTGTGGGGACCAAATTGTGCCTGTCCAAATAAAAGTTATAATATCACTAGTCCGAGAGAACCAGATACACTTTGTGGCTTTATAGCCATTGGAAATTTCCCTAAATCAAGTCATCAGCAACATCTTACTGAACTATTGCATAAACTACTATTGAGAATAGTATATGACATATAGAAGGAATACTACAAAACCATGAGCCATTACAAAAGACTAAACTAGAAGTAAAGAAAAGCAGCTGCTACTAGAAAGTTGACCTAGGAAGTAAAGAAAGCAGGAGAGTCTATGAGCGCCAACTACTTTAAACATTCAATCTTTCAACAAGTTCCAGCATCATTAGAAAAATATTAAGGAGACCGATTAAAATTCTACAAATGCCATAACAACCAAGAAGTATAAAATACCCTACTAAGACTATCTTTGGCTTGTAAACAAAGATTCCGAAGGAAAATCTCAGCAAATATTGCAATGACCATGAGAGGGGAAACTACTATAGTGCTCTGGATAACTTTACAAAACAGCATCAAGCTATAATAAGGCCTCTCTTGAGGCAACAAAAGAGCTTTCACTGCCAGAAGCTTAGTGCAATCCCTTGTAATAATTACGTCGAATAAGTTTCGCTTATAAGCTTATGCATTCATCACACGGATTCATACTTTACGAAACTTATGATAAGTTCACTATGCATACTAACCTATATTGAGTATAGAGTATGAGAACACTGTTATACAGCATGACAGGTGCTCATGACATAATCAGCTCAACCAGAATCAAGGAAACATGCATATCAGTTTACAAATGCATATTAATCCCAAATGAGGAGAACTTCTTAATCCCAAATGAGGAGAACTTCACAAACATATACATATCATCATCGTGTTTCTTATTTATCTTTTTCCAAAATATGTAACCAGAACTTAATTCTTATTCCATTTGCCTTTGTGCTCTATTTGATATACAACTTGATGGTCGTAGCATATTATCAAATACACCAATAACTTATTTCAACCTGTGATTTTATAGTTTCTATTAACGATTTTAAGTGTCGTGGCACGGGGTTGTGTCGAAAACTTACTGGCACGGTGCATGCTGGACTATGTCGATGCATGCTGGACCGTGCCAATGCGTGCCGGTAACAAAAAATACGTGTATGCCAACACATAATTGCATGAAATATTTATTTTCTTTAGCAACAAAATATTATAATTGCTTATTATATATCTTTATCAAGTCTTTCAACCTTTACTGAGAAAAATTACTTCCTAATTAAAAAAAAAAAGAGTTCTGAACTGTACCATCGGCATGAGGACCGTATCCCACCAATATCTTGTTAGCACGATACGAAACAGTAGATATGACCTATGCCGATGGGCACTTAAATTTTTGGTCTCTATCATATATAAACAGACTTATTGTTTTAGTACTAGAGCATTTTAATTTCAGAGTTAAAACCCGACCAATTTGTCAGATAGGTGAAATAAGGGAGAAAAGAGATTGATCTTATCAAAGCAGTTCCTAGCATAGTAAAGCTTTTAAAGTAATAACTTTTTGCAGAATGAAAGAGTAAGAGATGCTGCAGAAAAATATCTTAATCCATTCTGCACTGTCAGGAGTGCAATGAACTGTAAAATATGTCTTGATCAAACTAAATTCTGAGTGTCATTTGTTTTATATTTTGACATCTTATACATAAGATTTACATTATATGAATGCAAAAACAGATCTTATTGTGAAAATGGGATAGTTGAAGGGAGCTTAAGAGGCATGTGGCCTAACAAAAGCTCTTGGAGGTGTATTATTTGAGCACACTATTGGCTGAGCCAATACCCTTTTTAAGTCTACTCCCCAGAAACTTTCTAAAGCTATAAACAGAAGCATCAAGCATGAGCTTCTGCTTTTGGAAGTCCACAAACCCATAACAGAAGCATCAATCTATTCCGCTTCTACTTCAAGAGTAGTTTCTGCTTCTAGAGTAGAGAAGTCATTCTATTAAGTTTGGGCCATGGAAGCTATTAAGCATGGCTTAGAAAACAGAAATCGAGTGACTAGGATCTGCACCTATACTCGTCATACTTTCTGAAACTGAATCTTCCTTGAATATGACTAAATCAAAAGGCATTCTCAATTAAATTTCATTATCAACATTTGAAGCATAGCATGATAAATAAGGGTGCTAACAAACATACAAGTTGCAAATAAATTGTTACACCTCAAAAATATAGCAACGACATCAATCTGACATCCTATTTTACTTGAGCAACTCCAAGACAGCAGCCTATGTTAAATCTTTCTCTTGTAAATTCTTTACTCTAGTCCCCTCAATACTCTCTTCCGTCTTCTATAGTTCTACTGCTAGAAACCGAAATAAAACCTTCAAACAACAATCTTTATGCAGAAATGGAGTTTTACCAGAGATGTAGTTTGCTGTTGTTTACTAAATTTAGTGATCCAGATCAATCCAAAATGTATTGGATAATCTAGTCTCAAACATTGCACAATCTCTAGAGCAATGAAATTGCAGAAGATAGGAAATTTGACCTCAGATTAATATGGTTCATTTAGAATAGTATTATTTATTACATGAAACATTGTTCTACCAAGACACAACTCATCAGCACAGAGAAACGATCCATGATACACAAAAATGAATAATACCCATCTCAAAAATTGTTGGAAGTCCAAAGATTTTTTTGAAAGACAACTTCATCAGCAAAGTGGTTGCACTTAAGGTGACAAGTGTAGAATTCTACTCAAAGAAACTGATTTCATCACCACACCATGAAGGCATATCCTCAGGGGGTGGAAATGAGCCAAGCTTGAGCGAGCTTACCTCAGCTCAAGCTTGGCTTGAAATTAATTTCGAGCCTAAATTTAGGCTCAAGCTCAGCTTGAAATTAATTCGAGGCGAGCTCAAGCGAGCCTAACTTCTAGTCGAGAAAGCTCGAGCCCTAAACGAGCTGCTTGAAATTCTTAATATCGTGAAATCTATAGTTTAATTTTTATAAAACATTATCTAAAATTGATACAAAAATTGTCTAATAGTTTAACATACAAAATGAATGCATAAATACGATATTATAAAATTAGAAAAAAAAAATAGGAGAAGTGACTCTGCAAGCAAGTGAAAAGAGAGAGCAATAAGAGTGGCGCTTTGTTGGTTTGATTTTGTGGGCCCAATAACCTAAACTATATATATATATAGCAGGGCTACTGTGCTATTAGGAGCACGGCAGTCATTGTGCTCCTAACTTTCTAACCACCCATCAAGTTTGATGGGTAGTTAGAATGAGAGGGGGAAGAGATATTGGAGAAAAATTGGGTGTCTCAATTTCTCTTCTCCTTCAATTTCTCTTCAATATTTCTTCCCCTTTTATTCTAACCACCCATCAAACTTGATAAGTGGTTAGAAAGTTAGAAGCATAAGGACTGTTGTGCTCCTAATAGCACAAGAGTTCTACTATATATATATATATATATATATATATATATATATATATATATATATATATATATATATATAGAGAGAGAGAGAGAGAGAGAGAGAGAGAGAGTCAGAGTCCGACTACTATACTCTTATGAATATAGACCCCTTTGTACTCATAAGTTTTCATCCGTTAGATCTACCCCTTTGACCATTTCCACCCGTTAAATCATACTATTCAACCAATCATCCACTCAATCCTAAGGGACCACTATCATCCTAATCGCACATCTCTTCATCCACGACCGAAAATTTGTAAATACAAAAAAGTCTATACACATAAGAGTAGAGCTACTATGATATCAAAAGTATATGGGATCTGGTGCTTCTGACTTTTTGTACCTTAGATCAACCCCTTTAATCATTTTTAACCTTCGATTAATACTACTACTCTATAGGGACCACTCAACCCTAGGGATACGACTCAACCGTAAGGGGACCGCAATCATCTCAATCGTACAATTCTTGATCCAAGAGTCAAAAAACCGAAAGCATCAAATTCTCTATGCTTCCGATAGCATGATAGCTCTACACTATATATATATATATATATAGAGAGAGAGAGAGAGAGAGAGACCGAAAGAGAGAGAGAGAGAAGAGAATTAGGTTGCTATACTATTAATAGTACCATGCGCTTGCTATTAGGTTTTCGGCCCTTGGATGAGCGATGTGCGGCTAGGATGATAGCGGCTCCTAGGGTTGAGTGGATGGTTAGTTCAATAGTATGATCTACCGGGTCGAAATGATCAAATGGATAGATCTAACGGCGGAAACTCGATAGCACTTAACACTTGATACGATCGATAGTATAGTAGCCAGAATATATATATATATATATAGAGAGAGAGAGAGAGAGAGAGAGAGAGAGAGAGAGAGAGAGAGAGAGAGAAATATTGAAATCAATTGATCATTAAGCCAATGATGTCGAAAAAATTTAAAATTAGATTTCTAGATACTACAAGTAGTATAGATCATAATCAACGGTGCGGATCATCGATTTGGAGGCTCCATCATCGAAAACAAATAGATGGCAACGGAGCTCATTTGCTCTGATAGCATTCTAGCTCAACTCTATATATATGCATATAGAACTAGCCTATAATCTATTAATAGCATCTAAGTCACTGGTGCAATTAAGTTTTCGGCCCTTGGATGAAGCAATATGCGGTTAGAATTGAGTAGGTGGTTGGTTGAATAGTCTGATCTAACGGGTGAAAATGATCAAAAGGGTAGATCTAACGGCAGAAAACTTGATAGCACCAAGTGCTTGGTGCTATCGATAACTTATATATATGAACTATATATATATATATATATATATACATATATATATATATATATATATATATATATATATATAGAGAGAGAGAGAGAGAGAGAGTTAGGCTACTATAATATCGGTAGCATAGAGACCTCCATGCTACCAAGTTGTTTTCATGATGCGACTTTCAAATCGACGATCGGCTCGTTAGACTTGATTCACACTATTGAAAGTATTTGAAAACTAAATTTCATAATTTTTCGACATTATTTGGCTAGTGATTAAATGACCTCAAAATTGACAATTTTAATGGTCGATGTGATGCGTTTGTGAATTTAACGGCATAAAATAATCCAAATCGATAAAAAATTTATAGAAATTTTTTTCACTATTTAGAGTAAGATTAATACCTTTGATCTTAAATTCAAGTTTTTTATCGTCAATTTTTATGAGATTTTTATTTTCAGCTCATTTCTAGACTACTCGTTTAATAGGTAAATGATAAAGAAAAATTATGAAATTTAGTTTCCAAATACTTTCAACGGTGTAGATCAAGTCTAACAGAGCCGATTGTCGATATGAAAGTCACATCACTGAAAACAACTTGGTAGCACAGAGGCCTCCGTGCTACCGATAGTATAGCAGCTGGTCTCTCTCTCTCTCTCTCTCTCTCTCTCTATATATATATATATATATATATATATATATATATATATATATATATATATATATAGAGAGAGAGAGAGAGAGAGAGAGAGAGAGAGAGAGAGCTACGAGAGTAGCTACTAAACTCTTATGAGTATAGAGCCCTTCGTACTCATAAGTTGTTTTTGATGATAGAGCTTCCGAATCGACGATCCACTCTATTAAATATGATGTAGAGTATTTGAAACTTCTAAAATATAAATTTCGTAAGTTTTCAAAATCATAATAAAGCCCATCAAGCACGCATAAAATGAACGATCAAAATCGAAAGACATCCTAAAAATGGATGATCGGATCCTTCAATTTAAGATCAAAGCTATTGATCTTTATCTAGATAGTGAATAGAACTTTCTATTAAAAAATCCAACTAATTCCAATTCTTTCACACTGTTAAACTAGCAAGTATTCTATACCAGCCGTTAAAAATTGTCACTTTTGAGATCTTTTGATCATAAGGTAAATGATGTCAAAAAAAATTATAACATTTGATTTCTAAAAATTTTAAATACTTTAAATAATATTTAACGGTATGGATCGTCGATTCGAAAACTCCATCAAAACGACTTATGAGTGCAAAGGCGATCGTACTCATAAGAGTATAGTAGCCAAATTACATATTATATATGGGATAATTGCGTATATACCCCTCATACGTTTGAAAATATCTAATTTACTTCTACTTTTTTTTCCTTTCTAAAATACCCTTCATATATTCCACCGTTATTGCAAAATACCCCCTCAGTGATCTCTTGTTAAGTTAACTTGGGTTAAATATGAGTTAAATATCTACCACAATTAAAAATAAATAAATTATCAATTTTGCCCTTAAAGGCAAATAAAAAATGTTGGTGATGGTAGAGGGGTATATTTGAAAAGACCAAAAGTCAAAATACTTTTTGTGCCCCTGACTTTAAGGGCAAATAAGAAAGTCGGTGATAGTGGAAGGGTATATTTGAAAGGGCAAAATAATTTTATACAGATAACAGAGTTTATTAATAGATTTTAACTCTCGGAGTATATTAGAAATAGGTTGGAACGTAAAAAGGGTATTTTCAATATTAGCCTTCTAAGAGGGATAAATCGGAAAGTCGAGAACTTTATATATATATAGAGAGAGAGAGAGAGAGTAGGGCTACTATACTATTATGAGTAGTAGAGCCCTACTACTCATAAGTTGTTTTCGATGATAGAGCTTCCGAATCGACGATCCACTCCGTTAAATATGATCTAGAGTATTTAAAACTTCTAGAAAATAAATTTCGTAATTTTTCAAATCATTTACCTTACGATCAAAAGCTCACAAAATTGACAATTTTTAACGACGATATGGGATACTTGCTAGTTTAACGGTGTAAAAGAATTGAAATAGGTTGAATTTTTGATAGAAAATTCTATTCACTACCTAGATAAAGATCAATAACTCCGATCTTAAATTGAAGGATCCAAACATCTATTTTTAGGACGTCGTTCGATTTCGGCCGTTCATTTTATGCCCATTTGATGGACTTTATTATGATTTTGAAAAATTACGAAATTTATTTTCTAGAAGTTTTAAATACTCTAGATCATATTTAACGGAGTGGATCGTCGATTCGGAAGCTCTATCATCGAAAACAACTTATGAGTAGTAGGGCTCTACTACTCATAATAGTATAGCAGCCTACTACTATATATATATATATATATATATATATATATATATATATATATATATAATCCAGCTACTATCCTTTTCGGAGGATAGGAACCTTCGTCCTATCAAATCGTTTTTGTTGATAGAGATCCCAAATGGGTGATCGGAACTGTTGAAGTTGATCTAGAGTATTTGAATTATCTAGAAACTAAATTTTATTTACATAGTGATCAAAGGATTGCAAAATTGACAGTTTTTGATGGCCTATATGAACTGTTTGCTTGTCTAACGGTGTAGAGTAATCCAAACCGGTTGAATTTTTGATAGAAAATTCTTTATACTATTTAGATAATGTTTAATAACTCCGATTGTAAATTGAGAAAGTCTAAACTCTGTTTTCAGAAGGTCATTTGTTTTTGACCGTTCATTTTTCAACTTTTCGATTTACCTGATAATGATTTTTAAAAATTACAAAATTCGGTTTCTAAACATTTCTAATAATGTAGATCAATTTCAACGGTGCCGATTATCAATTTGAAGTCCCGATCATCCAAAATGACTTGATAGGACAAAGGCTTATGTCCTCTTAAGAGGATAGTAGCTGGACTATATATATATATATATATATATATAGAACTGGGTTGGTATACTATCGATGCACGGAGACCTTTGTGCTACCAAGTTGTTTTTAATGATGCGATTTCCAAATCGACGATCGGCTCCGATAAACTTGATCTACACTATTGAAAATATTAGGAAACAAAATTTCATAATTTTTCGACATCATTTGGCTAGTGATCAAAAGGTCTCAAAATTAACAATTTTAATGGTCGATGTGATGCGTTTGTGAATTTAACAGTGTAAAATAATCCAAATCATGAGATTTTTATAGAAATTCTTTTCATTATTTAGAGTAAGATCAGTACCTCTGATCTTAAATTCAAGTATTTTATCATCATTTTTTATGAGATTTTTATTTTCGCCCGTTCATTTTTAGACTACTCGTTTGATAGATAAATGATGTCGAAAAATTATAAAATTAGTTCCCAAATACTTTCAATAGTATAGATCAATTTAACAACGATCGTTGATCGAAGCTATATTATTGAAAACAATTTGAAGTCCCGATCATCCAAAATGACTTGATAGGACAAAGGCTTCTATATATATATATATATATATATATATAGAGTCCGCCGGTATACTATCGATAACTTAGCGCTCGGTGCTACGAAGTTTTCCACCGTTAGATCCACCCCTTTGATGATTTTCACCCGTTAGATCATACTATTCAACCAACCACCCACTTAACCCTAGGGGGCCCACATCATCCTAACCGCACATCTCTCAGTCCAACGGTCAAAAACTTGATAGCACCAATGACTTGGTGCTATTAATAGTATAGTAGCTTAGTTCTATATATATATATATATATATATATATGAGCTTTTCGAGCCTAATTCGAGTGACATAGTAATATTCAAACTCGGCTTGAAATAAATTTTGAGTTTTTACTATTCAAGCTCGGCTCATTTAATTTCGAGTAGAGCTCGAGTGAGCCGAACACGAGTCGAACACGAGCCGGCTCACTCATTTGCCAGTCCTACATATCCTCAATTGACCCACATAATGTAAGTGTGAGATTGACAAATTCTGCCAGAGATTAATTAGAAAAACGACACAATAATATAACTGTGAAAGTGTTCTTCAAACTGCTACATATTTAATAGAAGTTGACATGGGCCATCCAAAGTTCATTGTTGATTCGATAAAGGCATCAATGTAACTAATTAAGATTAGATCTCATGTCAGTCTTCATTATTAGAATATATTGTTGAATAAAAGTCTGAACAAAAATCATGAATATCAAAAGGACGAGGTCAACAAATGGTAACGAATGGATAAAACTGTGATAATTAATAGTTAGATTCACCCTTATTTTCCTTTTTTCTTCATTCAAGAAACCACCCTATTTGTCCTTGAGATTAGTAAATTGAGCCTTCATCAATTTAGGTTCCTGTAAATTAATTAAGAATCAATTATCATTGGCTTGTTAATGTATTGATTGAGTCAGTTGGTCTTGTAAACAAGCATAATGTTTCCATCAATCAAGAGGCAGCATCACCACATTTGGCAACAAATGCATGTGCAAGCTCCTTTCAAAACATTGTTTGGAACGTGCAATTGCTACTAGGTAGCATTTCTTCGCGCCATTGGATGCCCAGCTTCTAAGGAAGTACTCATCAAATGCATCCTGTTATGTGCCAAATACTATTTCTACGGTAACAAATAAGGTTTAAAAAGTGAATACAGCTTAGATAATTCTATAATACTCCTGATAAAATGGATCAAATTGTCCATTAATGGTGAAATATACTCCTGATAAAATGGATCGAGTTGTCCATTAATGTTGAAAATATTACAAAGATGATTAAATTGAAGACTTATTCTGATGTCGTTTATAGCAAGTAACCAAATCAGATGTATTGTTATTGCAACATCAATTTCCCAACATCAATTTCCCAACTAAACAAATATAAGCAGCACTGATTTCTTAACATGAACATGTATGCAAGTATGTGTGCACTTGTTCAACTGTGTATGGTATTATACCTTTATCTCTGTTTATCGATATGATCATTGTATGTATGGACACATGTATATACGCATGACCATTCTTGTATCCTTACCATATAGTATCCTTGCACTGGAAGAGCTGCCTATTTGACTAAAACTAATGATGAGAAGATAACAAAAATATACTCCAAGCATCCATGATTGAAAATCCATATGTTCATGATCAGAAGGACCACAAGGTTTCTACTTAATAAGCCTTAATTTCTAACATGTCCAGCCAGTTTATGGTGGTACCAATCTCCATTTATATCAGGCTATAGAAAGATTCGCATAAACCATACTCATATTAACTAAGAACCTGTTAAATCAAAGCAATAGCTAAAATACGCCTTGGATACAACATAAAGCACCTATTTAACATCATTTCACATCATTTTCCAACACTAAGCCTCTAAATTAGAAAAAGTCATTGCCATGGTGGAATTATCTAACTATATCAAATAGAAAAAGGTGTAGTTAAAAAATTCACAAATGAAGTACCGGAATGAAAATGCAGAGTACAAGCCAATATAAAATTCAAGTGCTGCAATATCATTTTTATACTAAAGAAAACGGGCAACAGTTGTAGATATAGATTATGAAGTCATGGTTATAGTAACGGTATACACTTCAATTATGATAATTTGGTGCACAATGTGTCTTCGCCAAAATAACTTTTTGTAAGATGAACAAAATCCTTGTGGTACAATGTAAGATGTTGGATCTCTTTAACTTCTCAAACATAGCAAGATTCTTAACCTAGTTTAACATCTCAACCAGCTCACTAATACTGGCAGCTTGTTGGACCAAAACCATAGCCACAAAGTGCTTAAGCCCAAGTTACTGCCATTAGTGAACTATCTATCATATACAAGAACAAGTATCAATCATCTTCGAATGTGGGAATTAAGGTGCCACAAACTTCTGCTTAGGTCCAGGCATCATCATCAGGCCCACTTTCATGATTCAGGACCACCAACCAAATTTGGACTCTATAGATGTCTCCTACATATTAAAGAGGTGAATCCCACCATGTCCATGGTGCAATACCTCTGCCCCAAATAGCACTTAACTCCCACACTTCAGGCTAACAACTCCAATACCATATTGAATGACCTAGCCAAGTAAAATTAGTAAGTTGTTCGGCCTAAATCATTGACCCAAAATGCTTAAGCCCAAGTTACTAAACTAGTGAAACAACCCTTGTATAGCAAACCAAATACCCATCATCTTCAGGTGTAAGTTTGAAGAATGTCATATCTAGCCCTCTCAAATATCTACTAAGTATTGAATATTGATTCTCGCCCGATACGTCTCGTATACTGTATGAGTATACTACATTTTGAAACTACAAAAAAAAAGGGTTAGTTTCATACAAGTCCCTGCAAATATAGTGAATGGCAAATATATCCCTACAATCTTCAACTTTCATATGTTGTCTCTGCACAAGTCTAGATATTTTCAAATATGTCCTTCTGGTTTGTTACCGTTAGAGAACAGTTTATATTTTCAACTTTGCCATCACAAATATCTCCCTCCAAAACTCATAACAGTATAATATAAGAGGGGTAAAAATGTCAAAAACTAACCAAGATTAAGTATTTAACCTATGGTTAACTAAAATTTTCTAAAGGATTCTAACGGCAGGGACATTTGAAAATAACAGGACTTTTGCAGGGACAACATATAAAAGCTGAACTTTGTAAGGACATAGTTGTCATTCACTATATTTGCAGGGACATGTATGAAATTAACCCAAAAAAAATAGTTCAGAAATTCAAGAGATACTTGATGGAGACACAAGGGGTAGTTACAAGATATGGTTTAATTTAAGCAAGACGTCATTTAATTTGGGGTGAAATCATTCTTGAGTCATATCCAAAAATTTGTTATAGAGGTTATCTCACAAATGCATTTGAATGACATTTATATCATAAGATAACTAGTGAATGGCCCATTCGACGCGTTAAACATAAGGATTTTATAGCAATAAAAAATAATTAATTTTCCTCAAAGAATTTTTGGAAAGATAATAATTTTAAGGGACTAATCTAGTTTAGATCAAGATAATTCAAAAAAAAAAAAATCATGAATTCAAACAGTACTGATACATATAGATAAATAGATTTTTTTTAACATAAATATATAAAAATGTGAAATATAAAAAGTGGCAGAAGCTAAAGAGGCTAAACAACCCTTGCCCAAGTAGAGCAGACGCGATGCTTATGAACATCTTTTTGCATTCATTTGATCTTTTCTATTGTATTGAAAGGAGTCCTAATAAAACTTTCTAAGAGTTTCCTAGAATTGAGTATTATAAAAGGAGAGATATGTGATTAAAATTATTAGCCAAATTTATCACAATATATGTGAGAAGAAAAACTTTACAGGAACTTACTAGCAATTCAATAAGTTCATAAGTCTATATATGTTAGAAAAATTAGAGATAAAGTAATTAAAAAAATTAGAATAAATTTGGTTAAAAAATAAATAAGAAAGATAGTTGAGTAAAGCTATATGTGTAGAAAATTAAAGATAAAGTGATTAAAATAATTTAAATAGAATAATAAAAGAAATTGAAGAATGAAGATAGTGGAATAGGAGAGAAGGTGAGGGGACACATGACAACACGTGGTTTCCTGACCACCCTTTTTATGTGATAATAATAATAATAGATAATGGAGGGTTCATAAATGATAACATTCAAGATTAATGTTGGTTTGATTAATTAGTTCTTCACGAAAAAAGCTCAACTATTTTATTTGCTCTTTTGTAAAGGAAGAAGGTGAATATCTGAAAGCATGGAGTTATTTTGGTGTTCAGGGATACTTCACCAGCACATTGTGGTTAATCAGAAAGAGCTTTATGGCACATTTGTCATAAACATGCTTACTAAAATTATACTGTAGTACTGTACTAGAGATATTTTCAGGATATTCTTTAACTGCAATGATAACCTAAGGAATTATTATGCCCAGTAAAGAATGATTTTAATGGCTATCATGTAAACAACAAGAACTGGACATATAAAGAACTCCCCCAAGCCTTCTATGGAGTAACATGCAGGATACAACTTTTTTTAATTACCTCCAAAATTAAAGTAATTTCTCCCCGTTAAGGAGAAAAAGAAACTATGAAATAAACCAACCTTTTCTTTCCTAGAAGAAACTACAACACCTGAACACCCACAGATGGAGTCCAAATAGGATGAAAAAGAGGGGGTTATGGGAAGTCTCAGCCGCAAATAAAGGACTCATCTAATAAAAAGAGTTTGTAGCAAGCTTTTAACGAAAACATTCTTACTACAACATAAAGAGATCTATCGACTAACAACAGTTAGTACAGACATTTAGAAAGCACATTCTGAGGTTACACAGGACAAATATGCATTATATTGGCACCTTGAATAAGGTTCAGATACTGATGAGATCACAAGAGCCTTTTCACAATTTAATGTAGTTTTATGCTGGCACAAAGACGATAGATATCCAAAATTACCACTGACCTAACTTTACTTTAGTTTGTCAAAAAGACTTTCAAATTTTTTGAGAAGTAAAAGTGTAAAATTATTATTAATCATCAATCTATTCAGCTGTTGGACTGTCAAAAGAAAGTTCCCCACAATATATAATCTCATCTATTAAGGCCATTATTAGGTTAGATCTTCCCTAAAAAGAGAAAAGGGGAAAAGACAACTGCAAAGCTAGAAGGTCTTAAGTCGTTTAGTTTCAAATTGGGTGGATTGCTCCATTGTTCACTGAACTGATGCTGAAATTTCATTTAGGTCTCCAAATTTCATACGTTGCAATAGATGTATTAAACTCAAACTTTGTTTCCACTCTGTTCACTGTGTCTTACCCCAATTTTCTAATGGCTGCTGACATAATCTCCAAGAGACTCTGTATTTATCATGGTATGATTAGCCACTACGTCTTCCAAAATTATTGGAAGTCAAGTGCCATACTAGCTGCTAGAGATAGCATGTGTAATGATGTGGCAGTATAATCAACTGCGATGTTATCCCTCTATTAGGGAATTAAATATGGAGTTTGACAAACTGACCTAATTGAAACAGAAATTGAAGTCAAACACTCACAAGAAATTGAAGTTAGTGACCCAAGTGAAATTTAGCTACAAGTTCAGTAGACACTATAATTTACCTGTTTTGAATGGTATTGCAGCTTTTACCAGGATATCTTTCACCTATAGGACAAAATGGGAGTAATTGAAGCGAAGTAATAGCTTTAAATGTAGGAATAGCTCCAACATTAGCATCCATATAATATGTCGTCAAAGATAAGAACATTTAAAGATTTAGAAGCTTTTCCCCACATCTGTCTCTTGATTATCCTATTATTATGATTGTAATCAGTACTAACAGACAAAACAGATGAGATGAGAGGACTTCCACGATTATCGAGGAAGCCATCATCTTTGTTTTAGTTTTCTCATGCTGTTATGTCGTAACATTCTCCTCTTTTCTTATGACAAGTAAAAAAGGAAAGTGGACCAAAACTTTAAAAAAAAGTAGATACTCCAAAAGTTGATAAAATAAACCAAAAATGGGAGGAATCTTCTGTCATCCAAGAATAATCCATAAATTTTCTTAAGCACAACAAGTGCCACCATGTCGACCATAAGTAGTTAGGCATCTCAACTTTTGATGACTACGAGATTGCAAATGTATGCACTACACTCTAAGTACACGAATAATAATCGGCAATATGTCATAAAGGTGGCTTTCTAATAGTTACGCCGGGATTAACCTGTGAAACTGGAACTTCTAGATTTACAAAGCTTACGGTGATAGCTTTCCCTCATTTAGAAACAATGTTAATGTAGAAACTACGTTAAATGTACTATGAAAAAGTATCTTGTCATTGCATTGTTCAGTGTTCACCATGCCTTCCAATCTGGAAAATTAGAATCTTCTAAAATGTAGTGTGGTTTATGAGAACAACAAATGCTGTTCAAACTGCATCAAATCAATTGTTAGACATCTATAGGTGGCATCATAAAAAATATGAGTGTGAGCCTTCTCAATCTTTGCTTCAATATCATTAAGACAAACACATCAGCTTTCTTTAAGAGTAGACAAACACATCATTTTAGTGTTTAGGTTCCACAATGTTAACATTTAACCATTTCTTACTTGCAACTCTATAATATTTAGGTTCCACATTTTTAAGAAACGACTGCTGCTTAATTGCAACCTCCATGATTTTATTACTTGTAACATCTTTATAAGAAACTTTTTAAATTAGGTTCTTAAAAGTTGATAGGAACCACTTTTAGATCAAAATAAATAGAAAACTATGGTATTCGCAACACGATGAACAAAAATGCCTGAGCATTCTTTTGCGCTATAATTTTGTTTCAAAGAGCCTGATACATCACTCTGGTCAGGTTGTGGATTTCAAATTTATTTAAATCCAATAGCTCAAAAAGTTGTAACATGCAGTTTGCATTCTGCCTTGTAGATTATGTTCTTGGACAATCTGTCACTGAGGACATAAAATCTGTCAGAGGATAATCTGTCACTTAGGGCATAAAATCTGCTCATGAATCATCTGTATAGTCTTTCTCTGCTTATCTACATTTTTAGCTAAAAATCAGGGCTCTTGAAGTTCATTTATCATACACAGGCAATCAAAAACCAAGGATTCTAGGCCTGAAGGAGAAATTTGGTCATTTTGTGCATATGGTGTTATCATGTTATTACGCAAATTGCACAGTAAGTTTTGCAGACATTTAAGCCAATCTCAGGTAAGCATATCAAAGCGAAGTAATCCTAAAGCATAAACACCTCTCATAATCAATAATCACTCAAGATAGATTGATTTCTCCAAGGCGTTACTTTCGATTCTTCAGCAATCCAACCACCCCTCATCACTCATTATATGCAGCACTTCTACAGTTCTACTTAAGTGGAATAGGTGGTTCCGCAACAATTCTTTCCCCTAAGTCTTAAAACAGATTTGTGTTGCTTTACATAACTGTTATCTTGACAACATTCTAAGGAGATTAATCATTATCTGGCACCTCATCACAATTGAAGACAATGGACTCCTTTTGATGATTCTCAAGTATTGAGGGCTGGAGGGGTTTCTCATTTGGCTAAAAATTAATTTCTGCAACAAAACAGTACAATAATTTTGTTAATAGACCTTATAGATTTCATGGCAAATTCCATTATAGTGTGACATCGCAATGCCCAACAATTTCAAACAAGTCAAAAGGATTGATACTAGTAGTCATTAATTTTGTCCATTCTTTAGGGATCTTCTTCAATTTGAGTTTTCATACTGCTATGACAAGGCTTGGAAGATGAAAGTGACAACACAAAAATTGATTTTTCACGCAAAGCTTCAATTTGTACAAGCTGGTCAAAATTACTATATAACATTATTATATTCCCTTCATCGGGTATGTTGCTAATATGAGTACGCGCAACACATTAACAGATGATATCATGCCGACAACAGTGAGTGTATACCTTTTACCAGATCAAGGCATTAAAAAAATTAGTTTAATAGATATATACGATAAAAGGTGATTACAGCATTCCCTGATAGGATTATTATTCGAGTTTCAATACAACAATGAAATTTGTTACAGTTCTGAGAGAATTATCTATCTGCATATTTTTCCCTCTTTCTCAAAGAGAGATGTAAACTATTTTCAATTGCTCATAAGGTCCGCTTGAGCACCACTCATTAGCTAAAGGACAAATGGCAAAATAGAGGCCTGCTTGGATGGGAAGAAATTGAAGATGAAAGATGAGAAATTAAAACATAAAGTTATTTTCTCTTGTTTGGATTGAAATTTAAGGTAAAGAATAAAAGAAATGATTTTAAAAAAATATTTATTACTCCAAATGTGGGAATAAAGAGAAATTAAAATCTCTTTTATTAATCCTCAAATCGATATATATATTTTGCACATTTTGCTATTACCTTTGCATAGCGCTTGGCTTCTTCTAAAAGAATTCTATTACTCAGAAAGTGGGGAAAAACAGAAATTAAAATCTATTTTATTATTCACTAATCAAACAGGTTTTTGCACATTTTGCTTATTCTTCGCATAGTGCTTGGCTTTTCTTCTAAAATTTGTAAAGATGATAGATTACTATGGACTTATAAGAAACGGCTAGATACATGATTATCTTATCTTGCTTATAAGTGTTTAGATTGTAACTATGATGTTTTTTGTGAAATTAATGTACTACAACACTATCTTTTCTTTTCTCCTCTTAAATAATCCAGACGAAAGTAAAAGTAAGGTGTCATTTGGTAGTGTTGTCATTTTATTAGTTTTCTTAACATAATTTCTATTTCGTTCGATGCACTAGTAGATGACTTCTGTATAGTTGTCATGGTTGGGTGGCTTGTGACCAGTGAGTGCCAGATGCCGGTTTGACCGGTGCCAGCCACCAACCGGCATCTTCTTCCCAAAAAAAAAAAAAAAAAAAAAAAAAAAAGAATAAACACGAAAAAGTTGCCTCAAGTTTTTTGTTGCGAAACAAGCACCATTTGGATGCATGGACTGAAAGCAATCCATCAGTCATCTGTTCACATAGGTCATAGTTCACCATTTATTTATTTCCTTCCATTTAATCTTCATGGTGAACTTTTATGAAACTTACTGAGCTATGGTACATTTTGATATGATTAGCCAACAGATCAACCTCTGAAAGTTTCGATTTTGATTACCAAACCTTTCAATTCATTTGATTTGAGTCATTTGATGGCTCGTCAGTATAAAATTTGGGCCCTGGATCTATTTTCATGGGATGCAGCGATATGAATCATGCGAGATACTCTAATCAAGGCCGTTAACATAATCAATGCAACCAAGTTCTAAGGTGGAGCCATCAAATGGCTCAAATCAAAAAACAGAATTAAAAAGTTCGTACCAAAATCAAAACTTTTTAAAGCTTGGGTGGTCAGATCCACATAGGTCATAGTTCATGTAAGTTCCATAAATTTTTACCTTTTGCTTCCTTTTTGCATTCATTTCCTTTGTCTTCATCTTTCTCTTTCCATATCAAGTTATTGTCGACACCGAAATTCGGGTAAGTAAGAAAAGAACGGGTAATAAGAAATTACCCTAATCTAAATAACCAGAGAAGCAGATGAGTGAGAAAAAGTTCGGGCAACGATCGACACAACAGGATGACATGACCAGATCAAGAACAGATAAAGCGGCGTGAACAAAATTGAACAAATAAGAAAAGATTAACGGAATCTGAAGCAGTGAAATTGAAGATGGGGGATTCGCGAGAACCCGAAAGAATTCCAAGATACCTGACATAACTTCACATCCGACGCCCAAGAAAGCCTCTTTGATTGCTTTGCCCTCGCCGCCCCTACCATTGACGATAACAAAGAAGAGAGAGAGAGAGAGAGAGAGAGAGAGAGGGAGAGAGAGAGAGAGGGGGGGGGATTATTTTACTATTATAGGTGATGATGATGGTCTCTATACAGGAAAACGCCTTAATGGCGCGGTGATTTGTTCTATGTGCGCCGAAGCTATCGATCGAAACCCTAGAGGGGCGGGGATTTATTAGGGTTTGAGGGGTCCTCTACCGTTTTCGAAAGAGAGGGAGCGAGAGAGAGATTGGGGAAGAGATAGGGGAAGAAGAAGAAGAAACCCTACGGAGTGGAGAACGGGCTTTCTCTGGTATTGCTCGCCTGGCAAAGTGAGCGTCTTTTCTCTTCGACGATTTTGCATAGCACCTGATTATTTTTTTTTTTTTATCTTTGATCCCCAGATTCTCCACCTTTACCATTTATTTATTTATTTGGGTTTAATTTGCATAATAATACAGATCTCGTAAACATATTCAATAGCAGATATATATTATTATAAAGGAGCAATCGCTTATATACTCCTGTAAAATTTTCGATTTTTCGATTTACCCCTCTTAGAAGGCTAATATTAAAAATACCATTGCTACGTTCCAACCTATTTCTAATATACTCCTAGAGTTAAAATCTGTTAATTAACTCTGTTATCTATGTAAATTTACTATTTTGTCCTTTCATATATACTCTTCCGCCATTACTGTCTTTCTTATTTGCCCTTAAAATCAGGGGCACAAAAAATATTTTGACTTTAGTCTTTTCCAATATACCCCTCTACCGTCACCAATATTTTTTATTTGCCCTTAAATTAAGGGCAAATTTGGTATTTTAATTTTTTTTAACTGTGGTAAATATTTAACTCACGTTTAACCCAAATTAACTTAACAGGAGATAACTGTAGGGGTATTTTATAACAACGGTGAAACATATAAGAAAAAAAAAATTAGGGATAAATCGGATATTTTCAAACATATGAGGGAGGGGTATATAGGCAATTATCCCTATTATAAAATTTTACTTTTTATTTTTATTCCTGTAAAAATTTTAATATTTTTAAATGTACCTACCGTTAAAATTTGTTAAAAAAAGTATAATTAACCATAAGTAAAATAATTGGCGCCCTCATTCATGGATGAATTATATTAATATTTTTACCCTTTTTATTTTACATTATTAGGTAAAATACTTCCTCGAAGAATATTTCTACATAATTTTAACCGTTGGTATTTTTAGAGAAACATATTTGTAAGGGCAAAATATTATTTTGCTTATTTATTGTTAAAAAATAAATAGTACTCTAACGATAACAAACCAAAAAGACAAATATGAACATCACTGGATTTTTTAAGGAATAAAAATTAAAAGTTGAACTTTGTAAAGATATATTTGCTATTCGATATATTTACAGAAGCTGTATGCAATTAACCGTTTATTTTAAAAGACTTTTTTTGGCATCTAGTCCTTTCAAAATATTTTTTTTATTATTAATACTATAAACATTATAAATATAGAAAGAATTCTATATTATACATGTAAGTATCACACTGGACAGTAAAAAAGTATTGTGAGTGAATGTGACGATCCATTTGTTGTAGTTAAAAATTTTAAATGAACATAGTAATTCATCACTATAGTTAAAAAATATTTTTTTATTAGATACCGTAAACTATATATCGTATTTCTTATCAGCGACCTTACAGCACTTTTTTTTCTATATCGTATTTCTTAATTATCAGCGATCTTACAACACTTCTTTTTTTAATCTCGGCTAATGATGTCTTATTTCATGGCCAACTCCTCCCCTTTTAGCCTTCCCTCACCCCAACTCCTCTTCCCTAACTTCATTCAACACTATGGCAGTCAACCGTCCATCGTCTAATTGTTAAACTTTATATAATTAAACAATACCTTCGGCCATGATTTCAATTTCCAAACGCGGATTGTAAACGGTGATTCTTTATTGTGGTTCATCTTCGTCCATGATCTGCAAAAGAGCGAGACTTTTCGAATCTCTTATCCCCAAAGATTGAGTCATCACAGAAAATTAGATTAGAGTTAAATCGGGACTCAAGTATGTTATATATATTTATATATAACCTAACGTAAGGATGTTAAATCGCATCTGTCCAACAAAAACGTGTCCAGATACATCATAACCGTTGGATCGATCTTATCTTTATAGATTGTCTTCAATAAATAAACTATCTCTCTATAGATCGCCTTGAATAAATCACGTGGGCCACATTCAACATTTTCTCACTTGGCTTAGAGATATATTCATTACTGTATAGTCGATACAAAATTTTATTTAGTACCCACTAAATTATACAAAAAAATCTCCCGCTCGACCATGAAATCACAATACTTTGATGATATAGTTGTGTCCCAACATATAAACACTCTCTTTCATGTATCAAAGTATGTATTCTTTAATCAAACAACTATATAACTTATTATAAATTCAACTCAGAATCTCAATTTAGTGCACAATAATATTTTAATGTACAAAAGATAATTTTATGCGCATATATGCAAAAAAAAAAATTTGTTCTTATTCAAATAAGAATAATCATTAAAATCTTTATATAAGAAGAAAATACTCAAACTGTAAATAGACTCAAGATAATTATATGATCAACATGGTTCTTGAATTTGTTTGCCGGCAATACTTTAGTTATAGGATCAGCGATCATCATCTTAGTCCCAATGTGTTGGGTATCTATATTCGTCTTTTTGTCATATTCTTTCATAGTAAGATACTTTATATCGCTATATTTATTGTAATCTATAATTCAACTATTTTTAGCAAAGAGCACTATAGCAGACTTATCATAATAAATCTTAATTGGTCTTACGATAGAGTCAACAACTCTTAAATCTAAGATAAAATTTTTCAGCTATAAAGGCTTTGATAAAGCTTCATAACAAACGACGAACTCTGCCTCTATAGTGGATGTTGCAACAGTATCCTGCTTAGTGCCGCTCCTCTAAGATATAGCACGTTTAGTAGAAAAGAAAATATATTCTGATGTGAACTTTCTAGAATCCACATTCAGCAAGATCAAAGTCCGAATAACCAACCACCTCAAAATAGTCAGAATGCCAATAGGTAAGCATATAGTCCTTTGTTCCCTGTATAGATCTCATGACCTTCTTTGCAACTCTCCAATGATCAAGTTCAGGATTGCTCTAGTATCTACCCAGCATCCCCACTACATGAACTATATCAGGCTTGGTACAAACCTGTGCATGCATCAAGCTTTCTACTGTAGAGACATAAGGTATTCTTTTCATATGTTCTCACTCTAAATCATTCTTTGGACACTATTTCTAATTGAATCTGTCATATTTCATAATAGATGCAACTATAGATACACAATTTACCATATTAACCCTTTCTAGAACTCTTTCGATGTAAGCTTTTTGAGATAAATCCAAAATTTTTCGAAATTTATTTCTATGAATCTTTATACCGATGATATAAGAAGTTTCACCCATATTCTTCATCTCAAAGTTCTTAGAAAGAAAATCTTTTGTCTCCTTAATCAAACTTAAATCACCATTTGCAAGCAGAAAATCCTCCACTACTTGACTAAGAAAATATACTTACTCCCATTAACGTTAAAGTACATACACTAATCCACAATATTTTCTACGAAATCAAATATAGTAATTACATTATGGAACTTGATATACCATTAATGAGAAGTGTTTGAGTCTGTATACAGACTTCTGTAGTCTGCAAACAAGGTGACTGTTCTTATTTGTGCTAAAAACTTCGGAATGTTGCATATAAACTATCTCCTCCGTATCCCCATTTAGAATGACGTTTTTACATCTATCTAATGTATCTTTAAATCAAAATGATTTATGGTAGCCAAGATAATTCTTAATAAATCCTTCTTAGATATCGGAGAGAAGGTTTCATAATAATAAATGCCTTCTTTCTGAGCAAAATATTTAGCAACAAGTTTGACCTTATATAGTTCTATATTACCTAAAGTGTCCTTTTTGGTTTGGAAGACTTATTTATAGCCAATGGCTTTAATTCCTTCAAGTAACTCAACAAGGTTTTAAACTTTATTTTCTGCCATCGATTTCATCTCTTCATTCATGACATCATACCAAATAGAGGATTTTTCTCCCTGCATGGCCTTTAAAAAAGTCGACATCATATATAGTCGGACTCCTAAGATAGACTACATAATCATCAAGATTACCAATCTCTTTTGCTTTGAAGTTCTTCTTAAGCCAACCACTTCTTATAGATTTTTATTATTCTTTGCAGTTAACTTTATAATTATCTAATGCTCTTGGAAAAGCTCTTCATGGGCATGTTCAACTGGTTCAACATTTTCATGCTCTAGGATTAGTTAGTCTCCAACATGATCAAATTGGTCTCTTAGAAGAGTAACTAAATCATTATCTGACAAGTTGAATCCCTTATTTCTCAAAATTTATTTCTTGAGGAACAATACTCCCACTAGCTTCAATATCCTCAAGAAACTTGGCATTTTTGGCCTCTACTATTTGTCTGCGACCACGAATGACGTACCTCGCACGGTGAATTTGATCTTTAATTTTTCGTGGGGTTGTATTTATGATTCAGATTAATATTTAAATATGTATGGTTATCAGGTATTGTGGATCCATGGCTTTTAATAAACGCAAGCATTTATTGTTAATTACCCCTATAAAATATTAGGGCACCTTCGATTAAGAGATTTCCATAATGCCGAAATAGACTGAAATTAAATAAAAGATGAATTTTACAACATAGTTTACTGTACGGTTACATAGTTTAACCAGAAGCATACCCCCAGTGTACATGAATATAACATAAAAGAGAAAAATGATTAGTTCACCGACATAACGGTCGATTGAATTGAGATGCTCAGTTTAATGACATGACGGTCGATTAGATTTTGACTTGCTCAGTTTAACGACATGACGGTCGAATAGATTTGGTTTGCTCAGTTTAACGACATGGCGGTTGATTGGGTTTGATTGCTCAGTTTAACGATATGGCGGTCGATTAGAATTTGATTTGCTCAGTTTAACGACATGGCGGTCAATTAGAATTTGATTTGCTCAGTTTAACGACATGACGATCGATTAGATTTGATTGCTCAGTTTAACGACATGGTGGTCGATTAGAATTTGATTTGCTCAGTTTAACGACATGGCGGTCGATTAGATTTGATTGCTCAGTTTAACGACATGGCGGTCGATTAGAATTTGATTTGCTCAGTTTAACGACATGACGGTCGATTAAATTTGATTTGCTCAGTTTAATGACATGACGGTCGATTGGGTTTGATTTGCTCAGTTTAATGACATGGCGGTCGTTTGAGTTTGATTTACTCAGTTTAACGACATGGCGGTCGTTTAGATTTGATTGGCTCAGTTTAACGACATAGCGGTCGTTTGGGTTGGGTTGCTCAGTTTAACGACGTGGCGGTAGTTTAGATTTGATTTTGGGTTTAGTTTAACGATGTTTCGGTCGTTTGAATTTGGGTTTAGTTAACGACGTTTCGGTCATTTGAGTTTGGGTTTAGTTTAACAACGTTTCGGTCGTTTGGATTTGGGTTTAGTTTAACGACTTTACGGTCGATTGGTTTGGGTTTAGTTTAACGACTTTACAGTTGATTGGTTTGATTGTTTTGGGATTTATTTGTAGACTTTGGTTTTAGGATTTATTTGTGGACTTTGGGTTTTGGGTATTATTTGTGGACTTTGGGTTTTGGGTTTATTTGTGGACTTTGAGTTTTGGGTTGGTTTGAACCTTTTGTACTTGATTTGGTTTGAGCCGCCTTAGGTTTTCACTTGGTTTATCCCTTTCGATTTTGGTTTGGGTTGAATCCTTCATGGTTTGGTTTGGTTCGGATCAGACCCACTTCAGTCCGAGTTCAATCCTTTATGGTATGGTTTGGATTGGATCCACTTTGGTTCAAGTTGACCCCTTCCTAGTTTGGTTCAAGTCGGATTCACTTCGGTTTAAGTCGAATCCATTTGGTTCGGTTCGGATCAGATCCTTTATGGTTCGGATCGAATCCTTCCTGGTTTGGTTCGGATCGGATCCATTTCGGTTCAAATTAAATGCTTTATGTTTTGGTTCGAATCGGCTCCACTTCGGTTCGAGTCGAATGCTTCTTGGTTCGGTTCGGGTCGGACCCACTTCAGTTCGAGTCGGATCCTTTGTGATCGAGTTTGGATCAAACCTATTTCAGTTCGAGTCGAATGCTTCATGGTTTGGATCGGATTGGACCAACTCCGGTTCAAGTCAGATCCTTTATGCTTTGGTTCGGATCGGACCACTTGATTGATCAGATCTTTTATGGTTCGATTGAACGAATCTGGTTGATTCGAATCCGGTTCGGTTCAGTTCAGTTAGATCGGATTCACTTTTGTTTGAGTCGAATCCTTTTGGTTTGTGTTCGGGTCGGATCCTTCATGATTCGGATCGGATTGGACCCACTTCGGTTCAAGTCAAATCTTTTCCGGTTCGGTTTGGTTCGGATCGGATCTACTTCGGTTCAAATCAAGTCTCTTATGGTTCGGTTTAGGCTGAACCGACTTATAATTGGTTCGACTTGGCTTGGCTCGAACCTCTTGTGCTTTTGTTTGAGTTGAACCCGGCATATACTTTGTTTCGGCTTGACTTGGACTCACCTTCAGCTTAAACTTCTGGGTTTGGAGGGCATCATGTAGGTGAAGGGCAAGTACACGAAATGAACTTGACTTGGCATCCTTGAATTTGAATGTTTAAATTCAAAAGTTCAAGTTTCAAGTTAAAATAAAATTTGACTGGAGTATAAAACTTTAGATTTAAATTTAAAATTTGATTTTGAGTTAGTTTTCATTTTGAAATTGAATTTTAATTAAAGTTTTGAGTTTTAAGTTGAATTTAATTTTCGTTTTTTAAGTTTAAATTTCAATTCAAATTGAAAGTTTAGTTCTACCTTGAATTTACATGGGATTAAGTTTGGTTTGCATTCAAAGTCTATTTAAAACTGCATCTTAGATTTGAGTTTAAGTTTAAATTTTAGTTTGATTTCAATTTTAGAAATAAATTTGAATTTGAGTATTAATTATAAATTTTAATCTAAAGTTTACATTTATGTTTTAGTCCGATTTTAAATTTGATTAAATTTTGATCGTGGTTTAGTTTTAAATTTGGATTTGGATTGCAAAAGTTTAGAATAAGATTTGAACATTGATTATAAATTTGAATTTTGAATTTTCGCTTTTCATTTAGCTTCGCATTTAGATTTAAATCTCAATTTTAAGTTATATTGAATTTAATTTGATTTGGTTTAATTTTGTCTAAATTTAATTTTAGACTGGAAGTTAGCTTAAATTGAATTTGAATCCCTAATTCAAGTTTTAAATTGAAGTCTGAGTTTTAAATTTAATTGTCGTTTCAGTTTTAATTCAGTTTTAGTCGAGTTTAACTTTGGTTCAAGTTTTAATTTGATTTACTTTAAGTTTTAATCAAATTAAAAAAAACTCATTCAGATTTTAGATAAGAAATCAAATTCAAAATGGTCCATGCCATGCCCATCATGTATTTGTTTATTGCCACGAGTCCGAAGTCAAGTGCATCATATGCAAGTCATAATTGAGCCAAAGTTCTAATTCGATCCAAAAGCCTTAATTTCAGTTTAGTAAACTGAAGCATGCAGCTTTTAGATTCCAATTGGGTCCTAATTTGACCCAAATTTGCACTCGTCCTTAGTGCATCGATAAATGATTATCAAATCTTCTTTTCCGCTGGCGGCTAAGCGCCGATCAAATCTTCTTTTTCTGTCGGCGACTAAGCACCAAGCATATGATTATCAAATATTCTTTTCCGCCGGCGGCTATGCGCCAAACAAATAATCACGAAGTCTTCTCAAACATTGTGGTTGTCGATGTGGTAGCTGGTGGCTGCCATTCTTGTCCTCTACCGGTGATAAAGCGTCGACAGATAATCATCAATCTTCTCTTCCACTGACGGCTAAGCGCCAAGCGGAATATTGCCGATTTCAAAGCTCTTTCTTCGCCATAGTTTGTATGCCAACGGGTGGCCGTCGCCCTTTTCTTCCGCCGACGGCGAAGCGCCAAGCAAAAGATTGACGGGCTCGGTGCTCCTCCACGATTGTCAATGGTGCGCCCGCATATGGCCGAGCGAAGATTTGTCTTGGACATTTCATCGAACAGGTGGATGGTCATCGCCCTTCTCTTCCGTTGACGGCAAAGTGCTAAGCGGAAATTTGCCGGATCTTCTCTTCCGTCGACGGCTAAGCGCCAAACGGAAGATCGACGGGTTCGGTGCTCCTCCATGATTGTCGATGGTGCGCCCGCAGATGGCCGAGCGAAGATTTGTCTTGGACATTTCATCGAACAGGTGATAGATCGGATACATAGTGTTAGACGTTGCAGCTTTGGTGACTCCTCAACTAGCGGTCACTTGTACATTAGGTTGGAACCCATGATGACAACTGAATTGGAGGTCGCGACTATGTTCGATGTAGAGGTCGTGGCCGCACCAAAGTTATACCAACGGTTATATCGGGCTTGAAGGCCATGGGCACGCCACAGCTGAACTCCGCGGCAACGTTCGGGTTGAATTTCATGGCAGCATTAGAGTAGGAGGCCGCAACCACTTCACTGTCGGAGCTCGCCATAGATGTGTGGGGTAGTTTGGGGCGGCGTGCGAGTTGGACGCAATGAAGTCGAACCGCAGCGGCATGCGAGTTAAAGGTGTCGTCGTTGGCGAAGGCCGCAACAGCATGGAAGTCGAGGCGTAGCGACGTTGAAGTTAGAGGTGTTGCGGCAACGCCAAGGTGGGAAGCCGCAAGCTGTACGGCTCTAGCTTTGGTACTTGGAGGTATTACTCCATATGTAATTATGGAGGACTATTGTAACCTTGTGTAATTAATGAAGTAGTTGGCTCCCCTTCTTAATGACACAATGGAATATTATATTTATAGATGCCCACCTTGAGAGAGAGACGACCATGTTCTCTTGGGGAGTTGTGGTGGAGCATAGTGGAGTGGGTAGTTAATAGATAGTGGAGTAATGTGGTAGTTAATAGATAGTGGGATAATGAGGGGTTTGGGGAGTTTGCTTTAGACTTGAATGGGTTCATCAAATGAGATAATACTGAGGGAGAAGTTGTCAGAATTTTTTTTTTAATCTCTCTTTCTTGGCAAGCCCAACATTAATTAAATATGGGTGAAAATCTGCTGGAATAAAAGATATTTCCCATTAATAACTTACTAGTATAGAACCCGCGCTTCACTGCGGTAAACGATTAATTTTATATCATAGTTAAATAAAATTATAATGAAACAGTTAAGTAGAAATATAAAAAAAAAAAAATTATAGTTAAAAAAAATAAACAAAAAAAAGGTTTGTCTATATGTTGTGTTTTTTTCTTTTTAACCAAGATAAGAAAAAGAATAAATGCCTCAGAAGAAGTGGTGGAGCATGTGATCATTTTCTATTTAACAAAAGAAGACTCATCTAGATATTGTATTTTTACAATATAGTTAAGAAAAATTATGATTAAATAAAGTAAAAATGGATCATATGCTCTAGAAAAATTGCGACAAAAATAAAACAAAAATTAAATAAGAAAAAAAATAATCTGGGGTTTACCTACATAATAATCCTTTTTATTATAAAAAAAAGCATTTTGAACTTTCTGGTGAGAAAAAAATAATAAAAAAATATAATATCAGACAAAAAAAAAATAGATAATAAGTTGTGATCTCTTTTTTTTAGTGTATATGAGATCTTTAAAAAATAAAAAAATGAGATTATTATCTAAAATATTTAAAAGTTAAGTATAAATAATTATATATTTTAAAGTTTTATAATAAAAAAATTAATTAATTTTTTTAAAAAAATGTTAAAATCCACCTCTCAATATATACATAGAAAGAAGACCAAAAAAAAAAAAAACAAACAAAATTATTGTAAACAAACAAACCCGTTTTGTGATAGTCCACCTCTCAATATAAAATATTTTTAAATTATTAATAATTATTATTGTAATGGGGTTCAAGTGTGACTCATTAGAATTTTTCCATCTCTTCGCAGCGATCGAAGGCTGAGGCGAAGGGATCGGAGGGGCTGAGCTCGTCCGCCGGGGAGGGGCGTGGAAGAGAGCGATCACCCCGCGGCCCTCACCGCCCTCGACGGCCCCGCGGCCGTCGATGCCCTCGATGCCCTCGCCGCCCTCGACGGCCCCGCGGTCGTCGATGCCCTCGCCGCCCTTGACGGCTCTGCGGTCGTCGACGCCCCCTCCGTGGCTGCTGCTGCCGCGGCTGCACTCTTATACAATGATAGGGAGAGAGTGATGGGCTAAGATAGAGAGGAGAAGGAAAGAGAGAGAGAGAGAGAGAGAGAGAGAGAGAGAGAGAGAGAGGGAGAGTAGGGGAAATGAGGAGAGAGAAGAGGGAGCCCAGCCCGAGGAGATATTTTTTGGGGAAGGAGAGAGTTGTCTCGAAAAATTCAAAAAATATCTTGGAAATAGAAATTTTTTTTTGAAAATAAGCTGGTCGATTTGGGAAAGAAGACTATTTTGAAAATAGGAATAGAACTTTTTTAGAAAGAGCTAGCCTATCTTGGGAAGGAGCTAAGAATAAGAGCTGGCCTATCTTGGGAAGGAGCTAAGAATATTATTTTATTCGTAAAAAGAGAAATAGTGCCACGTAATACTTTAGAACTGTCAAATAATATGTTTGTATGGATGTATGGATACATGAACCTAATATTGGCCCAATAAAATATATCTCAGATATCTTGTTCGTATGCCGCTTTTATGGGCTAGCTCAAAATTTGGCCCAATGAGTAGTTTTCATCTCTAATATTTTATACGGGGCATGTCCCCAATTTTTCATTTTTTTGAAAGGCTAATTCAAAAGTGGTTCAACAAATGCCCCTTACCGGAGCATGCACAAGTGTTTGTCTCCGGTGAAAGTTGATTATCTTCCAAATTTTCGACTTTTTCTTTTCAAAGCATTGGATGTAGTTAGTGTCCCGTTGTAAATTTGTAGTTGCTAAAGAGTGGATTTGGCCAAATTAGGACAAATTATAACAAAAGTTTGAGTTTTTTGGAGAATTTATGATCACTTGAAACTATATTAAAACATAGAATATAGTCAATAACAAAAGTAATTTTTTATATTTACTTCAACACACATATGAATCTATATTTGATATGAAATAATTTGAAAGAGACATGCAAACTATATCTTCCACCATGAAATGCCAACCTTGACTAATCTTTTGCACTAATGCTATCAGTGAGAAGACAATATATTTATTTTGTGAAATGTGAATAAGACTATTAACTGGTTTTATGGATGTTGAACTAAAGATTTGACTTGTGCTTCACATAGGTTTTTCTGAGTCAAAAGTCAAATTTTCATCAATCTGAAGTACATATTGACGTAGTGCATCATTTGATAGGGAGGAAGCGGGTGGGCGAATATTCACTTTTTTTTTTTCTTTTTTTTTTCTTTTTTTTTTTTTCATATAATGGTAGGAGCACACTTAAATCACTTGTGTAGAGTAAAGTAGGTCTCTCCATTATGGTGCTAGCTTTCATTCATTGCTTTTTTTTTTTTTTTGTGTGCGCGAGTAAAGGTAGCTTTTTCCACATCTTTCTGATTTTTTTTATTCTCCTTTTTTTTCTTTTTTTTTTTCTTCTTTTTTTCTTTTTTTTTCTTTTTTTTTTTTGTGTCCATTCTAGGAATGATGAGATGGTAATTATTATGACTTTTGAATGATTCAAATTTGACATAATGATTCTTCAGTCCAAAGTTTCACCAAGTCAAAATTTTTATGTTCAACATCCATTAAATTGTGACAATCATATGTGCACATGTGACAATTAAAATATATTGAAAACTCACTAATTGTCCATTAAGGCAAATATCATAGATCAAGATTCACCATCATTTCCTACAGAGTAAGGAGCCGGCACTAGGGAGCGACAGGGGCGTGCGCAGGGAGTGACGGGGGCGTGCGGCGAGGTTCGCGGCGGTGGGGAGTATTGCAAAGAGAGAGAGCTCGGTGTAGACCAAGGCGTAGATAAAGAGAGATAGAGAGAGAGAGAGAGAGAGAGAGAGAGAGAAATTTAAGAGGGGCTTGGTCTGGACCAAGCTGCATAGAGAGAGAGAGAGTGTGTGTGTGTGTGAGGGAGGGAGTCAGAGACACAATGATCGAGAGAGGAGAAAGAGAGGTGAAAGAGTCTTAACAGCTCCCACTTCGTTAATTTCCCATTAAGTTTCAACACGGATCTCAAAGCGATCCAATGATAGAAAAATCACTAAAGACAAGTCAGGCGGTGCTATCAATAAGCATAACATCCTTACTCTCTCTCTATAATAATAATAATAATAATAATAATAATAATATTTTTTTGCCACATCCCGCAGAAACTTAATTAGTAAATCTATAAATCTATAATCTATAAATATAATGAAAGGGGAGCTAAACCAAAGCCTCCCCGCGTTTAGCGGAGGGCTTCGGTGAGACCCCACCGCCCTTCTTTCTCTCTCCCTTACTCTCTCTCTCTTACTTTGCTTTTTTATTTTTTTTCCTCTCTCTCACTCTTACTCTCTCTTTTACTTTCTTTTTTTATTTTTCCTCTCTCAACAATTTTTTGTCTATATCAAGTATAAAATTTTACCGCTTGGATTAAATCAATCGCGCTAAAATAACTACTAAAATTATTAAGTTTGATTGAACTTTTAAATAAAGTTATTAAAATAATTTAACTCTATAAATATTGAAAGCTAAAATATTAATAAAAAAATAATTTTTATAGTACATAAAGAATATATAAGTTTTTTTTATATTTTTTATTATAAATTTTTTTAATTTTAAAATTTTAAAAATTATTATTATTATATATATTAATTTACTAAAATATTATCTACTGCCGCGAGGAGCGATTCCTTGCAAATAAAAGAGCGATTCGGTTGAAGACTTGTTGAAGTTCGAGTCCATACTCCGTAGTCCGTACCCGGTCCGGCCTATTTGCCTTCTTCGTTCTTCGATCTGCAGTCGTTCCCGCCCCCACCGCCCTCGAATCTTCTGCTACCGTGAGCTCAGACACGCAGGGAACGCTGTCCGCCATGGCGCCTGCCTCGACCTCCGCCGCCCCCCTATCCCTGAAGGAGTACCTCAAGCGGTACCAGTCCGACGCCGACGACCCGAAGAAGGCGAAGGCGAAGAAGAAGAAGCGGAAGTCCAAGCCCGACTCGACGGCCGGCGTCCTCGTCGTCGACGAAGACCCCGTGTGGCAAAAGCCCGTTCAGATCGAAGAGGACGAGCCCGACTCCGCCGGTACACTCCCCAATCCTAACCCTAACCCTAACCCTAACCCTTATAACGGTGCTTTTCCCTGATTTATTTGGATTGCCTTGGGTGAAGGAGAGGAGCAACCTCAGATCGACGAGGATATAGAGGTGAAGCGCATGAAGCGCCTCGAGGCTATCCGCGCGCGGAAGCCCTATCACGCTATTGCTGAGGACGGGAGCGGCTGGGTGTCGGTGTCGGTGTCGGATCCCTCGAAGCTCTCGGATGTCGCCGAAGACAGCGGCGTTGGTGATCTCTCCCCACCGCGGCAGCGCCGTGCGCGGTTTGACACCCCCTCTCCAGAGCGGAGTCCGGACCAACCGGACCTATCTCCTCTGCGACGGCAGCAAATGGGTGATGAAAATGTGAAGGATATGCCACCGCCAAGGAGGAAGTTATCTGAGGATCTAGCGCCTCCGAGAAAGGGTCGGGGCCGAATTGATTCTCCTCCTCGGCGGCATGTGCGCCATGATTCAGAGCCTCCGGACATTTCTCCTCTGAGGAGAAGTCACAGGGGTGATGCGAAGATGGAGGATATGTTGCCGCCGAGGAGGAAGTTACCTGAGGATTTATCTCCTCCGAGAAAGGGTCGGAGGCAGGTTGCTGATGGTGAGGAGCTCTCTCCTCCCCGGAGGCGTGTGCGGCACGACTCAGAGGAGCTTCCGGACCGTTCTCTTCCGAGGAGAAGTCACAAGGGCGAGGGCAAGGTGGGGGATTTGTCACCCCCTAGGAGGAAGGCATCTGAGGATCTATCTCCTCCGAGAAAAGCTCGGAGGACAGTAGCTGCTGATCGTTCCCCCGAACGGAAAGCTGGGAAGGGCCCGCCAGAGGACATTTCTCCTCCTCGGCGATGCAGCCGCCATGACTCAGAGGTGCCTACAGATCTTTCTCCTCCAAGGAGAAGCCGGAAGGGACAGGCAATCGACCAATCTCCATCCCGTAAAGCTCGTGATTCTCCTGCTGCAGACCTTCTTGCTATGAGAAGGAACCGGAAGGATTCTTCGCCAGATCTATCTCCTCCTAGAAGACGAAAGGAGGCGGCTTTGGGAAATGAGGCACCTAGAGCTGGGTTATTTTCCAAGCAGGAGTTCAAAGAAGAGATCGACAAGAAGAGGGAGGAACAGAAATCCAGGTAACTAGCTAATAAGTTTGATCTATGTTCATTCGCTTTCCATGTTGGCTTGTTAGGGAAATGGTCGCTTTGGCATGTAATGAACCTGATACGTGTAGGTTTGCTTCCATTGATCCTTCGAAGAGTGGAAAAGGTGCAGAGCCAGTATTTCGTGATAAATCAGGTTTGCTTATTTCTTTTTCTATATGTCTAGTCATTTTTACCTTGGCTTTAGGTTTTAGTACCTCAGTTGGTTTTTAGAATTTATGGTTACCTGAGTTTATTGCTCTTGTAGGAAAAATTATATCAAAGGAGGAACTGTTAAAATCAAAGGAAGATGACAAGCCAAAGGTATATCGTGATTTATTTGATCATTTTCTCACTGTTGTTTCCTATTTGCTTCTGTTTTTCATAGCTATGTTATTACCAAATAATTACAAAAATCATCTGCTTTTTTGTTTCGCTTTTGTTTAACTTCTTTTTTTGGTGCCGGGGGAGCAGTGGGTGGGGTTGGGGTGGGGGTGGTGGTGGTTTGGGTGGGGGGTGAGTGGGGTTCGTGTAACCGTGTAAGGAAAACTCCTAATCAAGTTAGGAGAAAACTAAGTTTAGAGACATTGAGAGGCATGCCATGATAGTTATTTTCCTTCTTTTTTCTCGTCCTATTCCTCCTTTTCTTATATTATATCTTCACGAAAAGATAGCATCAATCTGTTGAACGATGTTCTATGACCTTCTTTCTCCCTCTCTCTTACCAATGAAGGCAAACAATCATCTATGGTTATTCTCTACATTCCCAAGGTTTCATCAAATTACTATTAGAGCGAAAGCTCTTGTTATTTGAGTTAAAAATTTGTTCATAGTTACATATTCAAGCCAAGTATCAAAATTCAAAGGTCCTGCCCATCATAGCAAAGAATTTTACACTACATTGGTGGAGCAATAGATAGGAGGGAGACTAATTGTGTTGATGGTCTGATCCAAACTTGCTTTCGTTATAAGGAGAACTCAAGAAATAAGAGATGAATTCAAGTCTTTTCTCGAAATTAAAATACAAGATACCCCTATTGAATCTCCCTTTGTTACAGATGAGCAATGTTAAGAAGTCTCATGACTTCTTGCTAAAGATAAAGAGGATGATGGAGACGATAGATAAGAAGAACTCGACTGAAGAGCCGGTCGACGAGTCGAGTTTGTGATTAAAGATTTGCTGACTGGTGTTGATCAAGGAATTGCCGCCCTAGACTGTATGATGAGATTGTTGAGTCCAATGTACAGTAACACTGGCCACCAATATCCTTGAGTTCGGTAATTTTAGTAATGGCTAGTTAAGTTTTTAGGGTGGTGGTTGTTAGATTTTCCGCATCTTGGGACAAGTTTTTGTCCATTCCTTCTTGATAAGGAAGCAACCTAGTTGCAAATGTCACTTAAATCATTTTCTAGTGGTCTTTCTACCACTATAATCCATAACTTACTCCAATTTTACTAAGTGTTACTATATGTCATAACCTAGGTTCAATCGCGCTAGGTTCTATGTCATTTCACATAGATCTCGACTCTAGGTTTATTAATTCAACCTATGTTCAATGACACTAGGTTTTTATCCAACCTATGTTTATTAACACTAGGTTCATGCCACTCGATCTATGTATCATCCTAGTTATCCAAGGCTAGGATTATAGCTTACGTGTTTTCATTCATTTTGTCACCGTCGAGATTTCTACTCAATTAGAGTTATCGACTCGTACTCATTTCATATGCATCTAGCATGTTCATAATAGGTCAACAATCATATATGCTCTAGCATTAACTACAATGTATTCATATGCATATTTCAATGGTAGGTAATTTTACATGATTCATGCTTTCATTTTATCAAACATAACCTACCGCTAAACATATATGCGTCAATAAAAACCATACGTTGCTTTGGCATGGAAAGCGACCTAATCGCTTCGGTAAGCACAACTCACCTTTAGTTGATACCGGAATGCGAGAAATCCACTTCCCGCACTTTTCCAAGAATCACGACCGACGCTCGCGACAATTGAAGCCGAAAACGTCCTTTTGGCGATATCTTCGCGTAGGCTCGACGGATTGCCGAACCGACTTCGCCAACGTGTTCGCTTTACCCTCAATTAGGTTTGTGTGCGATCAATTCCAAGTTAGGGTCTCAATCCTGCAAAAGTGCATTATCGGGTTAAGATTCAACATAAGGCTCATCTCTAGTTTCATGGCAGCACATATTTTAGTCCTCAACAAACCCAAGCCTTAACCAGGAATTATAGGTTAATTCACCTTATAATTCCCCAGCTGTCAAGGTGTACATATGGTACATATAAAGTCTTCTTCTAGGTTATATAGAGCAAAAGCAAGCTCTAGAATTCAAGAACTCCAAGTTACATTCATCTCAGGATTAATACTATCATCCTTGACAACAGAACAGCATATAATTACCTTAAACTTAATACTTTCACAGCTGATTACCTCTCAGCTTATGAAGTCCCTGACATCCAATCTCACATGTATGCTCTCCACCATATTACCTTGTTCTGGAATTTCCTGGCAGCCAAGAGCCTTCCCTCAGCTTCAATTACCTAAATTTGCCAACTTCCTCACTCAAGCACCAACTCCATCAGGCCCCTTTTAATTCGGGCGCCCAGATCATCACCAGGGCAGCAATTCAACAGCTAGTTCCCTGTTTTCACAGTTTCTGGATTCAAGGTTCCATCAAGCTCTCTTTCAAGTCAATATTTCAAAAGGGCTCCAATCAGCCCGAAACTCAATCTGCCAACTCTAGCAGCTCAAGAAACCCAAATTAACTCCTTCTAGATTATTTAGAATGATCCCCAACTAGGAATTTAGCTCTACCCTGCCTAGGATTGACACTCCAATAACTTATTTCCCAGCTGCCAACAACTACACATAAAGCTTTCTTCTTTAGGTTTTCATAGCAGCCATAACTTCTAGCACCCAATAAACTAAAGCTAAACCTTCCTTTAGGTTAATTAGATCCAATCTTATCAAAGAAATATACTAACTCTACTTCAGGTTTCCTTCCAACAAATTACTTCACTTATGCTGCCCATAGCATTCTTTTCACCAGATTATCATAGTAACATGAGTTCTAGATTGCAAATTCTATGCTTGATCCATTCTAAGCTCATATGGCATCTACATAGCCATATAAATTCTAGTAACCAAAACATCCATTACCCAAACCTTCCTAGGGTAATTAGCACAACTCTAATCAGGAAATCAGATCAAACTTACCTCAGTTTGATGTCCCAATAGCTGGTTTCCTGCTCAAGAGTTCTTCTCCCAGCTCAAAACACCAAGCCCATCAACTTCCTTCACAACTCTATCAACCTAGGGTTTAGAGAGAGAGAGGAAGAAAGAAACGAAAGAAAAATAAAGAGAGGAGGAGGTCCCTGGTATGTACGAAAGGGGCTGGGGTACTGGGGCTGTAGATAAGACCAGAAAATGCAACTAAACCCCACTACAAAGCTGAAATTACCTTTACAAAACAGTCCCTGAAGCTGTTACAAAACAGTCCCTGCAGCTGTTACAAAACAGTCCCTGCAGTTTTCTTTACACTTGACAGCAGTTGGTAGCTCTCGGTAGCAGCAGTAGCAGTAACCGCAGCACTCAGTAGTAATAGCAGCAGCAGCATTCAGCCATAGCAGCAGCAGCAGCAGCAGCAGTTATTCTTATGTCCTCGCATAAACTCTGTTTTTGCAGATTGGTCCCTGCAGCCCTTAGTGAAAAATCTGCACTAGTAGCAGCCTGGCAGCAGCCTTTCTTGCGGCCATTACGCCCACCTAGCTCGCTCCGAACCCATTCAAACACTTCCTATACATGCCCATGAACCTCCACAAGTTACTAATTTAATTCGGAAGCAATTAATTTTCGTTTTAGCATCATTTTAGCAGGATTAGCAACGAAATCAAGCTCCAATTCCATTACATGCCGTAGCTCTTCCCGAAGCTCATTTCGCACATTTCGCTCGCTCCAAATCCTTCCAACCTCTTCCAAGACATGCCAAATAACATCCCTAAACTACTAATTTAATTCGGAGGCAATTCATTTTTATTTTGGCATCATTGTAACCAACATAAGCAAAATTTGCAACACATAATCAGCTCCAACACCTTGTATGGCAGCAGCACACTTGGAAGCCTTTTTCGCGCATCCAACTCACTCCGAATCCTCTCAAATGCTTCCGAATTCATGGTTAACTATCCCCACAACCCCAAATTAATTTGGGTACATCATAAATTATCCCCAAGCCTCACTTTGATTTTTTTAATCAAAGTTAGCGTCGGAATCTGAAAATTCTCTTTACATTTTGTTTCGCTCCCAATTTGCGCCGAAACACTCATTTATCTCCGAAATTCATTCTCACGTGTCCAAAATCACTCGGGGATGATATCCAACTAGCTCAAGCCTTACTTTGATCGCTTAGATCAAAGTTGACATCGCAACTCCAAGTTTCCATATATTACACCTATAGCTTACGCACACTGTTTTGGTGCTTGTTGTTACAAATCTACCCGCTACTATAGAATATGGATCATAGTAGCATTAAGAAACCCATTTCTTGACAAGCATATGATTCCCTGTGTTGGCCTTTCCCCTTTGGGATATTTTTCTTTTTCACAATCTTATTAGTGGAAGAACTATCCTTTTCTACTTGATATTTCGTGTGCAGAAAGCCATTTTCTTTTGTCTGTTGAGGGTGTAAATATCCTTTTACATGTTAAATGTGTTATCTATTAAATATTGCGCATGCAGTTTTTAATGTTTTAGCAAAGTGCCTTTTTATTGCCTAGCGGTTTGAATTGGCATGTCACTGAACACTTCAAATTTAAATGGGTCTGTATCTGTATTATTATCTCTTTGTTTTGGGGGCTACATGTAAATAAGCGCTTTAAAGGTACATGCCTATGTTGACTAGTGTCTTTCTTTCTCTAATCTTTTCTAATCATAGAAGTACCTCTTGAGGTCGAAAAGGAGATAAGAATGTTCTTTTACTAACTTAAAAGTTAATAGGCATTTGAATGGTCATCATAAAATAACTTTTCTTTTGAGAAAAATGACCGGAAGATGGGATAATGCCATACAGATGCTTGTTCTGTTTTAGTGTCATGTGGTCGATATAGATGTATTGATGGTTACTGTAAAAGCGAGGTTTTAGGTGCCCGTCGGCACGGGCCGTATCCACCGTGCCGTACCATGCCAACAAGATACCGGCACCATACAGACCCCGTACCGATGACACAGCTCAAAACCCTCTATTCTTTAAATTAGTAAGTAATTTTCTCAATAAAGTTCAAAAGATGTGATAAAAAGACATAATAAATAGTTAGAATATTTTGTTGCTAAAGAAAATAAATATTGTGTCAGTACACAAGAATTTTTTTGACCGGCACACATCGGCACGGCTCGGCACGCACCGTGCCGTACTGTGCCAGCAAGTTTCCGGCACGACCCCGTGCCACGGCACTTAAATCCTTGCTTACTAATTTAAAGAATAGAGGATTTTGAGCCGTGCCATCGGTACGGTGTCTGTGTCGTGCTGGTATCTTGTTGGCACGATACGGCACGGTAGATACGGCCCGTGCCGACGGGCACTTAAAACCTTGCTTTGGAACCTTCACATTCCAATCCTTAATTCCAAAAAGATTCCCTCGTCCCTACACATGCACTTCCATATTTCACCTTCCACCTCTATATTACTTTTACTGTCCAAAGTTTGTCACCAAAAGATCTTTTTCGGTTCCAATATTTTGGTGAAGCAATGAAGAATACTGTTGACAAGTGCCTAATATGTTAATATTGTGCACATATAAGTGATCGAATTTTGCATCATTTTGCTCTAATTGGAGACTGATTTCTAGCACAAAGATTCTGCTTATATGACTTTTATTAGTTAGGGGCCAATTAATTTGTTTACCAGTTAAGAGTATCTCTGTGGAGACGATGAGAATTAGTAGGTTTTTTACTGTATTGCTAACTAAGATGTTTTGGTCAATATTCTTGTTTATTACTAGCGGAAGACTACTTGCCCTTTTCGTATTTAAAATAATTCCTTTTTGAGTTTCTTGCATGGTTTTTTTTAATACATTACTATAATGTTAATTCATCAGTGTTAGAAGCCGGTGTGTGTTGGTCAAGTTGATTCATGTTGGATCTGAAACTTGTTTCTACTGCATAATTTGTTAGCAAAACACAGAGCAATAGAGAATGCAAACATATTTAGGTAATTGGTATGCGTTGCTTTTGAAGATCGTAATAATTTATGTAATATTTCACCCTTTACTCTCGGTGGTGAAAAGGGGCTTCGACTTGCGATGAATGTGGAATTCTAGTAATTGACTTGTTTGGTAGTCAATTATAAACCTTGTGGTGGTTTAGTTATTTTATGGAAAATGATTACCTAATCTAGGAAGTTTATATTTTATTAGAGCGATTTTGACTTATCATTAGAGTGGAGCTGATGTTTTTGAATATTTCATGCGTTTTAGCAATGGTCTTGATTATACGAGAAAGGTACTTAAACAAAAAAAAGAAAAGACATACCCTTGCAAAGTAAAAAGTTTCACACGTTTATTAATTGCCATTTTTCTCCTTACTGTACATTATCCTACGATATCTATGTGATATTATCAATTGCTTTATGAAGAGATCAATGTCATATGATTTTTATAATTGTAATGTTGTCTCTGCTGCATGCCCTATTGACATTTTGTTTGGACTTTCAGGAAGTGAAATTGGAATGGGGTAAGGGCTTAGCTCAGAAGCGTCAAGCTGAGGCTAGAGCACTAGAGCTAGAGATTGAGCAGGATAAACCTTTTGCACGATCAAGGTAACCATGAAGAATAATTGATCTCAAGTCCTTTACAATTTATAGTTGTTTAATCTGTCATAATAATTTGACAGCTTACAGAAATAAATTCTGATGAGAAAATCTCAGTTTAGTGTGATGTGCGAACAAACCCCCACTCAATTAACTGTTTCCTTCACCTATGTTTTCTGCATATCACAAGTATGGAACACGGTGATGAAGGATAAATTCAAATCTACTAAACCTCCCTGATTGGTATGACCCAGTGTATGTAGTTGCAACATCAAATCTTTCTTGATCATATAATAAAAGATTGTGAAAAGCAGATTCCAAACTTCCCAATCTATGGAAGTTCGCACATGTACTATCTCTTCACAATCTGTGGCATAAAAACAGAGGGGCGCGCTACCTTATGCCATGGTACTTCTGTTCAACTAAGGACTGGTTTCCTACTTCCCCGTCCCTAATGATAAGCACATTGATAATCTGTTACCATAAAAAGGGGTTTCTTCCCATTGTCTTTTTAGCTTAAGCTGCAGCAATAAATTACACCTGTGGTGTTGTTGCTTTAGATGGCTGATATTGTTAGCACGCATTCCTGTGCAATCAATTGCTCTTCGGTAAATTAAAATGTGGTCCCTGTTGACCTCCTGGATTTCATTGTCATTTTCTGAATTTCAATTGTAACAATTTAGTACCTAAAGTTTCGTTCTGTCTAACAATTAACTCCTTTATTTAGTCTACCAGTTGCAAAAGTTCTATGTTAGCGTCATATTATTAGACTTCCTTCAGTAAGATTGAAACTCTGAAGGAAAAAAAAATTGAAACAGAGGTCGAATGTTATTAAAGAGGAAATTTAAACCAAGAACAAGTTCAGGAATAAAATTATAACTCTTGAGAATGAAACTGAAATTGAGGTCAAACTTACCAGACTAAATTGTTATGATGAAAGTTTTGTGGATGAATTGAAACCCGAGTCAAACTTTGATTAGGCTCCTTTCGAATAAATCAATATAGCTGTCATTAGGCTCCTTTGGATGAATTCATGTAATGATGCATTTATTTTCTACCTACAGAGATGATCCAGAACTCGATAAAATGTTGAAGGAGAGGATCCGATGGGGTGATCCGATGGCACATCTGGTTAAGGTACATCATTTGGCTATGGGGAAATATCATTACTGTTAGCACTGTGATTGACTTGTTTATCTATCTATTGCAGCGGAAGAACTCGGAGCCTATTTTGGAAGATTTAGGTGCTGATGTGAAGATGAAAGAGTCTGGCTTTATAATTCCTCAGACTATTCCGAGTCATAGTTGGTTGAAACGTGGAATAGATTTCCCTCCGAATCGCTATGGTATAAGGCCAGGCCGGCATTGGGATGGAGTAGATCGTAGCAATGGTTTGCCCTTCTCCCACCACAATTTTGGCATTATTCTTTATTTCTTCTGCTTTTGCTTGTTTTCATAGATTGTAGTTGTTACTTTCTATTTACTTTCTATAGCTACAGAGAAACGATGTTTCTTACATTCAGAACAGAAAACCATTTTTGTTTTTGATGATTAGTTGTTACTTCCTTCTGGACTTCCAAGTTAACAGACTTTGTCCCAAGCTAGTCATTCACCATCTATTTGATTATGCCCGTTACTGTAATTCTGATCCTATATGCTTCTGGTAATGCTTTTAGTTGATTTTTAATTTCGACATATTTCCACTGGCCAGCCAACAGATTGTATCATCTTGGTAAAAATTTGGACAATCGATTTGTCATAACATCTTATCACATGTTGGATCTATCTACATATCTGAGGTTTAGTTCTTATACTGACATACTGTTAGGTCTAAATGTCATTATGTTATATCATTAACTCCATGTGTTTTTCTCAGTCCTTGTCTTGACATGCGGTTTGTAAGATCTTATATTGCTTTAAGTAGTAAATAGGATGCCCCAAGTTAATTCGTTTCAACTGCTCGGCCTTCTATATTTACTCAGTTCTTGACTTGCATGTTTGATGATATATGTTTGTTTTTACTATCTTTGTAGTAAAATCTGCTGTAATAATATGGAGTACTATCAATAGAGATTTGGAAGTATTGTCAGATATATGACGTATAATATATTACAAGCTTTAATATATCTTGTGAGATGTATGTTTGTTTCTACCATATTTTTTGGTAATGTCTGCTGTATTAATACTGATAAATAGTGGTAGAGACTTGAAGATCTCGTGAGATATATGATGTATAATATAACACAGGCTTTTGATTAAGAAATCCGGCTTGCTATGCCACCCTAAGGTTCCTTAGAAAGCTGAAATATCGACATTGATAACTTTTGTACGTTTTCTGAATTTTCTATTGAGTAATCACAACACGTGAGGGTACTGAAAATGTGTAACAGATAATAGAATTTTCCACCAGTCTTTCATATAGTTTGCCCATGTTTATGATGAATTAGATGGTCGGAGCATCAGTCAAGGGGTTAGTATTTGTAGTTATATTTCATTTTGGTGATTAAACTTTCGTTAACTGTAATGTGTAGTACTTCTATAAAGTATATTCAGTTTTCAGACAAGTTCGAACAATTTTGGTAGCACACGTTGAATTATTGCAAAGAATGATATTTGTGATATTTTTGCTTTCGCTACTTGCAGGATTTGAGAAGGAATTGTTTAAGAGACAAAATGAGAAGCATGCAACCGAGCAAGAAGCTTATTTATGGTCCGTCTCTGACATGTGACATGCTCGGTAAGCTGCCATCCTGCCATATAATTCCTCGTATTTTTGCACTACGGAGCTTCTGCTGCTATCCTGGAATATTGTTGTTTTGTGTAAATTGGTGTCATTCTTACAAGTTCTGCTGTAAGCTAGATAAGCGAGAAATGTTCTTCTTCCTTTTTGATATTCACAGTCACCGATCCTGTTTCTACACGACAGGAATCTCCTGGTTTCGGGATCGGAGATGTATGCAAATTTTTTTACCCTTCGCAGTTTGCAAATCTGGATAACTACTACGTAATTTCTCACTGTATGTTTAGATCAATTATATATGAATATAGTATCATCCTTTGCTGTGCTTATCCAATATCCCTGTATTAGTAAATTCAGATTTTTTCAAGGATAATGGAATTTTCGCATGGCTGGATCTTTTTGTGATGCTAACTAATATTCGGCCGTCAAGTTTCTTGTGATATTCAAGTCGTTGCCTTTTGTAGCATTTTACTACCGTGCCTCTGTCATTGTCGCATAACAGTTGCGACCACTGGGTTATTGGTCAGATGTGTGACGTCCTACTTTTCAGGAGTCACCCATTCTAGGACTATTCCAGTCCTAACATACTTAATCCCCTTAACCTCTTGGGTTTAACCACCGCTCAAAATGCTATAGTCGGGTTAAGAAGTTTTAGCTCTATCATATCTTATTTATAGGACTATTTTAAATTCTAAGGGTCGCACATTTTTGTGACATCCCAATAATTCCACAACGGATGGAAATGCGATTATGTTTGAGTATATAAGAGGCTGTAGATACTAGTAATAATAACCGAGTTTAAACATTTTAAACTGGTGGTTTAGGCCTTACGAGTTATTATTACTAAAGGAACGGTTTGTTACAAGATGTTTGTGTGCTGAGCTAAGTTCTCATTTGGTATGTTGTAAATTCTTTTTTTTTTGTTAACCACAGATTTTAAGCAGTTGGGCTTGAGGATGTGCGGCCAAGCGCCTGTGGTCTATACATTTACCGAGGTTGGTTTGGCAATGGGAAAAGCTAAAACTTAGGCCTCCTTCGGTATTATTGTTCTTTCTTAAGCTTTTTATATAAGCTAGTGTAGCCTGCGATTCGCTGCGGATAGTTTTTTTTTTTATAAATATATTAGTACCAATAATTTTAAAAGGGCGAAGATATGGAAATTTTACTATATTATTGGAACAAGGTAATAAATGAATCTTTTATATAGTCCTAATTAGTAAGGAAGACATTTACATATTTTCTGCTATAAATTTTTTTTTAGAAAATTAACTACAAATATGTTCTACAAATAGAATGTACATCATCAAATGCTTGTAGAATTTTTATCGAAAAGCCAAATTAAGTGGAAGAGGCAGCTGGAGTCGTGGCCTATCTATTTCGGGTTCTACAATTGTATTTAAAACCCTCAAATCCCCAAAAAGAAAAAAATGCTTAGTGAACCAGAAGTTAGGTTTTGGCACCCAAAACCTCTTTCAGGCGTCCGAAACCCTACAGATGACTCAGCTGCTCACTGTTTAGTGCCTATCCTTATCCATTCTTTCGCACATCAGCAAGGGAATTCAGCCGGATGTCCACAACACTGTTCAATTCCAACAGACTCTACCCTCTCTAGTAACGGGTGCTCGAACCCACTTCTAGGCATCCGAAAATGTTGGAACCTGCAATTACTATAGTATTAGCTTCAGATTCGTTTTTGTATCTATTTTGTGCCAAAATGAATCTAACTCACTCCAATCACCTCGAGAATACTCGACATAATACACAGGACCATCTCACTCTGCAACCTTGCATTTCACAAAGGTCTAGTATATTACAGTGGTCAGCAGATTGCTCCTCATGAGCTTTGCAGTTTTCCATTGCAGTTCAGTTACATTCGATTAAAAATATGATATATAAATGACCTTGTTAGTCGACTATACTCTATATGAGATTTGACCTTCGTAGTCACGAGATTGCTCCTCATTCCTGAGCTTTGGGGCTTCCCGCCAAGGTTTGTTTACTTGAGCATGTGGTGTCCTTTTCTAAGAAAGTGGTCAAGAGTGACTCGTGAGTTAGGTTTGTATGTGTGTGGCTTTTGTCTGAGATCTATAAACCAACACAGTGGCTCTGGATTGGGTTATTTCCGGACTGATCGTCTGGTTGACACACGGGACGTTTTGCACTTTGTTTTGATTACGGTAGTGACACTATTTACTTTGACATTCATACGTCTTACCCGTTTACTCTTTTGCTACTGTAGTTCGTTCGTTTATCATTATGCTACTTTTTCTTTCTGTTGACCAGTAAGTACAGCTTGCCATTGGCAAGGCATTGCCCCCACTGTTTCTTACCTTTCTTTATAGGTAAAATGAGTGGTGAGGGTGGGGACTGCTGTGTGAGGTCGCGGTAGATGGAACCTCGGTAGCTTCCCTCTTTTGTAAACCCATCTTGTGAAATCTCGAGTTTTATGAATTCGTAAACCTTTATTAGCTGCTTCTTGTTATTGTGATGTAGTTGTAGTTTCATAATGTCAGCTGTAACCTTGAAGTTTTGGATTTTTGTTAGTTTTGATTTTCTCGAGGTAAATGAATGTTTGATTCGGTTTTCATGCTGTAATAGTAGCTTAGACTTTTTATATCGCTCTCTACCTGTTGTGGATGGATTAGTTGTGGGAATAGTTGTGATTGTTTCTCTACCCTGTTATAGAGTTGTATATTATGTTGTTGTTGTTGTAGTTGGTTGTATGGTTGAATATTACAAATTGTGCTCCAATGCTGTGCATATACAGGGTTTAGGGGAGACTCCTTATTTGTATAGAAAAAATAGTATCCATATTGTAAGTCTATGCATGTTTAAAGTAGGTTTATGATTTCGAAAAAAATCACATTTTTATGACCTGGAGATTGAATATTACTTTTTGAACTTCATAGTGGATTGTATGCTGTACTAAAACTTTCATTAAGGTTCAAACTCTTTTGTTGGTTGGTTTGAGATAACTTCAAAGTCCAAATTCAACTTTCTTTTTTTTTTAATTATTTGATTTATCATAACTTTATCTGCGATCAAAATTTAAACCTAAATAGTACAATTAATTTTAGCCCGCATGGACCGAAATTACACAAAAAAAAAGAAATTCAGCTCCGCACCTCTGATTTTTTAGAGCATTCATTCAAAAGAAAAAACAAATAAATTTGAAGATCTTCACAACTATAAAACCGAACATCGAGAGAAAGAAAAAAAAAAGAAAGAGAAATTTTTGGCTGAACTCTGAACTCATCCGAAATTCTACTTCAATCTGAACTCTGAATTTCACCTTCCATGCAACACGAGGGAAGGGAGAAGAAATAGCAATGCAAAGAGATGAGAAGCAGACAGGTTCTTTTTAACCTCGGATCAAACCCTTTGGCCATTTTTAGCCTTGGATTTATATTATTTTCGCAGGAGGACCTCTAAACCCTAAGGGAAACCACTACGGTCTCAATTCTATAATCTTTAATTTAAGGGTCAAAAAGTCGGAACCACCAACTTCTATATGCTTCAGAAAGTATAGTAACTCTAGACAATGAAGAAATTTTTTACTTATCAATAAGTAGTAGTTTAGCCCTATTATATTTGTGTGTGTGCGCACATTCTACAACAAAACTAGCTACTATAACTAGAATTTCTATCCCATTTTGAAATAAATCTGGCTTGATTTATCTATTAACGATTTAAATTTTAATCATAATTTAACAAAATTTAATTATAAATCTAATCAAATTCTAACAATAACAACTATTTTATAATGAAAATACCATATAATAAATAAATTGTAAGGATACATTCCAGCACTCTATAATATGTACCATGAACACACTAGCTCATAAAAGAAAATTACGAAAAAACAAGACTCAAAAGTGCTTCCCAGTTTGCTATCTAATATAGTTATTTCCAGACCGCATGTGTCATGTGTACCCATGAATAACAAAATTAGAAAAGTTGGCATGTGTTCGAATTAAATCACCTATCGGCTAGAGAACAATTCTTGACTCAAATATTTATAACTGGACATGACTCGTTCGCAACCCGTCTATGTTTACAACGTGTCATCTTCCTTCTCTCTATGGTGATGTTCGTGGTTCTAGAATGTTGAGGGCTCTTGATGTGTGTTGAATATATTGTTTTGTTTTGGATATGATTATATTTCATTCTTTTTCTGAAAAGAGTTTTGTGAAATACTGTGTTTCATGGAGCGGAGGTTCCATGTAATGCCCCGGACTCGTTCGCAACCCGTCTATGTTTACAACGTGTCATCTTCCTTCTCTCTGTGGTGATGTTCGTGGTTCTAGAATGTTGAGGGCTCTTGATGTGTGTTGAATATATTGCTTTGTTTTGGATATGATTATATTTCATTCTTTTTCTGAAAGGAGTTTTGTGAAATACTGTGTTTCATGGAGCGGAGGTTCCATGTAATGCTCCGGACTCGTTCGCAACCTATCTATGTTTACAATATGTCATCTTCCTGTTCTCTATGGTGATGTTCGTGGGATGTGTGTTGAATATATTGCTTTGTTTTGGATATGATTATATTTCATTCTTTTTCTGAAAGGAGTCTTGTGAAATACTGTGTTTCATGGAGCGGAGGTTCCATGTAATGCTCCGGACTCGTTCGCAACTCGTCTATGTTTACAACGCTAGAATGTTGAGGGCTCTTGATGTGTGTTGAATATATTGCTTTGTTTTGGATATGATTATATTTCATTCTTTTTCTGAAAGGAGTTTTGTGAAATACTGTGTTTCATGGAGCGGAGGTTCCATGTGATGCCCCGGACTCGTTCGCAACCCGTCTATATTTACAACGTGTCATCTTCCTTCTCTCTGTGGTGATGTTCGTGATTCTAGAATGTTGAGGGCTCTTGATGTGTGTTAAATATATTGTTTTGTTTTGGATATGATTATATTTAATTCTTTTTCTGAAAAGAGTTTTGTGAAATACTGTGTTTCATGGAGCGAAGGTTCCATGTAATGCCCCGGACTCGTTCGCAACCCGTCTATATTTACAACGTGTCATCTTTCTTCTCTCTGTTGTGATGTTCGTGGCTCTTGATATGTGTTGAATATATTGCTTTGTTTTGGATATGATTATATTTCATTCTTTTTCTAAAAGGAGTTTTGTGAAATACTGTGTTTCATGGAGCGGAGGTTCCATGTAATGCTCCGGACTCGTTCGCAACCCGTCTATGTTTACAACGTAAGTTGATATAAAATTAACTATGCTAGAGGGTGTCTGCCACCACGAATGACGTACCTCGTACGGTTAATTTGATTTTGATTTTCCGTGGGGTAGTATTCACGATTCAGATTAATATTTAAATATGTATGGTTATCAGGTATTGTGGATCCATGACTTCCAATAAACGCAAGCATCTATTGTTAATTACCCCTATAAAATGTTAGGGTACCTTCGATTAAGAGACCTTTGAAATGCTGAAATTGAACAAAAGAAAATTTTATAATATATAGTTCAGTTACATGGCTTTAACCAAGGGCATACCCTCGGTGTACATAAATGAAGCATAAAAAGAAAAGAAAAGTTTAATTTGACGATATGATGATCAATTAAACTTAATTTTAATTGCACCTTAGTTATATGTCCTAAGATGCTCAAAGTATGTGATCAAATTAAATTTGTTGGGCCCTATATATTTGGAGTTCAACATGATTCACCCTAAGATGAAAGATTGATTAAATTCCATGTGTATATATTGGGATTTAATCGAATTTGATTCAAATTAAACTCTAATTATATGTATTAGAGTTTGATTTGGCTAATTGAACTTTAAATGTATGTGATAAAGTCCAACAGAATTTGATTTGGCATTCAATTTGAGCTTTCATCCTAAATGTATGTGTTAGGATTAACCCAAATATTTTGAATTAGACTCTAATTTTATATCTTAGAGTCTGATATAATTAGGCTCTAAGCTTATGTGTTAGAGCTTAATCATATTTGTTTTGGTTTCATCATAGGGTGAAAGGTTAACTAAATCCTAATTATATGTATTAGGATTAGTCAAAAATCAAATTAAACTCCAAGTATATGTATTGGAATTTAACTTAATTTCATTTGTTTGAACTCTAAATAGATATATTAGAGTCCAATGAATTTAATTTGATTAGGTGAAACCTAATCTATTATTTTTATCTTAGTCATATGTACCAAGATAAATGGATGGTTTGATCAATTCTAAGCATATATTTAGAATTTGATCGAGTTTGAATATGGTTGGAATTTGACTCTAGTTTTATATGCTAGAGGATTGGATAATTTGGATTAGGGTTTAATGAAAATTTTGATTTGATTTGGATTAGGTTTGGGCTTTGATTTGGTTGTGGACTCAAATTGGGAATTGGGTTTGAGCTTATGGGCTTTGATTTAGTTGTGGACTTGAATTGGAAATTAGGTTCATTTGGGCTTTGATGGGCTTTGATTTGGATTGTGGATTTGAAATAGGAATTGGGTTCGGCTTGAGTCAATCCAAATTAAACAATTGAATTGAGTTTATATTTGGTTTTGACATGAACTTGAGCCCATTCAGAAATGTAATTGGGCTGGGTTCAATCTAAATCTGGGCCAGGTTTTGGCTCTATATAGTTTGAATTATAAATGTGATTGCGGGCTCAGTTTGAGCCCATATTCATATTATAAAATCTGGATTTGGGCTTTGGGTTTTGGTTAATGAGTTTAAGTAAATGGGCCTTGGTTAATGGATTTTGGGTATATGGGTTTAAGCAAATGGGTTTGGGTTTAATATGGGTTAAGGTTTAATGGGTTTGAGCATATGGGTTTAAGCAAATGGGTTTGGGTTTAATATGGGTTTAATGTTTAATGGGTTTGAGCATATGGGTTTAAGCAAATGGGTTTAGGTTTAATATGGGTTAAGGTTTAATGGGTTTGAGCATATGGGCTTAAGGTAAATGGATTTGAGCATATGGGTTTAAGCAAATGGGTTTGGGTTTAATATGGGTTAAGGTTTAATGGGTTTGAGCATATGGGCTTGGTTAAATAGGTTAAGGTTAATGGATTTAGGTAGATGGGCTCAATGTAGGCCCATGGATTTAGCCAAATGAATGGATTGGGGTTGGGCTCAATTCAGGCCCATATGAATTAGGTACATATTTTCTTTGAACTCAGATTCAGATTTGAGCTAGTCCAAATGAGATTTTGAGATGGTTAATTTAAAATTATTTATTTTGATCGAAATCAAAATGTCAATATTGAGAATCTCATATGCATTTTTCTAATTTTCAAAATCTCAGTCTGAATAATGTAAGTTCAGTTTCAATTTAATATGGAGTATGAAGCGTCCAATATGATTCAAATATCAATTTGGTCTAATTTAGCCAAATTTAGAGGTTCGATTTAAATGGATTTAACAAAACTCCCTTTATCTTTGATTATAGTAATCTCTCTCTTTTTGGTGATATTTTTTTTGCAAAGAGCACCCTTCTCTCTTTTGGCTTCACCGTCGACGTTCATCTCGGTATTCCGTCGAATGGTTGGTTGGTGCGTTGTGTGGCATGGGTTTTAGAGAAGAGTAGCGCTCTCTCTCTTTTAGTTTAGCCGTTGACGTTCATTTTGGGCATCCCGTCGAATAAGGGGATTCCGTCGAACAGGTGGCGGGCATGTTTCGTTATATAACATCGATTTCGTCGAACAGAAGAGCATTGCTCTTCTTTAATTTCGCCATCGACACTCGTTTGGCCATTCCGTCGAACATATGGCGTGTGTGTCGAGCGGTTCAAATTGGGGAAGCGCTACTTGCCGAGGGATTGTTGCTTCCATCAATGGCTAAACGAAATTCATTGACTTCGTTGTCTCAGTTGTGAGCATCAGTGAGCCGTTAATTTCGTCGACGGCTAAGCGTCAAACAAAAATTAATCGGCTTCATCGTCCTCGTTGTGGTTGCTGTACACTGTTACCTCCGTTGACGGCTAAGCGTCAAACGGGGATTAATCAGCTTCATCGTCTTGGTCGTTGCCGGCGCGCCGTTAATTCCGTCGACGGCTGAGCGTCAAACGGGAAGTTGACGGGAATTAATCAGCTTCATCGTCTTGGTCGTCGCCGGTGCGCCGTTAATTCCGTCGACGGCTGAGCGTCAAACGGAGGCTCGTTAGCTTCATAGAAAAGAAGAGCATCACTCTCTCTTTTTTGCCGTTGACATCTGATTGGGGCGTTCCGTCGAACATATGGTGGGCGCTTCCCCTCTGTCTGAGCTAGGCCGAAGCGGATGGCATAGCATCTCGCTTCTGTTTGAGCTAGGCCGAGACGCGCGAGCATGGAGGGGCACCTCTTCTCTGTCCGAGCTAGGCAGAGGAGGGTGGCAGAGCACCTCCCCTCTGTCCGAGCTGAACTAAGGCGGATGGCAGAGCATCTCGCCTCAGTTCGAGCTATGCCGAGGAAGATGAGCGTGGCGCTGCAGTCGCAGGCGACGTCGTCGGCGGCGCTGAATCAGGCGAGGAGGAAGGGGACGGCGGTGCGGGCTCCCCTCTCTGTCAGAGCTAGGCAAAGGAGGGTGGCGGAGCACCTCCCCTCTATGTCTGAGCTAGGCCGAGGTGGAGTCTTGAGGTCGTCGGAATGCAGCAGCAGTGAGCGCGACGGTGCTTGAACGGCGACGTCGGCAGGGCGGCGCGCGGCGATGAGGATGACCATTATCTGCGGCACGGGCTTCGATATAGATCGGCCGAGGACGACCATCAATCGCGGCGCGGCTTTGGACGGCCGATGGCGTGACTGGATTGCGGTTCGTCGGAGAAGGCGTGACGGGTAGGCACGGTTCGTCGGAGAGGACGAAGCTGAGGGCGCGAGGGGGTCGCGGTTCGTCGGAGCTTCGCGACAAAGAAGGCGCGGGCGATGGGCTACGACGGAGGAGATGGGCGCCGAAGAGCTTCGCGACGGCGAAGCCGCGACGAAGGAGGTGAGGGAGATGGCAGCGTGGGGCTGCTTCGCGACGACGGAGCCGTGACAGAGGTATAGGTGTCGGGGAACTTCGCGATGGCGGAGCCGCGGTCGGGGAGCCTCGCGACTGCAAGGCTGCGACAGGAGAGGCGACGGCGAGGCCTCGACAGGAGGTGTGGCTTCTCGACGGTGGGGGTTTCGCGAGGAGCTTCGCGATGGAGGAGCGCCGCGACGACGGTGTGGGCTTCGCGACGGAGGAGCTCCGCGAGCAGAATCGCGGCACGAGCGGCGGCGGGTCGAGGCGTCGTGTAAGCAGAGCCGCGGCATGAGTGGCGGCGCGTCTAGGCGCGGCGTGAGTGGAGTCGCGGCCAGGTGGGCGTCAAAGCGCGACGGCGGGTTGAGGCGTCGCGAGCAGAGTCGTGGCGCGGGCGTCGGGGCTCTGCGATGGCGGGGCCGTGGCGGAGGAGGCGCGAACGTCGGAGCTCCGCCACGGCGGGGGCTTCGCGACAGGGAATGTGCGGGCTCAGCGACGGCAGGTTCACCAAGAGAGAGAGAGAGAGAGAGAGAGAGAGAGAGAGAGAGAGCTTTAATTTCTCTCCTTCAAATGAGTTTTTAATGGGTTTCTCCTCTCTCTTTTTTGATCGTGCAGAGATGGGATAGTGGGATGAGTGGGAAGTTGGGAGGTTGATCGTGGAAAAAAAGATGGGGTAGTTGGACTTGGTTTTGTCTATGCATCTAGTGCTACACCATTTTCATTTGTTCTCTTCTTTTTATATTTTTTTTTATTTTTTTTTTATTTTTTTATTTTTTTATGCTTCAACAGAGTGTTATATTGTAAAAGTGGTAAATAGCAGTATGGCCCGGTCGGCTGCCATTTCGGCCGTAACTTGGGCTTGGTTTGGGCTTTGGAGGTCCCCTGAGCCTTGTAATCGGGCGTGGGCTATCGGTTGCTCCCCTCCGCTTGACCCTCGGATTTGTGGGTAGTGGGTCCGCCTTTTTTTCCCGATCCTCGGATTGGGTCGTCCGACCCGCCAGAGCAGAAGTACGACTACTTCGCTAACTCACCTAGATCCCGCATCCTCCTCTGTTTCGGAAGACCCCAAGCCTCTGTTATGTCCCGGGTGGCTATCCGTCGCGGATCCGAAGTAGCCGAGCTAGAAGAGGTAAGGGAAAGAATAGGTAGGAGTAGAGGTAGAGATAGAGAGAAGAGAAATAGAGGTAGAGAGATAGAGATTAGAATGGGGGTTAGAAGTGGATAAGAGGAAAAGGGGTTGGGGAAGAGAAGAGGAGTAATGGAGAAGAAGGGTTTAGAGGAGAAGAGGATAATCAAACGAAGATCTATAGGAGCACGGCGGGAGTGGAACAGGTAAATAGGTTTGGCCATTTGCTCATTGGTAAATTTACCTGTAAATTATTTTAATAGTGTAATGTTGTTGGGGGATTAAAGGGACTAGAACCACCCAACATTTGCCAATTGCCAGCTCAACTTTTAAAATTTTATTGTATACCACCTAAACTTTCAAAAATTTACAATTAAACACCTATGTTCATATTTCATCATAAGAAACAATAAAGAAAATGCATGCTGACAGCAAAGATGAGTTTCCGCGATGCCAAAACTCACTCTGATGGATAAAATTAATCACAACTATGATATTTAATCTGTCAAACTCAAAAGCTAGAAATCAATTTCTGTAGAACTATGAGATTGAATTTTATTGAAAAAAAAAAAAAAAAACTTCTTTATTGCCAGCATGTTTTTTCTATTATTTTTTGGTCAATTACAAAATTTTAGTCATTTAGATAGGAGATATGAAATTTTGAAAGTTTTTACGTGATTATCTGCAAACAGAGTAAATTTTGGAACAGTCGTGGTGCAATTAATCCCTTTTTCTTTGCTTAGGGATTTGAGCGTTATGGCTGTCTACTCACTACTCATAGCGATTTTATTGAAAACTATATTGAGGAACGCAAGCACGCTTCGAAGGTATGCTGTCGCATTTCATAATATCTGTCTCTAACCTGTCCTTTTTTTCCAACATAAATTAATATATTAACACTGATATTTGGGACAAAAATATTTTTTAATATTTTGCTGTCATTATTATGTAAAAATGTTATGGAGACATCTTTACCTTTTTATTTTAGGGGCCTTTGTCAAAACATTCTATTATTGGGGAGGTCTGAGTACATCTTTATTATTATTTTTTTTTATTATAATATTGTTTGCTTGTGAAGCTTTTTAACTTTTTTTTGTTGTAGCTTCTTTGACTTGGTATTTGTCATAAATTTACTTTAAAATGAAATCAGAGATTCAGAAATGAGGTCAATACAAGTATATTTCATATACATATACATAATATGAATATATATATGTACTTGTACATGTATATGTACATGTGTATGTATATGTATATGTATATAGGGTAGGATTACTATACTGTCTATAGGATATAAATAGTGCTTACTATAAAACTTTTTCCCTTCGGATCCACCAAATAGTAAACCCTATACATATGTATATGTATATGGGAGTTCTAGATTAGTTCTATGTATACATGCATACAAACATACATTGAACATCCATTTGTACATACAAAATGCAAATGTATTGGTTTCTGTATGATTGGTTTGTTAATATTTCAATTCTTTAGAAAATCTTTTTTTTTTTTTTTTTGTGGAGAATTTAACCAATCCAAAACAGAACCTATTATAGTCACCCTAGATCCTTATTCCGCCCGGATATGAAGACGTTCTGCTAGTAGATTATTCCACTTATTAGATTAGGAAAATTATTATATTTTGAACATCTTGTTAGATTAGGAATATCTTTATTTAATCTTAAATTATTTGTGTTTCTTATCATATTAGAATTATCACATGGATTCTGGGCCTGTAGATAATAGGTCTCTTCTCTAATTTATTTAACAGTTAAATTTTCTTAATAGAGAAAAGTTTGGTCTTATTAGCTTTTAGGGCATGTTTGGTTTACCTATTTTAGACTATGGAATCGAAATGGGATTCATTGATTCCAATAGCTGTTGCTTGTTTTAAAGGAATCAGATTCCGACTCCCATTCCACTATGAAATGGGAATGACCAAATCCTTTTATGGCCCAATCCAGCTTGAATACCGGTTAGCCAATTCTACAATAAACTAGTCAAAATCCTCTTTCACCAACACCTCCTCTCCTCTCCCTTCATCCCTTTCCTCTCTCAATCAAAAAGCTCTCTAAAAAATTCTAGATTTCCATTCTGATATCCATTCCAATAATGAATCAAACATTTTTGGATGATTTGTCATTCCATTTTCCATTCCAAAACAACCCAATTCCATTTTCCACTACTATTCCAATCATGAAGCAAACATGCCCCTTAGTTTAGGTATTGTTAGAAGAGAAGGTCCCTATTCCCATTGGAGTGAGAACCTGTTCAGAAGCGGCAATCTTAACAATTTGATATCGAAGCCATTTTTAGGAGTGGGAGATCCTAATAGAATCACTTTGAGCTTGAATCCTTTTAAAAACTGACTGAAATAGAGTTCAAGGATGAGTTTTCTCCTTTTTATTTTATTTTCTTTTAGTTTTAATTTTTGTTCAAGATCTTTTATTTTAATTTTGATGTTTTAGTCGTTTTTGATTGTTTGTGGTGTGCTGTCCTAACAATGCACACAAGTTTTGAGAAGTTCATCTTCTCTGTGAATTTTTTTGATTTATTTGCAGGATTCTAATGGCTTCTAGGACTTCGAGTTCAGACCGAATCTAATCCTTAATTGCCCAATTGGTTTTGGGTTTAATTCTTACCTATTTAGTCTTCTGATCTGGATTCAACTGATTGGGGTTCTATCTGTGAGTGCAGTTAATACTTGCAAGATATTAAACCCTAGCCAGTCTGACATATAACCCGATTGCTAGCCACTCTGCCTATGTTATTCCCAGTTGAACTCAAGTCGATCTAACATATAAACTGAGAACTTCCACTGGTTTGGAATACTGATGATTGATATGTTTTTCCTATATAGCTGGTTCTTGGCTCTTTGTGTTGTCCCTCTTTTGGGTAAACTCCTCTCCTCTGGCCTCAGATTAGCCCGTTCTCTTCTCCTTCTTGCTGTCCCTGGGTTGGACAGCCCCTCACTTCTCCTACTGCTCTGGATTGGGTTTTCTTCTCCTCTGCGCTTTCTTCTTGCTTCTGTTTATCTGCTGATGTCCTTTGCTGGTGTCCTTTCAAATCTATAGGCTGAATTGATGGTGTTTTTTGGTTGGAATTGATCCTAGCTGAACCATAACTGGTTAAGACTTGGATTTTTATTATTGGACAATTTTATGAACATAAATGAAGTCCTGAGGACTCCAAGCTCACTGATAAGCTCTTTCGCTCCTCGATTTATTTTATTTTTTTCTCACCTTTTATCATTACTATATTGGAACATTTAATTTGGTTGGTTTTTGTCACTTTTATTTGAGTTATATGTCCGACTGCATCAATATTTTGGTTTCAGAGTTTCAAAGCAACCTTATTTAATTTAGGGCTGCGTAAGTTTGGTTGGTTCCTTCTCCATCCCTGCTTGCTTGTGCACACAAGTACTTTCTAATTCGTAAAGCCTTGTCAATGACTATAAGCAAACAATTTTTTTTTTTTAATTTCAACAAAAAGTATGTAGACAGCTTGGTATTAGTTTCTTGGTGAGATTTTCTTATCGCCCATATAGTCATCTTTTAATTATTTCTTATTTGTGGTTTTTGTTTCTCTCAGCGTTTCCAGAATGTCGCGGAGCAGGTAAATTTGCATAGGGCTTTCGACTTACATTTAGATTCATGCAACCTAATACAGGTAATGACTTTCTTATGTATGTTATCCTAGTCATCATTTCCTTGAATATTTTCGAGCAATCTGTCTTATAAGGAATCAATTATGATTTGCAGTATGATAGTTGTATCGATCAACTTATTGAAGATGAGAGGGTTGTGACAAAGGAGTTCTCGTCGCTAGATTCGGAGCTTATTAGAGAATCTTTGAAAGTAAGCACTTTGGGGAAGATGGTTTGATGAATATCTCCCTTGTTATTGAGATTTTGTGGTTTGGTCTTTGACAAATTCCAGGCCATAATTTACATGTTAAAGAGGATCAATGAAATCAACTCATTACTTGCATTGCTTGGTAACCATTGTAAATCAACGTCTTCAGGACGTATTTATGTAGTAAAATGCATTGTGCTTGCCTTTTTCTTTTTCAAGTGAATTCTTTAATACGGAGCTGTAAAGTGCACTTTTGTTTTGTTCTGCAGGGCAAGTCTGAGCTTGATGAATTACTGTCTCAGCTTGAAGAAAAGGGCTTTTTCGAGTTCTCTGATCTGCCCGGTGATAATGCTGCTCAAGATAATGGGGTACTCTGCCTTGTGTTCTGTTGTATTCTCTCTTTAGTTAGTGCAAGTGCTCATTGTTTAGATTTCCTATTAGCACCCGTTTGATTTGGATGAATACTTCAGCTACTGGTTTTAAGGCCTGTTTTCATTTATTTATTTTTCCTCTTCTTTCAGGAGGGCTCCAAATTACATGTTTTGATAGATAAAGCCAAGAATGTAGCTTTTCCTAGTCTTCCCACTCATTATGTGGTCCAAGGACTTCTGGTACTCTTTATCCTTTTCCATATGATCTAATTTTCTTGTCTTTGAAGTATATAATTATCTCTGTTCTATCATTCTATACATAGGACTACTCGTTCATTTTCTCTTTAAATGGCGAACATCACCGGCTAGATAGTGTCGAGGTATCTATGTGATTTTGGGCATTTGTTTGTTTCTTGAGTTTTTCGTAGTGAGCTAAACGATGTTCTTCGCTAGGATCTCCTGGGATCTGTTGAAGGATGTTGTGAATATAAGGCTGTGTTTCTCTGAGAGGTGCATACTTCTCAATCCACTTCGTAATTTTATCATTTACTTTCTAAGCATATCAGTTTTGTTAGTGTGAAAAAAATTTCCTTTTGTGCAGGAATTCTGGCTTAACAGATTTTATGATGCTACCATATGTGACATGTTTGGAGATGCATTATCTGTGGTCAGTAGCTATTTTTTACATGCACAGCTTATATGACGTATACAAGTTATTTCCAATAGTGCATGCATGAAATGGATCTAGTCTACCATGCATGTCTACTTGGAAGATATTTTCGGCAATTGATCGTTCTAACCTAAAAATTTCAAGCATACAATTTTGTGAGGAAGTCCGGCAATTGATAGTTTCAACCTAAAAATTTCAAGCATACAATTTTTTGAGGAAGTCCAGTCATTTGCACTGTAATAATGTTTATGAAACTCACACCATTCTGCAAGTTTACTAATCTTTTGCCCATGTAACCTTTGTCCTTTTTTTGACTCGAAATAAGAATGAATTGAGTTGGATTGCACACATGCCCGTAGGGGATGATTATAGTTCACAGCTTGGTTTGTGTTCATTTGTCTCCTTGGTGATAAAAAAAAAAAAACAAAATGTTGGCTAGTCCTCGGATGCTTTATGCGCCTAGGGATGAGTTTTTAATTTTGCTATTGTGGGATTTTTTTTTTTTTTTTGCAAAACCTATATTTGTAGATCCTCTTTCACAATGCAGCAAGAAGAAAAAAAGTCAACTATACATAACATTACACTTTTGGCTATCGAAGTATGGGGCGCATGACATTTAGTCGACGAAATTGGGATGTGGAACTTATTGGAATAATTTATGAAGTTTGAGCCAGAAATTGCAACAAATTAAATTTTGAGGACCAATGTCGCACGCCTCATAGTTGTTGGACCAAAACTCTAATTTAGCATTTTTTTTTTTTTTTGGTTGCCATACTAAACCCGCAGTAGTTGTATAGAATGCAAAGAGTCCATCACACGCCAGCACACTTCATTGCATATAATTAGAGTTTGTCGTGCAATTTTGCGTGATTTGCAAGGACAACTATTTTATTTCTTCTGCTGTTGGTGTTGGCTCCTGTTTTCTCTGTTCTTCGTTTATAGTGGTATTTCTCAAGTTGGTTAATGTATGGAAGCTTTCATGTGGGGTTTCACTCTCAATTTGGTTTGGTTGTGATGTTGTTGGCGCAGATAGACGTGCCGAGCATTGGTTGTTGACTATGACGCCGATCTCCGTGAGTTTCTATGTTTATCCTGTATCTATAGCAAACCAATATTAAGTGTTTGAAAAATCAAACACTCTTATACTAATAGCACGGTAATAGCTGACGTCGTCGAAAATTTTGGAAATTTATGTGTGAATCATTTGTCTGTCTGTCATGTCTTATGTTTCCAGTTATGTTGTTGATGGTCTATATTCCTTTGCTTTAGTGGAAGCACAATATGGAAAAAGCATCCTTCGGCCTCGAAAGTAAAGCAGTTTGTTTGAGTATTATTTTCGCACTTCCTCACTTAGGGGAATAATATAATGTACTGTGGAATAGGTATAGATTTGGATAGGTTCTGTTTGTGATGAGCCGTTCTGGGAGGACTTTTTTCGAAAATGATCCCGTAGAATTTTATAATTGGCAAAATAACCCTCTAAAAAATTTATTTGTAAAACTAATCCTCTTTCGCCACCTCAGCGCCACATCAGTGTTTATCAAAAAAACGGTAATTCGTTAACGTCTTTTGGGTTCATAGAGAAGGTGGTAAATCGTTTACTGCCTTCTCTAGGGTGGAAAAAAAAAAAAGTTGGAAATAAGCGGGTTTTGCACTAAAATTTTTTAGAGGGTTATTTTGTCAATTATAAAATTCTACAGGGTCATTGGGACTAGGTTAGACTTCGGGACTAGAGATATATTATTTGATTTTTTAGCCCAACCTAAATATAAAGCCAAACACAATTATAAAATAATTCATTTATGTGTAAAATTTTAATTATAATGAGTAAAATTTTATAAATTTATTTTCTATATATATTTTTTCTAATTCTTTTAAATTCTTATGGATAAGTCGGCTCGTATTCGGCTCGTTAATAAATGAGCTGAACACGAGCCGAACTTTTCGGCTCGATATTTTAACGAGCCAGCTCGTGTTCGTAAAACGAGACGAACACGAGCCGGCTCCAGCTCGCTCGTATTCGGCTTGTTGACAACCCCTAATCATGAGACTGAGTGTAACTTGCGGATGTAAAACTTTCATGCAGTTGGGATATGAACTCAGGAGCTAACATTGCAATGTAGCAAGAAAGTCTTATTTTAATTTAGGGATAAAAATATCCATCTATCTATACCTCTATAAATCCAACCCAGATCTGAACTGTATGGTCCAAGTTCAGCCGAAAATCTAAATCTAAGCTTGACCCAATTATATCTCTGAAAAGGTTCGAGTTCATGTTAAAGACCAAATATAAACCCAATCAAAACCTGAAATTTATACGGATAGGCCCAAATTTAGCCCAAACCGAATTAAACAAATCAAAGCTCAAACTTAACCTCAAGCCCAATTCATATCAATCAAAATCAAAATCCCCTTCTAACCTAATCAAATTATGCGCAACCTAATCTAACCTTTTCTGCTACCAGGTCCTTAGATACAAACGATTTCTGCCCAATTCTCTAGCATATAAAATTAGAGTCAAATTACAACCATATTCAAACTCGATCAAATTCTAAATATATATGTTTAAAATTGATCAAACCATTTGTTTTTTAATCTTAGTACACATGACTAAGGTAAAAAATAATAAATCAGGGAGCTTTTTTTTTGCATTTGGCCCCCTAGAAAAATTAATTTTAAAAATAGCCCCGGCAAATTTATATTTGCAAAAATAGCCCTAGTTATCCCACGCAGGCACCACGTGAGCGGGGCTGGGGCCAGTTTATTAAGTTGTCTGAACACGGTGAACCATTCACCACCGTGTCTAAACACAGTAAATGGTTCACCGTGTCTAGAAAAAATATATATATTATGAAAGAATATAAGTATTGAAAAGGGGGAAGAAGGGGAATATAAATATGGAACACGGTGAACCATTTACTGCGTTCAACTTAACACCCCTCTACCTTGCATGGTGCTGATGTAGCACCTGCGTAGGGGAGATAGGGCCAAATTTGTAATTATAAATTTGATGGGGCTATTTGTTAAAAAAAAAAAAAAATTGTAGGGCGAATGTAAAAAAAAAAGTCCCTAAATTAGGTTTCACCTAATCAAATTAAATTAATTGGATTCTAATACATATACTTAGAGTTCAATTAAATTAATTAGACTCTACTATGTATAATTAGAGTTAATCTAAATCAAATTCGACTAATCCTAGTACATATATTTAAGACTTACTTTAGGGTGAACTCAAATCTAACTAGGCTCTGATATATATAATTAGAGTCTAATCGATTCACATTTGACTAAGTCCTAATACATATAGTTGGGGTTTAGTTAATTCTACATCTTAGGGTGGACATATTGAGCTCTAAAATATCTATAACTCTATATTTTCTAATACAATAGCTGATGTGGAAAGTCTTTATTTATTTTGGACTTTTCCAATTTTTTTTCTTTTTTTTTTTTTCATAAATGGATCTCTAGATCTCTCTTTCTTCCTTCCACCATACATCCCTTTATCTCCCCTTATTTTACCGTATGTTCCCTTCATCTCTCCTTTATCCCACCGTATATCTCTTCATCTTCAACCCGCTCTTTCAAGAAAACCCCCATCTCCCATCTCCTTCTCTCTCTCCCACCAACCCACATCCGCTTTCTCCTCCCCTTTTTTTATTTTTTATTCTTTTATTTTAGGTTTCAAATTATTATTAATAATAAATTTTAAATACTAATTTTTATAATTTTGATTTGATTTAATATAGAGAAGAAGTAGGTTATAATAAATTTAAAAGATAAGAATCGAATTCGCTTCAAGTGAGATTTTATATTTTTATAAATTAAAAAATATTTTTTTCCTTTCTCAAAAAAAAATTTCTCTCTCCTAATTTTATTTTAATTTAATTGCTTTTTATTTTTATTTTTTTGAAATTTGCTTTTGATGTAGAAAAGAAAAAACCAGAACCTATTATAATTCATCGAGTAATAAAATCAACCCCAATGAAATCACCTCGGGTTTATTTTTTCATTCCCTTTTATTCTTGCATTAAATTATGTTTTTTTAATTCCTATCTATGCAACAATTTTTATTCTTTGTTCTCTGTTGGATTATATTTTCATTCTAAAAAAAGTTTCAATATATATTTTATATTATTAACCAATCAAATATTGATTATTTTCTGCTATATTTTATTTTTTTTATTTGTATATTTAATTTATATTTTATTATAATTTTTATCCGCCGCATTGCGCGGGTTCCTAACTATATATACTTAGAGCCCAATCAAACCTAATTGGATTAACCATAACATATATACTTAGGGCGTGTTTGGTTTGCTTCTTTTGCACCCTAGAATCAGAATCGGAATGGATGAATCCGTTTGTGGATATTTGGTACGCGGGAGTCCCATTCCGATTCCGATTCCCAAGTGGAATGAGAATCCCCCAATCACCTCTTTTTCCAATCCGCCTCAAGGCCGGATTGAAAGTTGAATACGGACGAAATGGATATTTATTCGGATTAAATTTATTTTTTCAATTTTTTTAATTAAAATAAGAGTTTAAATTTAGAAATTAAATATATAATTTTAAATTTTAATGTGAACTTGAATTAAAAATTAAAATTTAATCAAGTATTTTGAATATAATTTATGAATTTGAATTTAAATTAAATTTTAATTTATATAAAGTTTTATTCAAATTTTATTTAAACTTAAATTAAATTTATGGATTCAAATTAAAATTTAAATTGTAATTTTAAGTTTGAATTTGAATAAATCAAAATTTAGTTTTATATTTTGAATTATCCACTCAACTTCAATATTTAATTTTTTTTAAAAAATAGATTTAAAATATTGACATTATTTTAAAATTTTGATGTAAATTTTTAATATTTAATTTTTATTTTGAATTTAAATTAATATATTTTATATCTACCTGAATCAAACACCGACAATGAGAATGATTTATTTCGATTCCGATTCAGGTGATGAACCAAACAGAATTAGGTAATCAGTCATTTTGATTCCGATTCTAGTTTATTTCTATTCCGACTCTGATTCCGATTTCGACTTTGAACCAAACACGCCCTTAGGGTTTAATCAATATCAACATCTTAAAATATATAATTAAGGTGCAATCAAAATCAAACTCAATTCAATGATCAAGCTCTATTCATGTACACTGGTGCCTCTAATGTAAAGAATTTTTATATAAAGGTAAATATAAATAAAAATAGTGTGAGATACTATTTTTATTGAATTTTTGAAGTAAAATATAAGTCGAAATGACTTGTCTTTGAAATCGAACGGAAACGAGAAAATTTAAAATTTTTAAACGAAGCGATATTTTAGCAGAAAATTCATAGTGTCAGAAAATTACGAAAATTTGAAAATGCGTCGAAATTATTTTTATGATGCTAGATTTAAAGTTTCATGTCATTCTGACACCCGAAAAATAAAAAATAGAATCTGACTACTATCTGCTAGAGATTTTTTTGTCGGTAGAGCTTTCGGTGACAAAAAATGAACGAAACTGAAATATTAAAATTTCTTTCTCCTTATTAGTTTAAACCGAGCCTGACTGTCGAATTGGAGTTCAAACGGACATTGAGAGGGCTCCGACGAAAAGTATCAGATTTTGAACTGCTAAACTGAAAATTGTAATGGTGTTGTTTGAGGTTTTATGCAATTTGGCCATGAGTGGAGTGTATATGAGTGGTTAGGACTCATTTCCTCTTATCTCCCTCACATGTGCAACCTAAACCTAGAGCTCTCTCTCTCTAAGATAGCTTTTCCTCTCTTTCTCTAAAGCCTATGGTGAGGGATTTTGAAGAAGAAATTGGAGAAGACCAAGTTGGAGAGGGGTAGCTTGGAGGTCAAGCCATCATCTTCTTCATTCTAAGCTTGGGAAGAAGATTGAGTTGAGGTAAGGTTTTGGAGCTTTAATGGTGGATTTCTAGGATTTGTGTTATATACTCTAGAATTAGTTTTGGTAGAACCCTAAGGTGCTAAATAGATGATTATCGCTTGAATCGCGAAGTTGTATGATGAATTCTCGCGATAGTTGGATGTTAGGGTTCCGATTGGGGTTTTTCGAAATGTTGGGGTTTGATCTAAATTGAACCTATGAAAACCAAATTGCTAGGTATTTTGACACATTGGTGGCCTTGGTTCGGCAATCCGACGAGGCTACGCGAAGATATTGGAGAAAAGGACCGTTTTGACTTCGTTTCCGCCTGGAGGGCCGAGGCAACGTCAAAAAATCATGAAACTAGAATCCTAGTCTCGCGGCATCACCAGAAGGTGGGTTGTGCTTCAACGAAGTGATTAGGTCACTTTCATGACAAAGTGAAGTGGTTTATCATTGATGCATATAATGGTAGTTAATTACATATGTGAATACATAGGGTGGATGCCATGTGAATGAATGATGTTATGTATTGACTACTTAAGATGAAAGTATATGCATGTTAACATTATGAAAATATGCTAGATGATATAAAAGAATATTGACATCATGAGATTATGTTAGATGAAACACGCATGTGGATGTTACGAGAACATACTAGATGGTATATAAATGTTGACATTGTGAGATCATGCTAGATTACATATGCATGTGGACATATTAAGAATGTGTTGGATTCATGTAAATGTTGACATTGTGGAATATGTTAGATGAATATGTATGTTAACATATTATAGCATTTGCTAAATGGAGGTTGGCACTATGAGAATATGTTAGAAGTATATGCATGGTAAAATGTGAACATCGTGGCAACGAAAATGGCATTGACATAACAATGAGAACATAGAGACAATGTGACATTGTAGCATTATCTAGAGACATTGTGACATCGTGGCATTAGCTAGAGACAGTGTGATTACTCAGTATATGAGGATTGGGATTGGTATTTTTCCGGATTTGATTACCACTAGTTGGTAGGGTATCCTCGAGTAAGAGGATTGGATCATGCTCATATTTGTCTGTTTGCTTGATCGGTACGTGGTAGCTCCACCTAAGCAGAGGTCTTCGAAGTACTTCATGGGAGGGGTATCCCGCAGACGGTCTGTCACGCCCCGGGACCCAGAGGAAGCCCGCCCGGCGCGTGCCCAGACCCGCCGTACATCTAAAACATACAAGGCGTCTAACAAAAATAATAAATAACCAATAAGAGTAGAAGTATCTAGAAGTATCAGAGCAATATAACAACTAGATTTCTAAACTAGGAAGCATAAGGAGCTAACAAATAAAGTACTAACATCCACTATGGAACTATAAAGAGAGTACAACAAAAGATCTCATAAGCAAGACTATAAAAAGTACAAGGTGGTCTCTATACATGGATACACAAAATCTCTCTCTCACTAAAACCATAAAGAGAGAAAATAACCACCTGAATAATCAAAAACTGTAGCTAGCTAGCTAGGCGACTCCCTTGCCGCGATCCCGTGCCTCCGTCGATGCCGAAGGCTCTGAAACACATAAGAGACAGAGGGCGTGAGAACTATTAAATAATAGTTCCCAATGGGTAATTACTGACTTCAGTTGCATGCGCCACTAGGCCCAAAAGGAACAAGTAAGTATAAACGATAGAAGCAACAAATAAACCGCTAAAGCATGATATCTCTACTTAGCATGAATGTGCATAAGTAAGCAACTATTCTAAGCATGAATAGTAAATAAAACCAACTAGTCCAATGTCCATAATGCAATAATAAAGTGCCAAGTTCTACTATTCTAGTCAATGTCCAATGTCAATTAAACTAATTTATTTTAAATCTCATAAGACCCGCCCGAAGGCCGTTGTGACGCCCCAACTTCCCAAGGGGTCACCCATCCTAGGACTACTCCCGTCCTAGCACGCTTAACTCTCTTAACCTCTTGGGCCTTGCCACCACCCAAAATGCTTAAGCCGGGTTAAGAGTTTTAGCCCTATTATATCTCATATATAGGACTATCTGGGGTCTCACAATCTCCCCACCTTTAAGCCCTGACGTCCTCGTCAGGCTCAGACTCACAAGTACCAGGCGATGTGAGACTCGTCTCGCTAGCCCGTCATCCAGACCCTGGCTCAGCCGAGACTCATCTCACACTTTAGGCTGGTAATTGCTCTGATACCATCTGTGACGACCCAGCCCACTAACAATAATAACTCGTTGGGCCCAACCACCGGCCCAAAATGCTTAAGCCCAGTTATTATTATTAGTGTCCAAGTCTCATATAAACCCAATGACAAACCCATTTCCATCCGATGTGGGACTATTGGGGTGTCACAGACTCCCTCCGTTAAGGCCCTGACGTCCTCGTCAATCCAATCACACACACAGCCCAAGATCACCAGGCTATGTGAGACTCGTCTCGCTAGCCCGTCATCCAGCCCCTGGCTCAGCCGAGACTCACCACACATGTCCAGCTGGTGAACCGGCTCTGATACCAAATGTAACGACCCAGCCCACTAGCAACAATAACTCGTTGGGCCCAACCACCGGCCCAAAATGCTTAAGCCCAGTTATTGTTGCTAGTGTCTAAGTCTCTTATAAACCTAATGACAACCCCATTTCCATCCGATGTGGGACTATTGGGGCGTCACACTCTCCCTCGTTAAGGTCGACGTCCTCGTCAGTCCAATCACACACACAGCCCAAGACCACCAGGCTATGTGAGACTCGTCTTGCTAGCCCGTCTCGCTAGCCCGTCATCCAGACCCTGGCTCAGCCGAGACTCGCCATACATGTCCAGCTGGTGAACCGGCTCTGATACCAAATGTAACGACCCAGCCCACTAGCAACAATAACTCGTTAGACCCAATGTATTCACATATGTAGTCACGATGTTCACATTTTACCGTGCATATACTTCTAACATATCCTCATAGTGCCAACCTCCATTTAGCAAATGCTATAATATGTTAACATACATATTCATCTAACATATTCCACAATGTCAATACATAACATCATTCATTCACATGGCATCCACCCTATGTATTCACATATGTAATTAACTACCATTATATGCATCAATGGTGAACCGGCTGGGTCGTTACATTTGGTATCAGAGCCGGTTCACCAGCTGGACATGTGTGGCGAGTCTCTACCGAGCTGTGGTTCTGATGACGTGCTAGCGAGACAAGTCTCACATAGCCTGGTGATCTTGGGCTGTGTGTGTGATTGGACTGACGAGGACGTCAGGGCCTTAACGGGGGGAGTCTGTGACACCCCAATAGTCCCACATCGGATGGGAATGGAGTTGTCATTGGGTTTATAAGAGACTTACACACTCGCAATAATAACTGGGCTTAAGCATTTTGCGCCTGTGGTTGGGCCCAACAAGTTATTGTTGCTAGTGGGCTGGGTCGTTACATTTGGTATCAGAGCCGGTTCACCAGCTGGACATGTGTGGCGAGTCTCGGCTGAGCCAGGGTCTGGATGACGCTTGGTGATCTTGGGCTGTGTGTGTGATTGAACTGACGAGGACGTCAGAACCTTAACGGGGGGAGTATGTGACACCCCAATAGTCCCACATCGGATGGAAATGAGGAATAGGGTTGTCATTGGATTTATAAGAGGCTTAGACACTAGTAATAATAACTGGGCTTAAGCATTTTGGGCCGGTGGTTGGGCCCAACGAGTTATTATTACTAGTGGGCTGGGTCGTTACAGCTGTCTGGCCTGAAGACCCACCCGAAGGCTGTCTAGCCGATGCCGAGCCTAATGGCCCCGTTGTCACGCCCCGCGACCGCTACCCATTTGGTCCGGTCCGGGCACGTCAAACAGACGCCGAACGGACAGCACCTCCTCTGTCCGCCCAAGGCTCGACAACAGGTCATGTACATGAATTTTCCAGGAAGAATTCAATATGCATACATGACAAGAAACGAAGCACCGCTAGTGCTTACAAGTAAGAGCAAGATACAAGTATACTATACAAGTAAATAAAGAGAGAAACATCTAGCTATTACATCCACTTTCGACATTCACATAATCATTTACATCATTCTTTCTTTTTCAACTCTCAATGAATACACTTTTCATCTCTTAAATGAAAACACATATATCTTTCATAATACAAGTATAACTCTCATGTACACGAGGGTACTCTGATACAAAAGGAAGCTGCTAGCTACTAGGGCGCTGTGCCCCAACCTCGGTCCTCTGCCGGTACACTCTCGCTAGCCCCTGTAATAGTGGTGGGGTGAGAACTAACTTCCTTTGTTCCTAGTGGGCTCGGCCACCGACTCCACCGATCTCCCCACTAGGTCCATACGGCATAGGCATATAACAGATAGATATTCATATGGAAAGCTGTAAATCATGATACATATATTTCTACTATACTCAACAGTACATACCAGCATGCTCAATATAGTTTAAAGAACTATCACACTAAGTACAGTATAAAGGAAACTGTCACTTAACTAAGTTTAACAGGAAACATATTCTTTCTCTTTGCTCAATCTCTTGGCTTACCCTCAAGGTTCGCCCAACTCACTCAATCTCCGGGTAAGAGGTACTGGTCACTCGTCTACCCGAGACCGTCTGCTGGACAGGTACGTTAGTCCATGGGCAAGTACGTTAGCCCCTCGTGTGACAACTCCGGAGTGCACGCTTGTGAGGAGCGACCTCCACAAGCTCAGAACAGACACGTGAGTATGATCCAATCCTCACTCAGGAGGATACCCTGTCAACTACAAGTGCAATCTCTCAAAGCTATCATTGCTAGCCCAATATGCACGGTGTACCACTGGTGCAATCTCTCAAAGCTGTCATTTCAAGCCCAATATGCACGGTGTACATCCGGTGCAATCTCTTAAAGCTGTCAATGCTAGCCCAATATGCACGGTGTACATCTACACACTAGTTCAACAGTTCTTGACAATGTTCATTGTTCTCAGTTTACTAGATGCCACTCGATCTAGGTTGTCATTCATCCCTAGATTGTCATTCATATCTAGACTATCATTCATCTCTAGATTGTCATTCATATCTAGATGCCACTCGATCTAGGTTGTCATTCAGCCCTAGATTGTCATTCATTTCTAGATTGTCATTCATCTCTAGATTGTCATTCATATCTAGATGCCACTCGATCTATATTGTCATTTGTTCTTAGTTCTGTCAAACTCATACAAGTTCTTTACACTAGAGTTTCAATGTCATCATTCACCTTTATTCATGTATTCTATCCTAGTGTCAAGCATATCTCGCTACACTAGCTAGAATCACATGCAAATAAAGGAATGTCTTTCAGTTTTGCCAACTCATGTAAGTTTTCTACTTTAGGGTTTCTATGTCATCACTCCCCTTTATTCATGTATTCTACCCTAGTGTCAAGCATATCCCGCTACACTAGCTAGAACTACATGTAATAAAGGAATATCTTACCCTAAGTTGTTTTCGACACTTTACATTAGATCGATACTATATACATATACTCATACAGACATAGGAGCACCACCGGGATGGACACCCCCACCTTCAAATACCGTGTCGACTCCACCGGCGCGCTTCGCCGACTTTCCGAAAGCTTCGCCGCACTCTACGGCAATTTGAGCGAATTAGGCTCCCGCCGATTTCTCCGCGCTCACTTGGCGGAACCGCTAGCGATTTCGCGGGGTACTCGTGAGCCTAAAACCATCACAAAGATAGGGTTAAACGAGCTCAAACCCTACCCATCCGCAAAACCCCATTCGAGCCCTAGCTCGCAACTTCGGCAAAAATAGCCGCAACGATCTCTAGATTCATACTTCTAGCAACCGGCTAGAACTCTAGAGTTCTCTAAAATCCCATTCTAAGGCTAATTAAGAACCCTAGAAATACTAAGCTTTAGAAAACCAAAGCCTACCTCAAGAGATCCTTCTCTTGATGAAGAGGATGATCAAGGAGAGAAATCTCACTCTCCTAAGCCTTTCCCTCAACTTCTCCTTCTATCTCCTCTTTTCATCTTCTCTTTCTCCTTTTCCTTCTATTAGCCAAGAGAGAGAGAAAGAGGACCTCTTTCTTTTACTTTGGCTGCAAGTAATGAGAGAAAAGAGAGGAGTTCAAGTCTATTTAGCCTTCTTGGTGCTCTAATTACCAAAATGCCCTTCCACTTAAACCTCTCAAAATAGCCCCTTCTTGGGCATTTTCGGGTGTCAGAATGGCATGAAACTTTAGATCTAGCCTCATAATAATAATCCTGACATATCCCCGAGTTTTCATAATTTTCTGACACTGTGCATTTTCTGCTAAATTTATCTGTCCCGTTTCTCACAGAAAATTCAAGTCTTCTGTTTTCGCTCCGATTTCAGTACAGGTCATTTCCAATACACTTTTAGCTTACTTAATGCCTTTAATCACTCTAAGGCATTCCTAACTTGACTTTGATCAATTTGAATATAGTCCAGTTTCTCGTTTCGCAGTTTCGAGTCCTTACACCCGTGTTAGTCAACATCCCCACCATAGGAATGAGCCTATCCTACGGCAATCCACTTCGGCGCCCAATCCCACACGGCGAATAAGTATCGCGTTGGCCAACTCCGGAGTGCCGGCTTGTGGTGAGCGACCCTCACAAGCTTGTGCGAATGAGCATAATGGTAATGTAATCATAGATCCGTCTCAAGTATCAAGTCGTCTTGTCTAAAACATGGAAAGTAAAGCTACTGTGTCCAAGGCCTATCTCTATGTCATCATGTCTCTAACATGGAATATAATAGATGTCCAATGGCCTATGTCAATGTCTCTATGTTGCAGTTTTACAGTTTACTAAGTTAAGTGCCCCTTGATGACACTTAATCTTTCTAAGTCCTAACATGAGTTTTATGTTTACAAATACATTATTTGAGCTATATCAAACATAAGAGGCACATTCCCAAGTGCCCACAAGAACCACCCTCACATGCATGCAAAATACCCATAATGCTCTACTACATAAAGTGAAATTTTTATCATACATAAGACATGCATTTTAAGTGCTCTAAAATTCATATAAATTCTATCTAGCATGAATATGAATGCCAAATAATTTATCAATAACAATTAACCACATAGGAGACATTTTTTCCTCTACTTGTGAAGCCAAACTCACCGAATGCTCCGAGCGTTGTTCCGAAATGCTAACGAAGGTTGTATTGTTGCTCCTAGTGCCGTAGGAAGCAAACCATAGGAGTTACAACCTCAAACGACGAACCGTGAGACCAAACTTTAAGAAACTCTACAAAAGGGTGAAGAAAACTCACCGGATGCGAAGGAAACTCACTCAATCTCCAAATGGGAGTTAGAGTCCTTCTGTCACGCCCCGGGACAGCCAATTTGGTCGGTTCGGGCACGCCAACAGACGCCGAACGGACAGCACCTCCCCTGTCCGCCCAAGGCTCAACAACAACGAGTACATGTATAAAGAAATCAATAATTTCCAGGATAACATTTCAATATACATGGCTTGCACGAGGGCAAGCAACATAAGCACAAGTGAAAGTAAACTAACTAAACTATTCATACACTGTATCTTGATTACTTTAAACCAAATACAAAGCTTATACATTTTCTTTACATTCATCATCCAATATACATTTTCATCTCTCAAATAAACTTAATACATTCACATCTTTCACATGATTTTATTACATTTCCATTCATCAACATAATAGATGAAATATACAAATGGTGTCTCTATACACAATGGTAGAACACTACCTAGAGCACGAAAACCATTCCTCGGGCCCCGATCGTCCCGCTAGCGCTAGAACCTGCATGGTTAGTGGGATGAGAACTACAACAAAGTTCCCAGTGGGCTCGGCCCCCAATTACACCGACTTTCCCACTAGGTCTATCACAGGCATAATTTGAAAGATTAAGTAGATAGTAACAAAACTATAATGCATACAACTAATATGCCTGAATAATAGTAAAGATTACTTATGCTCAACAGGATAATAAAGATGAATGCAAGATCATAATTCCATAACCCAATCTCTTGGCTAACCCGTAGGTTTCGCCCTCAACAAGACTCAACCAAACTCAATTCCCTATTATCGGGGAGGATACACCACTACGACCCGACGGGACCGTCCTCTGGGGAGGATATACCACTACGACCCAGTGATGACAACTTCGGAGCACATCGCCCGAGGGGGAGTTACCGCCCTCGAGCAAGGAGTATATGGTGAGTACGATCAATCCTTAACTTTAAGGATTCCAATTCAATCCATTCCTTTACTTCAAGGAGAACTATTATCAAATGATCCTTAACTCTAAGGTTTCTTTGTCACTATATCTTTCATGTTCTTTACTTGCATTCTTTGACTTATTCTAGTGTCATATACACTAGATTCTTTACACACATTTATTAATGCCACACACACTCTAGTGTTTAATGCATACATGACTATTGTCAATGCCACACACTAACTCTAGTGTTCTTTATTCACATGCATATTTGTTCTTATTCTTGAATTCTTTGTTCTTATTCTTATTCTTTGCATTCTTTGTTCTTATTCTTATTCTTTGCATTCTTTGTTCTTATTCTTATTCTTATTCTTATTCTTTGCATTCTTTGTTCTTATTCTTTGCATTCTCATTATCACACTCGATCTATATGTCACAATGTTCTTGTTCTTTAACTACTAGATTCTTTGTCTCAACACATACATATTAGTGTTCTTTACAATTCTCTAATGCCACTCGATTTATATGTCACAATGTTCTTCTTCTTTAACCACTAGGTTCTTTGTCTTAACACATGCATACATAGGGCTTTGTTCATTCTCTTTGCTCACAAATATTTCATTTGCAACTTAACTCTAAACATGCAATCACATTAGCTAAATTACCCTATTATGCATAGAAAGAAATTATAAACATATATGCTCAATGAGTGACACATAGACATAAAGAGAAGTTCAATGTTAGTGGAAGTATCCCCCACCTTTTAATAGCGTTCCGATTGCTCGTCGTCACTTGCAATCGGCCTCCCGCGGCGCACGCCTACGTAATCCATGTGCAACCACCGAACGACCTCCGATTCGCGATCTAGGGTCTTCAATGACTCATCTCTAACTTTCAATTAGAGAACAATAGAGTCAAATGATATCATCTACTAAAAACACCCATAACTAACCCTACCCTCTACACATGCTCCAACTAACCCAAATATTAAGGATTTAGCATGCTAATAATACATTAGAGATCATTAGAACTTCATACATAAAAAGGATTTAATTAAAATCCCATTTGCAACCCTAGATCTCTATTTCATCAAGAGGGTCTCATTAATTATGATACTCTCTTCATTAAACTAGTTTAGAATCATATATAGATTCTAATTAAACATCTCATTTAGACTTAATCCTAGTTTTAACTCAAATCCACAAAACTCATCATGGCCACCATGCCATCAAGCTAAATCCACCATTGGAAAGCTTGCTTCACCATTGGAGAGCTTCAAGCTTCATCTCTAACCTTCAATTAGAGAACAATAGGATTATTATAGATCAAAACCCTCTTTAAGTTAAAACCTTCAAACCTCCAAAACTTCACAACGGCACGACGGATTGCCGAACCGACTTCGCCAACGTGTTTCTTTACCTAGCAATTAGGTTTATGGAGGAGGGTCAAATTAGATCAAACCCATCTAATAGCAAAAATTACATTTCTAACCCTAGGTTTGATACTAGGTGAAAATCCACCATTAGAGCTTTGGATTCATGCATTAAACCTCTATTTAGCAAGCTAGAATGTATCTAAATTCGTTATTAGAGCATATAATTGAAACCTTAAAGATCTACCCTGAGAGGGCTCAAGAAGCTTATCTCAAAACGTGTTCCAAACCAAGGAGAAGGTGAAGAAGACGAAGACTATTCATTTTGAAGCTTCAATCTCCACCAAATCCACCATTTTTGGGAGAGGTTTAGAGAGAGAAATGGAAGTCTCTCTCTCCCACCATGTATGTGTGTGTGTGAGGGTGTGTGCGTGTGTGTGTGCGGCTGATGGAGAAGAAGAAAGGGCACAAAACCCCTTTTACACATTAGTCCCTCAACATTGCACTATTCAACTTCCAACTTTCGGTTTACCCATCTGAAACAGTTGGAGCCCTTCTGGACGTCCGTTTGTGCTCAAATTTGACAGTTGGGTTCGTTTTAACCTACTGAGTGAGAAAATATCTTAACATTTCAGTTTGGACCCCGTTTGGTCACCGCGAACTCTACCGAATTGTAATCGTTAACAGATAGCAGTCGTATTTTATTTTCCATCTTCCGGGTGTCAGAATGGCACGAAACTTTAAATCTAGCCTCGTAATAAAAATCCTGACATACCCCTCCGTTTTCATAATTTTCTGACACTGTGCATTTTTCTGCTAATTTATCTGTCTCGTCTCTCACAGAAAACTCTAAATCTTCTGTTTTCATTCCGATTTCAGCACAGGTCATTTCAGACTTATACTTTACTTCTCTAAATCCAATAAAAATAGTATCTCACCTTATTTTTATTTATATTCACTTTTAAATTAAAATTCGGGATGTTACATTTTCCACCCCTTAAAAAGAATTTCGTCCGCGAAATTCAAATCATGCCTCAATTCCGCTCCTCGAGCAATTGAGGGTACCAATGTACCTTTCTACTCCGGACTGCCCTCACGTTCATCAAAACGCTTCAAAGGCCCGCTACGGAGGATACGAAATCAAACGCATACTCGTTCGTAAGGTGTAACACATAAAGTGCATTGCGGTCTCCATAACTCTCGGTGGCAGCGCAAGTCAAAACTGAACGACTTTATGCGCTCTAACACCACTTGCTACTCGGCTCACAAGAAACTTTTCCTTGTATCCACTTTCCCTTCACGGAATACATTCCGATTTGACCACCGACATTGCTTAGAAGCAATATCACTAGTGTATCGCTACATCGTGAGCGCTCCAATTCCGCACCGACCTTTAGCTCTAACGTGAGATGGCCTACCTCGGCACATCCTACTTCCAATCCCTATCCTCAAACTCCACGTGGCTTGTCACCAGATCAAGGTCTCACCTAGAGCAATTCATCTTCTGATGCCATAAGCCACGGTCAACGTCAATCACTTTCGCAATGAGCTCGCACGAACGCTCTGTTCGTGAAAGTCGAGTCAAACTCCTCGATAAGGCTATCCGCCAAATCGCTTCCTCAACTTCATAGGTGGTTCATAGACCGCCAATGCTACGAGGCCTATCGCCTAACATGTCTCAATACGCAACGTCTCTCGCTCGCAATATAGACCCAATCATCATCGGGCGAAATTCTCACTTTGGGATTCGCACACACTCCAATCAGGAGCAACTATGACCCCAAACCACTATAAATTCTCGGGTTGGGTCAAACCGAACTCTCGGTATACTATCGATCGCACGACAAGCTCTATCGAGCACACGTATCACTACTAGCCCCTAAGCACCTTGTGCGAGCCACTAGCTCCATGAGTGATCCTTGGCGCGCTTCACACCTAGCAATGCTCAAGTGCTACTGCCAACACAGTCACTCAGCTGAGCCCAGTTCGCACTCCACGAGTAACTATGCTCGAACGTCACACGCCTCTATAGCGTTCCGCACTAAGTCTTGCCTTAGGCAATTCTTGCCTATGCATGCCGACTACACAAGCACGACCCACTCACCTCGTGTTGAGGTACTGCTAGGCCCACGTGCTAGTACTTGGTTACTAACCAACCATTCCCTCAACAGTGATCCAGTTTCACTGTTCGACTTACCGGAGAAACATCGAGAACACTCGGACTACTCGAGTGCCCACGAGTGTCAGGACTCAACTCTCGCAATCAATTACACATATTGCTCTGTGAGTTGGTCCACCGTTCTCATCTTGACCCTGAGTCTTACTCTCTACCCTCAGGTCATCACTAGCAATTCGCTAGTGCCATCTGGCTCTATACCTATGTTAGAAAATAAACCGGCACATCAGAAAACGTAGCGGAAAATAATTTTGAACTTTAAAAATATTTCGGAAGCCAAAGACATATCATATATGAAAACCGAAAACCAATAAATCAAACCGTTGCCGGCGGATCATTCTCATGTTACTATGCAAAAATTTAATCTAAACAAAAACCCTTTATGTTTAGAGATCTTACCGTGGACCAGTTAAGGTCTCTTGATCTACTGTACGGTTGAAACTGAATATGACGAACATGAGATTTCGATTAGCCGCGCACATGCCCGGCCTCTACGCGTATCCACACGGAATCGGCGACCCGATCGATCTTCGTCTCACAAACCGGATGAGTCATGGACCATCTGGATGGTGCTAGCAATCCCTTCATGATCTTTCAGTCGATGAAGAACAGAGCAGTAGATCGGAAAGAATCACGTGCGCGGAAGAGAGATCGGAGAGAGATTGATCTCTATATGTATATAGATCAATAGCTATCATGGATCTAATTAATTTGATGCCATGCATCTTAATTAATCAATATCATGCACTCAATCCGTATGGCACTATGTGCCGTACGGTTCCTTTTTTTCTTTTTTCCTTTTTTTTTTTTTTTTCATTCCAACTTGTATATCACCTACATATAAATCTATATATGTATATGTATAGAATCTTATTTCATAAAATCTTATCTAATAAGATTTTCTCTCGCCCCAATAAAATGTAACAATTAAATATTCTCACTTATCCAACTAAATCAAATTTAGTAAAAATCTTATCTCATAAGATATTATGAATATTTAATTATCCTCTAATCCAATTAGAGATAAATATTAATCTCTCTAAATTAGATCTTATCTAATTTTAATCTTATCTAATAAGATTACTTAATTATTAATATTTAAATCTTATTTAAATATCTTTTATGATTAAATATTATCTCTAATCTAATCAGAGATAATTTTAAATCTCGCGCATAATTCTCAAACTGATTCTGAGATCCTAATCTAATTAGGACTATCAGTTATAACCGAATCGAATAATTAAATCTGATTTAATTAAGTAGCTTCTTTTTATTTTCATCGCTTACACTAAACTCTTTAGTGAACGACTCTCATCCAACGATTCGGGTCCACACAATTCCTAATGTGTGTGACCGCATAGGTTCATTACCATTCAGTGGAGCTAAACATCAAACTCTTTGATATTTAATTAGAACTCTTCTAATCGACAAATAAGAACAATTCAATTCGAATCATTCATATTCTCTCACCGTCCGTGAGTGACACCTAGCAGTATATTACGGCAATCCAGAATAGTGATGAAGAATGAACCTTTCCGCTTACAGTTACCATGTGATTAATTCCTTCCAACATACAACGTCCCAATCGAACTAAGGTCATGGTTACTCGCCAAACCTTATCATTCGACCATATGACTAGACTATCTGAAATCAACTCAATATGGTAACACAGTTGGAAACTCTTTCCATATACCATGTACCCTGGCCAGGGGTTTTCCGAGCTGAGTTCGATAAACTGCATAGGACATTCTCCCTCATGATTGAGAGTGTTGGATTCCTTATTACGCATTCACATGCTTCCCCGCATAAATCACTATAGCCAATCAGTACCGAACATAAACCCGTGTCTAGAGTCTAAGTATTAGTACTGTCAAACTGTAGCAACCTATACGTGAAGCAACTATGATGCCTCAGGTCCAAGGAGTATTTCACATAACTGTAGCAATGAACTTGTCACTGGCGAGTATAGAACCATGTGACTGTTCAACTAAATAGTCACGCTCAGTGTACTTGTTCTCTAACAAGCACCTGTATGCTTGTTTTAGTGTCCCTACACTAGTGACTTGAGATTCGTCACCTCAATTAGAAACATAGCATACACCGGCCTATCCGGAATATCACCGTCCCTGTAATATTCCTCTGGCTAGGAGCATTTAAAGAGTCTTGTACAGAAAAGTACATATCTCAAATTCCTAACTCTTAGGAATATGTCTTTCCTAACAAAGACCCTATGGACGATTCATATCAATATTGTACTGCTATACAATACATATGAATAGATTATCTGCCCTTATATTATGAATTATAAATGATTAATACATAAATACCCTTAAGCTAGTGTCACCAGATTGGCTTTTGGGCATATAACTAACAACCTATACTCGAAGGTACTACGCCCCACAACACAAGCATACTCGGGTATCTATACTTACCCGTCCACTCAGCCTCTACTATGCTCATGCACGACAATGGCAATTAGCCACATAACCGTTGCATGCAATGCATGAACTTCACATCATGCAGAAGCGCACTATTGCACTAAGTCAAGAACTTGACGGACCACCGAACCCACTCGTTGGCCGTCCTATTCCCTTTTCCTTACAAATAGACTCACGCTCCCCCACGCACAATTGCACCGCCTTGTTCTATCCACAAGGTCCAATCCTCAAATCTCCTCTAATCTCCACCAATCCACACTTGGGAAAGGCTTCAAAAAGTGAAATGAGAGGGGGAGTTAGTGGGGTCTATTACATGTTGTATCCACTGCAACAAAACCCTCCAACCACCTGTATTTGCAGCAAACTTAATTCTGCTGCCAGAGCCATCTTGTACCGGTACAAGGGCATTTTGTACCGGTATACTTCGGGGCAGAGGCAAACCCGAGAGCTGCTCTCGCCTTTTCGCAGCATCTGTACCGGTACACTCTTGGATTTGTACCGGTACACTTGCTAAAATTCTCAAACCCGAGAGCTTTTCCTCCTCTCGGTTATAGTGGCTGTACCGGTACAACCATCACGCTTGTACCGGTACAGATTGCCCAGGCTTATGTTTTTCGCGTCGTTTCGACTCTACTTCGCGCCGAACAACGCCAAAACCCTTCTAACTCTTTTAGATCCTCTTTTAACCCTTCCAAGATTGTTGGAATGTTAATTGGACTTTGTACAACTACTTCTCTCGACGCACTTTGGTCAATTTGACCAAAAGTGACCTACCACGACCAGGATTCCGTTAAATCTCTCAATGATCATGAGGGCCACCAAAGCTCACGAAGTTCCAAGTCTCCGCTTGCCTAAAATTCCTCTATTCCATGTGCATTGTAGCCTCCTACTGACATTGCACCAAATCGACTTCGAGTCTCCACTACGCTCGACCAACTCGAGGACACCATTCGTCCTAATCCACATCGATCTCCTTTAAAGATCGACCACGCAAAACCATCGAACGCACATTAGCTCAACCCTCAAGGTTAAGCGCGCGACACACACGATACCTACCCCGACTCAAATCTAGGCGAAAGTCATACAAGGGAGCCTATTTCCATCACTCGGTTTCATATTGTGTGCACCCAACATGAACACTCCCTGATGAAAATACACTACACCTTTGATCCAGCTCTAACATCCGTTATAGAGGCATACCACACACGACCCAATCGATTAACCTTCCGCCACAAGTTAAGATCCTCTTTACATTTCAGGAACCTAGATCCTTACGGTTTCCATCCTAAGACTCCTAGGTCAATCCTATACTTTCACTTTTCAGGTTCTGATACCATTATATCTGTCACGCCCCGGGACCGCCAATTTGGTCGGTTCGGGCACGCCAACAGTACGCCGAACGACAAGACTCTCCCCCGTCCGCCCAAGGCTCAACAACAACGAGTACATGTATAAAGAAATCAATAATTTCTAAGATAACATTTCAATATACATGGCTTGCACGAGGGCAAGCAACATAAGCACAAGTGAAAGTAAACTAACTAAACCATTCATACACTGTATCTTGATTACTTTAAACCAAATACAAAGCTTATACATTTTCTTTACATTCATTCATCCAATATACATTTTCATCTCTCAAATAAACTTAATATATTCACATCTCTCACATGATTTTATTATATTTCCAATCATCAACATAATAGATGAAATATACAAATGGTGTCTCTATACACAATGGTAGAACACTACCTAGAGTACGAAAATCATGCCACGGGCCCCGATCGCCCCGCTCGCGCTAAAACCTGCATGGTTAGTGGGATGAGAACTACAACAAAGTTCTCAGTGGGCTCGGCCCCCAATTACACCGACTTTTCTACTAGGTCTATCTCAGGCATAATTTGAAAGATTAAGTAGATAGTAACCAAACTATAATGCATACAACTAATATGCCTGAACAATAGTAAAAATTGCTTATGCTCAACAGGATAATAAAGATGAACGCAAGATCATAATTCCATAACCCAATCTCTTGGCTAACCCGTAGGTTTCGCCCTCAACAAGACTCAACCAAACTCAATTCCCTATTGTCGGGGAGGATACACCACTACGACCCGACGGGACCGTCCTCTGGGGAGAATATACCACTACGACCCAGTGATGACAACTCTGGAGCACATCGCCCGAGTAGGAGCTACTGCCCTCGAGCAAGGACTATATGGTGAGTACGATCAATCCTTAACTTTAAGGATTCCAATTCAATCCATTCCTTGACTTCAAGGAGAACTATGATCAAATGATCCTTAACTCTAAGGTTTCTTTGTCACTATATCTTTCATGTTCTTTACTTGCATTCTTTGATTTGTTCTAATGTTATATACACTAGGTTCCTTACACACATTTATTAATGCCACACACACTCTAGTGTTCAATGCATACATGACTATTGTCAATGCCACACACTAACTCTAGTGTTCTTTATTCACATGCATTCTTTGTTCTTATTCTTATTCTTTACATTCTTTGTTCTTATTCTTATTGTTTGCATTCTTTGTTCTTATTCTTATTCTTATTCTTTGCATTCTTTGTTCTTATTCTTTGCATTCTCATTATCACACTCGATCTACATGTTACAATATTCTTGTTCTTTAACTACTAGGTTCTTTGTCTCAACACATACATATTAGTGTTCTTTACAATTCTCTAATGTCACTCGATCTATATGTCACAATGTTTTTGTTCTTTAACCACTAGGTTCTTTGTCTTAACAGATGCATACATAGGGCTTTGTTCATTCTCTTTGCTCACAAATATTTCATTTGCAACTTAACTCTAAGCATGCAATCACATTAGCTAAATTACCCTATTATGCATAGAAAGAAACTATAAACATATATGCTCAATGAGTGACACATAGACATAAAGAGAAGTTCAATGTTAGTGGAAGCACCCCCCACCTTTTAATAGCGTTCCGATTGCTCGTCGTCACTTGCAATCGGCCTCTCGCGGCGCATGCCGCACTACTCGACCTAATCCATGTGCAACCACCAAACGACCTCCGATTCGCGATCTAGGGTCTTCAATGATTCATCTCTAACCTTCAATTAGAGAACAATAGGGCCAAATGATATCAAACCATCATCTACTAAAAACATCCATCACTAATCCCTAGCCTCTACACATGCTCCAACTAACCCAAATATTAAGGGTTTAGCATGCTAATAATACATTAGAGATCATTGAAACTTCATACATAAAAAGGATTTAATTAAAATCTCATTTGCAACCCTAGATCTCTATTTCATCAAGAGGCTCTCATTAATTATGATACTTTCTTCATTAAACTTGTTTAGAATCATACATAGATCCTAATTAAACATCTAATTTAGACTTAATCCTAGTTTTAACTCAAATCCACAAAACTCACCATGGCCACCATGCCATCAAGCTAAATCCACCATTGGAAAACTTGCTTCACCATTGGAGAGCTTCAAGCTTCATCCCTAACCTTCAATTAGAGAACAATAGGATTATTATAGATCAAAACCCTCTTTACGTTAAAACCTTCAAACCTCCATAACTTCGCAACCAAGACGGCGATTGCCGAACCGACTTCGCCAACGTGTTTCTTTACCTAGCAATTAGGTTTATGGAGGGTCAAATTAGATCAAACCCATCTAATAGCAAAAATTACATTTCTAACCCTAGGTTTGATACTAGGTGAAAATCCACCATTAGAGCTTTGGATTTATGCATTAAACCCCTATTTCGCATGCTAGAATGTATCTAAATTCATTATTAGAGCATATAATTGAAGCCCTAAAGATCTACCCTGAGAGGGCTCAAGAAGCTCACCTCAAAGCGTGCTCCAAACCAAGGAGAAGGTGAAGAAGATGAAGACTATTCACTTTGAAGCTTCAATCTCCACCAAATCCACCATTTTTGGGAGAGGTTTAGAGAGAGAAATGGAAGTCTCTCTCTCCCACCATGTATGTGTGTGTGTGAGGGTGTGTGCGTGTGTGTGTGCGGCTGATGGAGAAGAAGAAAAGGGCACAAAACCCCTTTTACACATTAGTCCCTCAACATTGCACTATTCAACCTCCAACTTTCGGTTTACCCATCTGAAACAGTTGGAGTCCTTCTGGACGTCCGTTTGTGCTCAAATTTGACAGTCAGGTTCGTTTTAACCTACTGAGTGAGAAAATATCTTAACATTTCAGTTTAGACCCCGTTTGGTCACCGCGAACTCTACCGAACTGTAATCGTTAACAGATAGCAGTCGGATTTTATTTTTCATCTTCCGGATGTCAGAATGGCACGAAACTTTAAATCTAGCCTCGTAATAATAATCCTGACATACCCCTCGGTTTTCATAATTTTCTGACACTGTGCATTTTTCTGCTAATTTATCTGTCTCGTCTCTCACAGAAAACTCTAAATCTTCTGTTTTTATTCCGATTTCAGCACAGGTCATTTCAAACTTATACTTTACTTCTCTAAATCCAAGAAAAATAGTATCTCACCTTATTTTTATTTATATTCACTTTTAAATTAAAATTCAGGATGTTACACCTTCCAATCCCACTTAAACAAAGGTTCTAAACTCATCAATTAGGTCCCAAAGCCCTCAAATCGAAAATCCTCAATTTCTAACCCTAGAATCCAATTCTAGGGTTTCTACACAAAGAAACCACCAAAATTCAAATCTAGAGAAAGGAAACTTGCAACTTACCTCTAAGAAGCTCCAATCCAAGTTCAAAAGGCTCTAGGGCTGAAGTTTGATCCTCCACGATGCTCCAATCGCAAGCTCCAAGCCTTCAACCAAGGTGCAAAAGGCTCAATCTAACAAAAAGGAGCAAAAGAAGGGTTTTGATCTCAAAAACCTTAGCCAAAATCAAAGAGAGAATGAAAGGAGGGAAAAAAAGGGATGCCCTACCTTCTCCTTGCTGCTCCCAAGCTCAGGGAAATGAGCAAAGGGTGTGGGGGTTACTAACAGATAGGCTACAAATGCAGAAAACCCCCTGCAGTTCGAACTGCACGTAGTCTGCCAAAGTGTACAGGTACACGGGCAAGTGTACCGGTACAGATCTTGCGAAAAGGCCAAACCCGAGCCTCGGGTTGCCAACGCTCGGCCAAGTATACCGGTACAAATCCCAAAGTGTACCAGATAGCCATCATGGTCAGACTGCACAAAGCCCAAAAATTCCCAATCCGAGAGCTGACCAAACATCCGACTTTTCGGTTTTGGTGCCTAGATGCAAACCATCATTCTCGGGGTTCGAACCATAGGTCGGAACACTGTCAACGACCTTCCAGAAAATATGGAAAGATTCCGAACTCAAGTCAAATACTCAAACTCCGCAATTTGCGCAAGTCCAGTATGTTACACGGTCCCGGGTGAGTGCAGTGGGTACTCCTCACGATTTGTATAGATCTGGTTGTGAGCCGGGGCTCAACCTTCGGGTTAGCCGGAATGATTGGGTTACAAAAAGGTAAATGATTGTGTTGTGGATGCAGTAGAGTGGCGGTACTCCGTGTAGGATTGACTCGGGGCCGAGTCAGGTGGTTAGCTTGGCTAAGGTAGAGGAAACCTTAGGAGCAAATAACCAATGGCATAAAATGACAAGATGTATAAATTATGAAAATTATTTGTGGATACAATAGATAGAAAGTAGAATCAGATGATCTACTTAGCTTGTTGCATGAGTTGCATTGTTGCATATATTACATATTGCATGTCTTGAGTCATACACAATTATTTATTGCTTATATAAATATTTGTGGATATCTGTTGGACTAACATAATTATAGTGCCTCCTTTGGACCTGGTGGGTTGAGCTTCTCCCTTGGGTGGCCGTATCCACTGAAAACTATGGATAATAGTTCTCACCCCACATTATTTTGGGGATTTCAGGTTCACACGCGAGCGGCGCAGGCGATGCGAGGAAAGGGCGTAGCTCCGTAGATAGCTGTAAGGATGTGAATTTTCGAAATCCGAGAGTTGCACATCGTTTGGAATCGACTACTTGTTGATTGGATGAGCTTCGGAAGGTTTGAAGTTGATCCGGAGACGGAAAGTGCACCGGAGTTGGTGCCGGAGGCTTACTTGTGCAATCTGCACAATTCTGCAGGTTTGTGCCTGGTGGGACCGGTCCCCACAAGGGGGAGACCGGTTCCCGTAGGCTAGTGAGGGCAGTTCGTGTTAAGGATTTTGTGTTGGCAAGTTTCGTGATTTGAGTCGGAGTCTTGAAGGATCGGAGCGGATCGAAGATTGTCGAAGAATCAAAGACTTCGAAGAAAGTGGAATTGGCTCACAAAGCGAATCACGACGTCCAGGTAAGGTTTTAAATCATAACATGGTGATTCATACTTAGTTATAGGCATTAGAATCATAAAATCATTATACAACGGATTAGAAATTGTATTGGAACATTGTAATTTTCGAAAAGTGAAAAATCAGCAAAAATTACAAAGTTGTACCGGTGTAAATCTGTTTTTGTACCGGTATAAGAAAAGTTGCTATACCGGTATAGTATCAATCTGTTACCGGTAATGGCCCTTCGCAGAAAAATCTTCCGTCATTACATTACCGGTAATGGGTTCAATTTTGTACCGGTACAAGATGGTAAAAATCTGAAAAATCTCTAATCCGAATCTAATTAATTCTAAAGTCTATAAATAGGTTCTTAGGGTTCTCTAACTCCGAATGCTTCATGAATATACATGTTTGAGAAACCCTAGAGGCTAGGAATTCATCTAAAACCTATTTTCTACATCATAGCCTCTTTTAGGTCAAATCGAGACATAGTAATTTCTTCTCTATATGTCGATTTGATCTACGTTTTGCTTGGAGTTTTCTTTATCGGTTTTCTACGATACTCCTAAGCGAAGGATCACCATACTTCATCGGCGTCGTGGATTCGGCGTGAGGCGTCGTGGATTCGGCGTGATAGAGGCTTCGTGGACTCGAAGTTGTTGCATTTCGTGGATTCGGAACGTGGGCGTGGCGTTCGTGGACTTGGACGTGAGGGCGTGGACAACCCGGAGGAGGATTGCGCGGAGATCCATAGGAGAGTTAGAGAGGTCGAGTCCGTGGAGTTCGGTATCACCTTGTAATCTTTTCTCTTATTGATTGTTTATTCGCGTGTTGGTCCCGTGGGTTTTTTACTCCGAGTTTGGCGTTTTCCCACGTAAATCTCGGTGTGCTTTTTATTTTCCGCATTTAATTTTTAAAGCATCGAGATTTGTGGTTTTTGGCTTTTACACCTATTCACCCCCCTCTAGGTGATTAGATACGATCTAGATAGATCCTTGGGGCTTCCCCGTAACTCACAATTGGTATCAGAGAGGGATCTAGATATATTGTTACGCAAGGCAACATAATCGACCTCCGCTTTTCGACGGCACGAATTATGCCTATTGGAAAGCTCGCATGAGAGCTTTTCTAATTGCAATCGATGAGCGGGTGTGGAAAGCGATAGAATTCGGATGGAAACACCCAACCGAAAAGGTCGATAATGTTGAGAAGCCTAAATCATGTGACAAGTGGACGAAAGATGAAAACGAGTCATCTTCGTTTAACGGCAATGGCATAAACGCTTTATTTAATGCCTTGTCGCAAACGGAGTTTACTCGTGTTTCGGCTTGTGAAACCGCGAAAGAGATTTGGGATACTCTACAAGTTACGCATGAAGGAACAAGCTTAGTAAAGGTCCAAAAATTACAAATGCTTACAAGCAAATTTGATTCGATTTCTATGGATGAAAACGAGACCTTTACCGAGTACTATACGCGTCTACAAGACGTAGTAAATACATGCGCTAATTTGGGAGATAAAATCCCGGAGTCGAAAGTAATTAGAAAAATTCTTCGAACTCTTCCGGAGCGGTTTAGGGCAAAGATTGCCTCGATCGAAACCGTTAAGCATCCGGACGAGATGAAAGTCGAAGAATTAGTAGGCGCTTTACAAACGTATGAGATGACTTTTCCTACTAATCAATCCTCTTCCAAGTCTTTTTCTAAAAGCACAAGGATTGCACTCAAATCAACAAAGGAAGAAGACGACGACACGGATTCCGACGGAGATATTTCACTTGCGATTTTTGAACAACAATTGGCGCTCCTCACGAAGAAATTCCGACGGAACTTCCGAAAGAAGAACGATGCTTCATCTTCGAAGCGAAAATCTTTTTCTAAGCATTCTTCTAATTCTAAATTAAAAGATAAAAAACTTGCAAAATCTTTAAAAGAGAAAGATAAATTTGAAGGGGAGATCCAATGCTTCAAGTGCAAAGGCTACGGTCATATAGCAACGGATTGTCCTTCAAAAAAGACATATAAACAAAAGGTTTTGCAAGCAAAAACTTGGGATGATTCTACGTCAAGTGAATCATCGCCAAGTGATGGAGAAAATGATCAAATTGCATTATTTTCTAATACTTCTATGCCTTCGTCTTCTAACGTTGTTTGTTTATCTTCAATTGTTTCGAATTCCAATGTTTCTCTTTCTTCGCATGAATCTTCGAGCGATATTGGCGAAAGCGAGGAGGAATCAAACGACGATGATTTGGAGGAGGCATACAATCAACTTCTTATCGAATCGAAAACGATGGCGAAATTTAATAAGAAGTTGAGAAGACAATTATTTGATCTTCAAGAGGAGAATAATAACTTGAAGACCATGATTAAAGCTCTTGAGGAGGAACGGGAATCGATTTTGAATAATAATTCGAACCTCCAAAAGAAGCTAGAAGAATCGGATTTAATGATCAAATCCACTAAGGACAAAGTTGGATTTTTGGAACATCAATACGAGGAATCGCACAAATCCAACAATGAGCTAACCAAGCAAGTTTGTCAACTTAAGTCCGACATACAACAATTTTCTTCCGGATCGAAGAAATTGGATCATATGCTCGGATTGGGTCAATCGAACAAATTGGGTCTCGGATATGAAATGACGTATGTTGAGAAGGATCAAAAGATGGCATCAAAAGTCTCAACAACTTTGAAGGAGAAGGTGTGTCATCGATGTGGCATCAAAGGACACATCAAAAAGAGTTGTCCGAACAAGTCAATGAAAACCAAATCGACAACTTCGAAATCTCAATCGGCACCTTCGACTATTCGGCTTCCCCCTTGGAATCAAAAGACAAATCAATTGGGTCGAGTACCTCGTGCGATACGGATCTCTAAACCGAACCAACAAGCAAACCGGATTTCTAAGCTTCAAGCATCGAAACGATCAATGGTTGATCCAAATTCAAGGCAAATCAAACCTAACGTCGACAAGCAAAGACAACGAAAGATCCGACAAGTTTGGATCCGGAAAGGTGATATCTTTCCTTGCTCCTCGTCTTAGTTTATTTTTAGTTTTATAATGCTTTGATTGGTGCATATTGCATATTTTTCTTTCATTGCATTACTAATTTAGACGAGGTTTGTCGTTCATTTTTCTTTATTTATTTGAAAATTTTTGAGGAAATGTATTTCGAAATTTTTATTCTGTTTGAAAATTTTAGAGAGAGAAGATGATTGAAAATCATTAAATTAGAGAGAGGAGATGATTAAAAAAATCATTGAAGTAGACAGATTAAAGGTTTTTCAAAGAGCATTAACCGGTATTTAAAGTCAATTCAAATTGAATTAAATTCATATTAATTATCGATTTTACTTCACTTTTTATTATTTTGACGATAATTAATTATGTGATTTCTTCTTACATCCATTCATCAAAATTTTGAAATTAATTTTAACCTCCTAGTAATTAATTCATCTTGATAGTGAATATTGAATATAATTGATGGATATTTGCTAATTGACTAAGATTCGTCAAAATTATTTTCAATTGTGAGATTGTCTAATTTAGGGGGAGTTTGAATATTTTAAAAAAAAAAGGAGAAACTCTTAAGTATAAAAGATGTGGAAAGAGTTACATCCATAGGGAGTGTGAAAACTACCACCACATGTAGGAAAGAGTTACCACCCCGGTCGTCCGGTACGTGTGTGAAGCTACCACATGAGAATTTATATGAAAAACCGAAAAGGTTTGAAAAAAAATATAAATATTGTAGAATTTTCGGTGATATAAGGTGATAGTTTGAAAAAGATGCTCAAAGAGCCACTCCCGGTGCTTTATTAGTTAAATCTCTATATTGAACGACTTGCGACAAATTGGTGTCAATTTTTGCTAAATTTCTAGAAAATTATTTTTCATCAATTTGCCTCTTGATGTGGTTAATCATTAGATTATTTTTAATATCAAGTTTTGATGATTTGATGTCTTTTGAAATCATAGAATAAATTATTTTCATCATAATAATTTTTTAAGTGGAATCAGTAATTTTTATGAAATTATATTGATTTTTATGAGTTTTTTGCATGGAAAAAGGCTATTTTTCGAAATTCTGATTTTTTGTACCGGTACAAACTCATCCTATACCGGTACAAAATACTGTAGCAGCGGCTATAATTACCGGTAATAGGCTTCGATCTCTTTCTCTACTCCTTCAAAAGCTGTTCTTTCTCTCTCTAAAAATCCCCAGAGCTCTCCCCTTTCAGTTCTACACAATTTCCTCACGGATTTGCAGGTATTTAGCTCGGATCTAAGATCAAATCCCGGTTTTGGTCATTTTTCGAAATATTTCCGAAATTTTGTTTGATCTCTATTTTCACCCGTTTTTGATGCAATTTTTTGCTGTAATTCACTATCTGAACTTATTATCTTGCATCTAGAACACTAAGAACTAGTTTAAATTCGGTATTTTTCGCTGATCTATGTTCTAGGTTTCTATATTAATGGAATTTCGGAATTTTTTCAGTTTTAGCCAATCTTGATGGATTTTTCTGCATGAATCACGTTTGATATTGCATTATTATTTATTCTGAGATTATTGGTTATTTTTTCGATATTTTTAGATAATTTTTCAGAAATATGTTCATGCAAGGTTGCTTTTTGGTGTAGGAAAATGGCATTTTCTCTTGTACTCGTACTTTTGGTGCTCATGGCCACTGGAGGTGGTCGCGGATGTACTCGAGGAAGTCGACAGACTTCCAAACGGACTCGCACGGGTGAGGAGTCCGAAGGATCTGATCCTGATTATCAGGCAAATTTGCCTGAAGAAGCTGAGGAAGAGCCTGTTTCCCGACCTGATAAGGGAAAGGGCGTTGCTGGTACATCATCTCGAGGAGGTGGTTCTCATGCTCAGGAGCGACGAGCCAAGAGAAGTGCTGAGGTTCCACCTGCGAGAGCTCGAGCTTTGTCTACTCAATCATGTATTGTGGAGCGGCACGTCAACTTCAGGGAACTCACTGAGCAGGTTCCTGATTTTGGTCGCTTATTGCTGAGAGTCCCCATTGAGCCTGTCGGTCGTGTTCAGGCTTGCACAACCTTCTGCGTGGAGCTTATTCGGGAATTCTATCCGCGGGGCTTAGTTCTAGCCGAGGACGAAGAGACAGAACCTATGTTTTTGAGACTTCTGTGCGAGGAAAGAAGCTGACGGTCACTCCTTATGATATTGGTGAGCTGTTGGGGATGGAGTTGATACTACGGGGCTTCATTATACAGCTGGGCCACTTCAGTCTTCGACCGACTGGGAGACCGTGGTTGCAGCCATCTGCAAGCCGGGCACTCGCACGGATCGCGCATTGTTGGAGTCCAAGGACTTGCCTCCTGAGTATCATTTCCTGTCTCTGATTATGTGCTACAATGTTCAACCTACTATCGGGACAAAGAGGCTTCGATGGGAACGATTTGTACTGCTCTATCTCTTTGGACATCCTGAGCAAGCTCAAGGGTTAAATATGAACATTCCATTCCTGATATGGCAGCGGATGGTGCACGTTATTCAGTCCTCTACACGGCGAGATCTACTTCCGTATCCACTGCTGATTACTCGGATTTTACGAGCAAACGGAGTAGATACTGAGTGTGATAAGTATGAGTTTGGACTTGGCTCGATTGATGGTGTTACTTGGGCGAAGTCTGTAAGCACACTCAGATCATTTCAGCACACGAAGGGACCTCCACCGCATGCTGCATCAAGTACTGCTATACCCCCTGCACCTTCATCGTCACGACGAGCAGAGCGTGCAGAGCCTGTAGGGTCTTTAGGCCTCGACGGAGTAGTCACTTTGGATTCTCTTCATCATGATATGGGTGTGATGAAGAAAGACATGAGCGTGCTAAAGAAAGGATTCAAGAGTCTGGAGAAAGGAATGAAGAGGATTTTGGAGAAGCTGGGCTGCAGACACGATGATATTTTCCCACAGACCATTCAGCAATCAGTTTCTCGACAGCCCTTTCTTTCATCATCGACGGGACCTCCTGAGGCTGGCGGATCTGGATCACACGCTGGAGACGACGATGATGATGACGACGAGGAGACAGAGTGATTTATGACAGAGTGATTTACTACTTATCTTTATTGCTTTTCTTAGGACTTATGTTTAGTTTCCGTTTAATGTTTTTCGCTTTGTTATTTTTTTATGCATCTAGGTCTGTAACTATGAAATGCTTACTCTCTGTTTCGTTAGTTTTTCTCTCTATTTGTGTTTCTTTTGGCAATTTTTGACAAAAAGGGGGAGAATGGAGTACAGGTACAGAGTACAGAAGGAGAAGTTTTTTGATGCATATACAAAGGGGGAGGCATGATGAGATTAAGGAGGGAGAATGAGAGAATTATTTTTGAACAAAGGGTGTTGATAAGAAGAACAACATAAGTAAGAAGAGGTATAACATTAACTTTGAAAATTGTTGAAAATGTTGTTTTGCAGGAATACTTCAAGACTCCTAGTTGCGTCTAAGTCATAGAGTCTGTTTTAGGAGTTTTTGATGTATTTTTGAAGTTCAAATTGTATTTGGATTACACGCGAGAAGTTTGATGTTTTGGTGATGACATTGAACTTCGTTTTTCTTTTATGATGTAATTTTAGTTAGTTTTTGTGTTTTGTCACAAAATTGCCAAAGGGGGAGATTGTTAAGGATTTTGTGTTGGCAAGTTTCATGATTTGAGTCGGAGTCTTGAAGGATCGAAGCGGATCGAAGATTGTCGAAGAATCAAAGACTTCGAAGAAAGTGGAATTGGCTCACAAAGCGAATCACGACGTCCAGGTAAGATTTTAAATCATAACATGGTGATTCATACTCAGTTATAGGCATTAGAATCATAAAATTATTATACAACGGATTAGAAATTGTATTGAAACTTTGTAATTTTCGAAAAGTGAAAAATCAGCAAAAATTACAAAGTTATACCGGTATAAATATGTTTTTGTACCGGTATAAGAAAAGTTGCTATACCGGTATAGCCATCAATCTGTTACCGGTAATGGCCCTTCGCAGAAAAATCTTCTGTCATTACATTACCGGTAATGGGTTCAATTTTGTACCGGTACAAGATGGTAAAAATCTGAAAAATCTCTAATCCGAATCTAATTGATTCTAAAGTCTATAAATAGGTTCTTAGGGTTCTCTAACTCCGAATGCTTCATGAATATACATGTTTGAGAAACCCTAGAGGTTAGGAATTCATCTAAAACCTATTTTCTACATCATAGCCTCTTTTAGGTCAAATCGAGACATAGTAATTTCTTCTCTATATGTCGATTTGATCTACGTTTCGCATTGAGTTTTCTTCATCGGTTTTCTACGATACTCCTAAGCGAAGGATCACCATACTCATGATATTGTTCATAGTCGGCGTCGTGGATTCGGCGTGATAGAGGCTTCGTGGACTCGAAGTTGTTGCGTTTCGTGGATTCGGAACGTGGGCGTGGCGTTCGTGGACTCGGACGTGAGGGCGTGGACAACCCGGAGGAGGATTGCGCGGAGATCCATAGGAGAGTTAGAGAGGTTGTGTCCGTGGAGTTCGGTATCACCTTGTAATCTTTTCTCTTATTGATTGTTTATTCGCGTGTTGGTCCCGTGGGTTTTTTACTCCGAGTTTGGAGTTTTCCCACGTAAATCTCGATGTGCTTTTTATTTTCCGCATTTAATTTTTAAAGCATCGAGATTTGTGGTTTTTGGCTTTTACACCTATTCACCCCCCTCTAGGTGATTAGATACGATCTAGATAGATCTTTGGGCCTTTCCCGTAACTCACAGTCCGCAATAAAAGGACCGGTTCCTCCCCTGTGGAGACCGGTTCCCGTAAGCAGGTAAGGGCAGGTCGCATTAAAGGACCGGTCCCTCCCCTTGCCGAGACCGGTTCCCGAGAGCGGATTTTGGGCGGTCGCATAAAAGGACCGGTCCCTCACCCATGGAGACCGGTCCCTCGGGGCGAAAACAGCCCAGGCAGCTTGGGTTGAGAGACGAAAAGTGGAGGGGCTTTTATGCAAAATGGCATTAGTGAGAGTGTATAGAGGGCAAGGGGCCCTCTCTCACCCTCTCATTCCCTCACTCTCTCTCTCTCACTCTGTTTCTCTCTCCTTCTCTCTCTCTTGAGCGACAGGAAAAGGAGAAGAAGAAGAGAAAGGAAGGAGAAAGAAGAAGAAGAAGAAGGAAAAGAAGAAGAAGAAGGAGGAGAGCAAGGAGAGGATCTTCTCCACCATCCTTCTCTCTCCCTCTTCATCTCATTGGAGCTAACCTAGAGGTAAGCTCTTGAACCCTAGCTCCTAGAACTTAGGGTTTTGGGTTTTGATGCTTTGAAATGGGCCAAATGGGACCCTAGCATGATTCTAATGAGATCAATCCCATGTTTTGGGGGTTGGATCAAGTGGGTTTGCTATAGGTGCAAACCTAGGGCTCCAAAATGGGGTTTTGGTAAATATTGAGATTTGATCTCAATTGATAGTGTATCAACCTAATTGCTAGGTGTCTAAACGCGTTGGCGAAGACGGAATCACGTTTCGTCGAACGGTTTAACGGCTAGGAGCAAAACAAGGTTGATCGGGCTTCGTTTCGACCTAAGCGGCCGAGAAATCGTCGAAGCAAGTGCCGAGGGGTCTTCCTAGAGCCTCTACAACTTAGAAAAGCTTTAAAAGGTGGGGGGTGCCTTACCAAATACTTCGAACTCCTTTCTATGTCTTAGAAGTAAATTAATTTCATCTCTTGCATGTAGCATCGTAGAATTGCATGTTTAGACTATTCCTTATGCTTTCTAGTGATAACCTAGTGTACGTGGAATGCTAGGAGAATGGATAGGTGAGGATTGGGTCTGGACGTGGATTCTAGAGTGCTAAAGAAAGAGATGGACTCGGTGTTACTTAATGACATAGATCGAGTGGCATTAATATAGTGTATTGACACTAGAGGTCGTTGGACTTAGGGATAGTGGATTCCCTAGAAAGAATGACTCGTGAACATAAATCTTAGTAAAGCTAAGCACATGTGATTGTTGGTCGGAATAGTGGAGTTTCGAGAGAATTGTTAACCCTAGTTGCAGGGTATCCTCACGTGGAGAGGATAGATCAAGCTCACGGTCTGTTTCGGGATGGTATAGCCATTCATGTCGTCGAGTACTCTGGGAGTGTCGCACGATCGGGACCACATGGAGGTCCACAGACGATCCCGGGTTTTAGTGCACATGGAGCCTCCTACCCAAGAACGAAATTTATATGTGAGTCGAGGGCGAACCCAAGGGATTCGCCAAATGATTGGGTAAAAGAATGTGAACGTTGTCATTGAATAATTAACGTTGAACATGGGAAAGAACTTGTTAGCATGTTAGTAATCCTTACTATATGATGCATGCATACATTTCAAAAGATTATGGGCATAGTAGCATAGATTTCATATTATGCAATTTACAGCTTTAAGATATCCATATATATATCTAGTTGTTACTTGTGCCCATTTGGACCTAGTGGGGAGATCGGTGGAGTCGGTGGCCGAGCCCACTGGGAACTAAGGAAGTTAGTTCTCACCCCACTCTATTTTTAGTGTTTGGCGCAGGTTCGTCGGGCGAGGACCGCGGCAAGGGCATCGCCCCTGATCAATGAGGACTTGGTAGTTACATTAGTAGCTTTCCTTTTATGCATTAGATTACACCCTTTTGTTTCTAGATGCTTTATGTTTTGGAAGAACAATGTAATTGACCGAGGACGAATGAAACTTGTATTCATTTTGAAAGAAAAGATGTAAATGTATATGATTACAAATGATGTAATAGCTAAGTAGTATTCTCTCTTTATTTCACTTGTGTATTACTCGTGGATTATTTGCTCTAGTTGTTGGCACTGTTTGTGCCCCCCGTTGATTGTGTATGTTTAGAATTTAGTTTTTCCTAGGTGAATTCTTGTACACAATCTGTTGTTGAGCCTTGGGCGGGCGGGAGAGGTGCCGTCCGTCCGGCGTCCGCTCTGCGCGCCCGAACCGGACCAAATGGGTAGCGGTTTTCGGGGCGGGGGCATGACAATAGCGCCCTACCATTGAGACCAAAGATAGTGGTATCCCAAAGTAGTGAAGCACTAGCGAGTCTACCTTCTAAGCAAGGAAATAGTTGTGCACACAAACCACCGCTGCTTCAGTACCTCCAAACATAATCAAGATTGTAGTAGACACGCCATATGAAATGGATAATGTATTTACAGTAGTTTGATCTGGTGATCAAGTACAAGAAAGGCATGTAGAACAAACTGGCTGATATGTTATCACAGCCACCATTGGCAGCACTCTGCATGTCAGTATTTATGCAAGTTCAGCCAAATTTCTATGAGTATGCTAGCTTGTATGTAGAAAATTTAGATTATCGAGTGGCATTGACTGATATCAAAGAAGGACGACCAACTGAGTTTGTTCTATAAGATGGTTTTCTATGCAAGGGTGATTGCTATGTGTATTTAAAGATGGCGATAAAGTACAGTAGATTGAATAAGCCCATACCACAAAGATGTCAGGTCGCTTTGAGATGAACAAAACCTTATAGAATCTTCAGCACTATGTCTACCAGCAATAAAGTATAGTATTTTGTTCTTATCTTTGTGATTTGTGAAGAAATACCTCTTGTGCTGTACATCCAAGCCTGCTAATCGCAAAGTGGCCATCTATACCTCTCTTCTAGTGTCAACTCGCCCTTAGACAAGTATCTTCATAAACTTCTTGGGAAGTCTCCTGAGGACTCGACGAGGACACAACTACCTTTATGTGGTGGTTGATCGATTCTCCAAGATGGTAGTTCTTGTTGGGAATCCGGTACTCACCTCGGTACCGGATTTTGTGAATCTACAACCCGCTCCGATACCGACTGCTGTGAATCCGGTACTGATTGTTGGGATTTTGCAACGGAACCGTCGAATCGAATTTTTACCATAAACTCGTCTCCTCAGCAAAAGCTGATACAATCATAAAAGAGGCAAAAAAACTAAACAAAAAATATGCGGGTAAAATAAGATTCATTAAATAAAAGAATATTACACTTGACTCCTCTTCTGCATAGAGTAGCTACAACTTTAGCTCTCTTTTTGAATATCTCCTACCCCTCTCTCGTCTTCTATAAACCCACAAAGAAGACAATTCTCTCTTTTTATCTCTCACATGCACTCGTGCACTAGGTGCATGTAACCATTACTTTCTCTCTCCTGGTACGGCTTCAACCAAGAAGGCACTCTCTCTCACCATACTCTCTACTCCAAAAGCATCCCAATGAGTGCTTTTATGTCGCATCCTCTAAAACGTACGCGAATCCTAGTCTAATTAGGATTCCTACTCCAATAAATATTTAAATCTTAACTGATTTATCTCCAATAGATTTAAATATGTATCTTAATCTAGTTAGATTCATACTCTAATTAATATTTAACTCTTAATTTATCTCTAATAGATTTAAATATTAATTCTTATCCAACTAGGATTCAAGTACAAATCTAACCAAATCCTAACATTCTCCACCTTAGTTGGATTTGTAGTCTTCAAGCGCTGTGTTGGGCTCACCATGCAAGCTCCATCTTGAGCTTGTCTCATCTGCTCGATGTCGTCACATCCGTCGCTCCACCTCGAGCGACTGCACCTTCGCGAACTTTTAGAACTCAAACCGTCTTCGTTCCTGTTCTGACTGTGCTTCCATTCAAAACGTATAAGTTCCTATGTTTGTTCACCTCGCACACGACTCGATCTCGCTTTCGGACCCTCATAACTCCACCTGAAGTCGAAAAATTGCAATCCTTCGAGTCCAATGCGCCTAACGAGATCAAATTCCACTTCAATCCAGGAACGTGCCGCACACCTGTCAGCGTCCTTATGACCCCATCGTGCATGCGGATCTTCACCGTGCTGACTCCCAAAACTTTGCACACCATTTCGTTCCGCACCAGACCCTTTCCACCCTTAATTGCCGTATAGGTGGTAAAAGACTCTTCTAGGCATACATGAAAGGAACACGCCGAATCGAGCACCCACGCGTCATCCGAAATTTTAGCACCTCCGATCGCCACATACAGCATATCAGAATCGATTGTCTCCAACTCTGTCGCCTGCGCCGTCGCTGATACCGTCTCATCCTGGTTCACGACAGTTTTCTCCTTTTGTTGCTTTAACTCCTTCAGATCATCCTGAATTTTTTGACAGTTGCACTTGATATGTCATTTCCTTTGACAGTAGAAGCATTCTACCTTAGCGGATTCTTCTGTCAATATCCGGTCACCGATGTTATCGCCTCTTTCTTCGCCATGACCGCCTCCACTCTTATGGTCTCCTTGCCATAAAACAACGTGGTCACAGATGCTCATATGTCGCCGATAGTGAAGATAGTAAAATTAGTGCCTTATTCGTCATCCAGATTGACTTCGATGCTAATCAACTGGATCACTACCTTGTTGAACTCGTTAAGATGCTCATGTAGGCTCGCCGTTTTCTGCGTTTGCAGCGTAAATAGTCACTGTTTTAGATACAACCTGTTCGTCAAGAATTTGGTTATGTACAGATCTTCCAATTTCTTCCACAACTTCACCGATGTCGTCTCGCTAACTACGTTGTAAAGAACCTCATCTGTTAATGATAGATGAAACGTGTTCAATGCCTTTCGCTCCATCTTCATCCATGCCGCACCCGTGACCTTCTCCAGCTTCACCTCCTTCCCGTTCAACGTTTCATCCAAATCTTGTTGTACGAGGATTGCCCATACTTTAATTTATCACAATCCGAAATTATTCTTGCCGTTGAACTTCTCAATTTTGAATTTGTTGACCATCTCCATCGATCTCTCCCGCAAATCGGTAACCTTCGACTTTGATACCAATTGTTGGAAATTCGGTACTCGCCCCGGTACTGGATTTTGTAAATTCGCAAACCGCTCCGATACCGACTGTTGTGGATGTCACGCCCCGTGCCCGCCTGTAGCATATGTCTTCCCCGTAAAACGTGTCGAGTTCTATCAAAATGAGCGGAACCCGGAGTAGAGTGATTATGGATGGGTTCTAAGTATATTAGAACCCATGTGAGGTGAAAACAGAACCCGAGGAAGCGAAACTGCAAGTCTGGAAAGTTTCAGACTTGGAGCTCTCGGGGACCGGTCCCCCACAAGTGAGACCGGTCCTCCCGTGCGCAGAGGGTGGACAGGCTGAAAAATCGGCTAAGTCCTGAAAATCGGGCGTACGGAAACCGGTCCCCACTGGCAGAGACCGGTCCTCACGCGCGTATGGACTCGGGCAAAGACACTCTGAGACCAGTCCCCGCTGGTAGAGATCGGTCCCTGCCTGCGCAGCTAGCCAAAATTGGCTAAGTCCTAGAAATCCCGCGTATGGGAACCGGTCCCCACAGGTAGGAACCGGTCCCCCGCGCGTGTGTGGACTCTGGTGAAGACCCTCTGAGACCGGTCCCCCACCTAGAGAGACTGGTCCCTGAGCCCGCGGACTGCCCAGTCTGGCAGATTACAAATGTTGTGATTTGAGGGGCTTAGTTGCAATTGTTGCAACATGTTATAGGTGTGGCCTCCTCTCTTTCACAGCACACACACACACTCACCCCTACTCTCTTTCTCCCTTTCTCTCTCTAGAGAAACCATATTGGTACCGGCAGAATCACGATATCATGAAAGTAGCTCTGCACCTAATGTTCTAGATTGGTGGACCAATATAATGCTCAAAAAAAAAAAGGCAATAGACAGTGGGTCATTCATGCATGACAAACAACGGGACGGGACAGTTATTAAACTCCTCAAGATCACAATTCCTCAGAGTGAACTTCTCACACACAAGAATTAGAATTTCTATTGAAATTTTGATTATCTCGTGAGAAAAACATAACCCTTCTACTGTATCGGAGTGAACAACATTGGCCTCAGAGTGCTAGGTCTCTACTAAACTGTAAAGCATTTGAGTGAGGTTCCACTTGCCATCAAAAACAACGAGAGACATCAACTGCGTAACCGCTCGGACTTGGGCCATATCATCCTTTACGAAAGAAAATGGTGAATCCGTTCGAATGCACCTTTTTCCTGCTCGCATAGCACTTGCAGAAAAAAGGTGGGGGGCACTTTGTTTGAGATAAAAAAAATTTTCGAATTCGAATTTGAATTCGAATTCGAATTCAAATTGAGGATGTAGAAGGAAAGAAATTAATTGTGATTTAATTACTACTTTCCTTAGAGGAGTAGATGTCAATAAGGAAAGAGATGAAAAAAAAAAAATTTCCCTTTCCTACAAAAATATTGAATTATTTCCTAAAGTAAAGAGGTCCCAAAATCACTACAAAATGGACCATGGGATTCAAAAAAAGATCTAGAGAGTGGGGGAGGAAAAAAAGAAAGAAGACAAAAGAGAAACAAAAAAAAAGAAAGCAAAAAAAAAGAGAAAAAAAAAAGAACGAAAAATAAATAAATAAATAAATAAATTTGTTCACCCCCTCTCTCCTGCGCGTTGGCAGCAAGAAGGAGGTGTTCTGTGTGCACACCTCCTTCCCCCAATCTGTACACAAAAAAAAGGAAACAAAGAAAGAAAGGCTCGGCTCTCATTTTGTGGCAGCGACGACTTTGACAATGGCGTGACGGCAACAACGATGACGACTTCAACTTCGACAACAACAACCACAACGATTTCTACAACAACAGTAGATACGCATGCATACGCATAGCGTAAGTGTGATTTTTTTTGTTGGTTTGATCAACCCGACCATCTTCGTGATAGGTTTCGAACCGATCAAATCTAACATCAAATCATCACTTCCGCCGACCATATGTATTGTTAATCTCCAAGCCGTGTAGCCATCTTCGTGATAGGCTCGACATGGGTATAAAAAATCGTGCGGCCATCTTCGTGATAGGCTTGACATGAGTATAAAAAAATCGTGCGGCCATATTCGCGATAGGCTCGACACGATCGAAAGAATAAAAATCGTGCGGCCATATTCGCGATAGGCTCGACACGATCGAAAGAATAAAAATCGTGCGGCCATCTTCGCGATAGGCTCGACACGATCGTGCGGCCATCTTCGCGATAGGCTTGACGTGATTAATTTCGTATAAGAAAAATAGACGAAAATTCATATGTTGGGACAAAAAAAAAAAGAAAAGAAAAGAAAAGAAGAAAAAAGACTACAACAAAAAAAAAAAAAAGAAAAGAATAGAAAAAAAAAGAGGGTTGTTGAACATCTCTCTCTCTCTCTCTGTCAAACAAAGAAGGGAAGAAAAAGAAAAAAAAAAAAAAAAAAAAAGAAAAAAAAAAAAAGAAAATAAGAAGGAACACCCCTCCCTCTCTCCCGGTTTCGTGCAGAGAGAGAGAGAGAGAGAGGGAGTTGGCCCCTCTCTCTCAGCAAACAAAAAAAAAAAAAAAAAAAATGGAAAAGGAAAGAAAAGAAAAAAAAAAGAGAAAGACAGTACAAAAAAAAAAGTAAAAAGAAAAGAAAAGAAAAGAAAAGAAATATACTCTCTCTCTCTCTCTCTCTCTCTCTCTCTCTCTCTCTCTCTCGGTTGACTACAGAGAGAGAGAGAGGAGCCTCTGACAGTTAAAAAAAAAATGAAAGAAAAAGAAAAAAAAAGAAAATAGAAAAAAAGAAAAGGAAACAAAAAAAAAGAAGAAAAGAATTTGAAGAATCGAATTTGTTTTGTTTTGAAAATGGTCCAATTCATCGACTAGCCCTAGTACATGTACTCAAGGTCTAGTGTGCTTCATACCCGATCGAGCTCTAATACAAATACTTAGAGTTCATCCGACTACCCCTAATACATATACTTAGGGCTTTGTCAAACCTTCATTCTAGCACAAATAACTAGAATGATACTCGGTTAATCCCGATACATATACTCTGGAATTAGCCACTCTCGGGTAATTCGACCACCTCAATAAATATACTTGGGGTTTGGTCATCTTTCCACCTTGGGACAAATAACCAAGGTGAATCCGACTGCTCTGTCATTAAACCGAGCATCACAACTTCTACCGACCACCAAGTCGCTAGATTAAGTATCCTAGTCTTCTGAAATTTATGTACAGTGGGGGTATGCCCCTGCTTAAGCCATGTAAATGGCAAATCATATCAATAAAATTTTATTTGCCCGTTTTGTCTCTTTTATTATCAGCAGTTATATTTGGTCTCTTATTCGAGGGTTCCTTAACATTGAGAGTGTGGGATAATTAACAGCAGATTCTTGAGTCTGTTGAAAGCCATGAATCTAACATCCTGATTTCAAAACAAAGTTCAAACAAATTTAAACTCTACCATGAATGACCACTCGCCCTAGGAAAACAAGCCTACGGTGGGGCCGGTTTCGTTCGCGGCAGACAAAATGGCACGCCCGGTGGGACATGGCTTCACCCTCCATCTCTGAGACCAAATCTAACAATGCTGATAAGAGACTTATTAATAAACATTTGACCGATAAATATGACTTCATCCAAGCGGAGCAATGCAATCCGACAACACTGCCTCTTCCACCTCGGTCGAGATCAAAGCGAGGCATGTTGGTCATCCTCCAAAATGGTTTCACCATGAAGGACGTCTTGGCTACCATCATGTCCTGGTCCGCCACTCAAGTCATCAGGGGGCAGGATTATTCTCCAAGCAGAGCAATGCAATCCGACAACATCTAAGCGGAGCAATGCAATACGACGAATATTGCCTCTTCCACCTCGGTCGAGATCAAAGCGAGGCATGTTGGTCATCCTCCAATATGGCATCACCATCAAGGACGTTTTGGCTACCATCATGTCCTAGTCTGCCAATCAAGTCACCAGGGGGCAGGGCGATTCTTGCTGATAATCGTGGTCTTCTCCCTATCAACATCATATCGGGGCTATTCGTTGCCAAGAGGAGCGACGGTTTCCAACAACACCATATCTTCTACCTCGGTGGAGATCAAAGCAAAGGATTCCAATTTTCCTAAAAAAGACATTCTGGCTACCACCGTCTCCTGGTATGCCACTCAAGTCTTCAGGGGCAGGACGATTCTTGCTGACAATCATGGTATTCTCCGCCTCAGCGCATATCGTGGCTATTCGTTGAGGGCAATCAATCATTCATCTTTCTGGAGACATTAGTTCATTCTCCTTTTCATTTGGTGACATCACGATGAATGTTCTAATCACTCGCTGGTGACAAAAGCAGTCAGGGGGCAAATCAGCTTTCATGAACAATTGTGGTCCTTTACCTTCCGATTCGACAAAGGCATCACAATATCATTCATCCCTAGCTATTCGTCATGTGGGGAACAAATGAAATAGGGGGCAATCAACTGCAATCAATGCTCCTTTATTTTGGAGGCATATATTCATTCTCGCCCCGGGACGGCGCAAATTTTGCTCTCATTGGAATACATCACGGTTTTAGACGAGATAAAGTTGATCATTTGAGAAGAATCAAAATAGACGAAATCATAAAGTTCAATTTAGGATTAACACATTCACTACATATTTTCAGTTCACGTCCATGAGGCATGAACTCGTCATGAAAAAAAAAAAACAAAACAAAACAAAACAAAACAAAAAAGCAAAAAACCAAAAAAAAAAAGAGAAAAAGAAAAAAAAAAAAGAAGAAAATCTCCTAGAGCCCCGTTGTGAGAAAGCCTACTCTAGGCTCACATGCAAAGATTAGAGGAATGCTTCTGGCGAAAACCCTCTTGGGCGTCAGCTGTCATAAAAATCTTGCAGACGATGAAATGCTGATTCATCTCTACGTCAGGCGTGCACGACAATAACGACACATCAGGTTGTTAAAAAAAAAAAAAAAAAAGGGTCATCTTAGAGGGTCTGCCTAACTGCATGTGGAGATACCCCTCTCCCTCCCATCCTATTTTGAGGTCATACATATATGTCACACAGAAAAATTTTGGAGAACTTTATCAACTGCATGAAAGGATCATCCATTGCCTTCCCATCCCATTTTGAAGACAAATAATTGTCACACTGAAAAGTTTTCTAAAGCTTTATCGACTGTATGAGAGGATCACCTCTTTCCCTTCCGTCCTGTTTTGAAATTCTACAAATATGTCATTCATCCCGGGTGAAGAAACACAGCTCTAGGTTGGCCTTTTATCAAAGGGTATACATGCATGTCGACTTGCCAACGCGATCCATGTCCAGATGAAAAGACTATCAGACTCTTGTCAAGTGCAACTTTAATGTCCAGTGTAATTTGGGTACCATGTCGAAAACTTCGATGAATTGTATTGGTACCGGCAGAATCACGATATCATGAAAGTAGCTCTGCACCTAATTTTCTAGATTGGTGGACCAATATAATGCTCAAAAAAAAAAAAGGCAATAGACAGTGGGTCATTCATGCATGACAAACAACGGGACGGGACAGTTATTAAACTCCTCAAGATCACAATTCCTCAGAGTGAACTTCTCACACACAAGAATTAGAATTTCTATTGAAATTTTGATTATCTCGTGAGAAAAACATAACTCTCCTACTGTATCGGAGTGAACAACATTGGCCTCAGAGTGCTAGGTCTCTACTAAACTCTAAAGCATTTGAGTGAGGTTCCACTTGCCATCAAATGCAACGAGAGACATCAACCTAGCAGAACTGCCTCTGGACTTCTGGGCCATATCATCCTTTACGAAAGAAAATGGTGAATCCGTTCGAATGCACCTTTTTCCCGCTCGCATAGCACTTGCAGAAAAAAGGTGGGGGAAACTTTGTTTGAGATAAAAAAAAAATTTCGAATTCGAATTCGAATTCAAATTGAGGATGTAGAAGGAAAGAAATTAATTGTGATTTAATTACTACTTTCCTTGGAAGAGTAGATGTCAATAAGGAAAGAGATGAAAAAAAATTTTCTTACCTTTTCTACAAAAATTTTGAATTATTTCCTAAAGTAAAGAGGTCCCAAAATCACTACAAAATGGACCATGGGATTCAAAAAAAGATCTAGAGAGGGGGGGAGGAAAAAAAGAGAGAAGAAAAAAAGAGAAACAAAAAAAAAGAAAAAAAAAAAAAAGAGAAAAAAAAAAGAGAACAAAAAATAAATAAATAAAATGCTTCTCGCGAAACTCCTCGAAGGCCAACAATATAAAAATCTTTATATCATGAAATGCCGATTCATCTCTACGCGTGCACGACAATAACGACACATCAAAGTTGTTAAAAAAAAAAAAAAGTAGCTCGCACCTAATTTTCTAGATTGGTGGACCAATATAATGCTCAAAAAAAAAACAAAGAAAGAAAGGCTCGACTCTCATTTTGTGGCGGCGACGACTTTGACAATGGCGTGACGGCAACAACGATGACGACTTCAACTTCGACAACAACAACCACAACGATTTCTACAACAACAGAAGATACGCATGCATACGCATAGCGTAAGTGTGATTTTTTTTGTTGGTTTGATCAACCCGATCATCTTCGTGATAGGTTTCGAACCGATCAAATCTAACATCAAATCATCACTTCCGTCGAGCGTATGTATTGTTAATCTCCAAGCCGTACATCCATCTTCGTGATAGGCTCGACATCGGTATAAAAAAAAATCGTGCGGCCATCTTCGTGATAGGCTTGACATGAGTATAAAAAAATCGTGCGGCCATCTTCGCGATAGGCTCGACACGATCGTGCGGCCATCTTCGCGATAGGCTTGACGTGATTAATTTCGTATAAAAAAAATAGACGAAATCTCATATGTTTGGACAAAAAAAAAGAAAAGAAAAAAAACTCGCAACAAACAAAAGAAAAGAAAAGAAAAGAAAAGAAAAAAAAAAGAGGGTTGTTGAACATTTCTCTCTCTCTCTCTCTCTCTCTCTCTCTCTCGCCAAACAAAGAAGGAAGAAAAAGAAAGAAGAAAACAAAAAAAGAAAAAAAAAAAAAGAAAATAAGAAGGAACACCCCTCCCTCTCTCTCTCGGTTTCGTGCAGAGAGAGAGAGCGAGAGAGAGAGAGCCCCTCTCTCTCAGCAAACAAAAAAAAAAAAAAAAAAAATGGAAAAGAAAAGAAAAAAAAAAAAAAAAAAAAGACAGTACAAAAAAAAAAGGTGAAAAGAAAAGAAAAAGAAAAGAAAAGAAAAGAAAAGAAATATACTCTCTCTCTCTCTCTCGGTTGACTACAGAGAGAGAGAGAGAGGAGCCTCTGACAGTTAAAAAAAAAAGAGAAAGAAAAAGAAATAATTGTTTCGGGTTTAAATTTTCGGGTTCGAGTTCGGGTCCGAGTTCGGGTTTGGGTTTCGGATTTTTGTTCGAGTTCGGGTTTGGATATGGATTTTTAAAATTCGTCGGGTTCGGGTTTTCGAAAATTCGCCCCAAATCCAACCCGTTGACATCTCTACTGTAGCTCGAGCAATAGCAAAAGGTGCATCTAAGGCAATATCATGAAAATGATGGTATAACCAGTCTATCTTTACCTTACCGCCCTTAATATCCTCAGCAACCATCCCAAGAAGTAGCCCGCAGAGCTCTGACCACTGATATGAAGCCACTCCGATCGTAGCCCCACCATGGACGCAGAGTCCAGTAATAACAGCAACGTCCATCAAAGTAATAGTTATCTTTCCATCTCGCAAATGGAAACTCTGTGTCTCCCTCTGCCACCTCTCGACTAATGATCCCAATAACGATCGATCTAGCTGTAGACGTCGCAATCGTGAAACATAATAAAATCCTACTCGTCGCAATAGGTCCAAAACTGCAGGATGCTTAATTTGCCATCTGTTCATTTTACGGCCATGCTCCATGAATTGAACAGGAGAATAACCCTGCATAATTGTGAATGTCAGATCAATATTAGTACATAATTTATAAGTAAATTTGAAATGTTTAAAAAAATCACCTCCTTTCTAATCAAAGTAGATCTATGTTGTGGCTGCTCAGTCAGCACGAATGTATTAATCGGTCCCGACTCCTCATGATCGTCCATCTGAAATAGTCAAATAAATTCAGTGAGAAACAAAAGGATGTAACATAAGTGCATAAGCATAAAATATGAAAAAAGTTAAGTGTAATTTTCATATAGAAAAACCTAGTGACGACGTCTCTCGGTCCTTTTTTTGCTGATTTTCAAGACATGTGCTTTTAATAATGACCAGGCTGTTTACACATACTACACTTGCCCCTCCTAGTCCCAGCGGCTTCGTCCATAACATTACGGATACGCGTAGATTTGGATCGTCCATTTTTCCTTCTCCCACGTGGTGCCAGTAAAGGTGAATCATATGACTCGATCCAATAACGACGATCGGGAACGGGGTGGAACTGCGGTTCATAAGCCTTACGATAGGATGAAGCAATATACCAAGGAGAACATAAGTCATAATAATCTATGTTCATATGTGAAGAACTACAACATGACAAAATATGTGAACAAGGGATTCCTGTGAGTTGCAAGCACAAACATGAACAAGTAGAAGATCTTCCATTGATAATCACTTAGTATTGATAATCCCCGCTAGTAAGTACATCGAACTCGTGCACTCCAAATCGTCTAATTGTATATACTCTAGCACTTCTCATCCGGCTATTGACGGTGTTTTCAACAGATGATACAAACTGCGTAGACATTGCAGCGCCCTCTGCACGATGTTTTAGGAAAAATTCTACCACTCGATGAAACGTTGCCATTACAAAAGTTGTAATCGGTAAGGCACGAACTCCTCTCAACACCCCATTTAAGCTTTCTGATCGAGTAGTTGTCATAATACCGAATCGTCGACCACCATCAAAAGCTTTAGCCCAGTATGTTCTATCGGTATGAAAATTATCAACCCAAAGCCAAGGTTCTTCATCCATAGCCTTCAATTCTTCCTTTAATGCGTAATATTCTCATTATTCTGAAGTATTCTCAATTCTCCAAAATATTTTAAGTATTTTGCTTTGAAATACATATTCATATTGGCCTTCATATATCACAAACACCATCAATGAGTATGACCTTCGGATGGTGGGAATATAAGTGCAACGAGATTCGCTAGTCCTTTAAAACGATCTGAAATAAGTGTAATAACTCGAGATTGTGTTATATACCTTCTTAGGCAACTTAGAAACCACTCCCAACTTGAGCCATTCTTCCCTTCACAAATTGCGAACGCTAGCGAAAATAAACCACCATTGGCATCGACACCTGTGGCAATTAATGCGTGGCCTCTAAGGGGCCGTTTGGTTGAATGTAGTTGCAAAAACAATGTAGTTAGAAATACATGCAGTTGCAAATGTTGCAGTTGTAACTACACCTAGTTGTTTGGTTTACGATTGCAAATCGTCATAGCTTACATTTTTCTGTTTGGTAATACGGTCGATAGTTGTATTTGTGAATTTTGTCACCTATTCGGATAGAGTGGTGAGATTACCTTCACTAAACATAAAATAATTGTATAAGTTTATTAATCATTTAAATTTGCTACTTATAAATAAATAAGTAGATTTATATATAATATTTTTATATTTTTCAACAATTCTTCAACTTATTAATCGACACATTTAAAATTTTTAATTTATTTAATTTTAATATGTAAATCAAACTTTAAAAATTTAAACGATTCTCTCATTTTTTTTTATCAAATTTAATAATTATAATTAATTAAAACTTATTAAATTAACATACATCATCACATTCTATAAAAATTTAGAAAAAAAAACTATATTTATATTTTAAATAAAATAAATTTAAAAAAATTAATGTTTTACATTATTGTCTAAAATTTTTTATTATTATGAGTTTATTTACAAGTATTTTTATTTACCTATATATATATATATATATATATATATATATATATATATATATATATATATATATATATATATATATATATATATATATATATTATTTATTTATTTAACTATTTATTTATTTATTTATTGTTAATTTATGGGTGATTCTATCCCTCACCAACCGCCGCATTGGAACTACGCCAATTTGGATGTAGTTCCAATTGCAAAGATTTGGACCTTCTTGTGCATTGAACTCGCAGCAGCTTGAACTCACACTATACCAAACAAAGGAATTGAGACTGCACGCATTTGTAAGTGCACTGCAGTTGCAAATGCGTGCAACCAAACAGCCCCTAAATTTTCCATACAAATAGGTGACATCGATACTAAGTAATGGACGGCAATACTTCCAACCATGAATCGACGGTCCAAAAGCCCAAAAGGCTTGTGAAAACATTCTAGTAGTGCTCGTCACCCTAATAAAATCAATCTTTATAATAGTTCCAAGGTTTGTTGCTTCCAACATGAAGAAGTATTGAGAAAGGTCGCAGTATGATTGCTCCTAATTACCGTATATAATTTGTAGTGCTTTATTCTGAACCCGCCAAGCCTTGCTATATGATATGCTAACGTGCATCTCACCCTGAACTCGAGATTGAATTTCCATAGGACTGATAGTAAGCCTTGCCTTCAGTGTAGGTAGTATAAATTGACATATGAAAAAGGATGTACAGTTTCGATGTGTTGTATTTAGAATTGGAACCATACATGTGTGTGGACCTTTATAAGTCTTTACTTTAAAAAATGAACTGCCTTTCGATTGAGAGGCATGTAATCTCCATGGACAAGAATCGACCACACATCTCACAGTGTATCTAGTTGTATTCAACTTAACAATTTTAAGCTGCACATTATGTGCAATGTGTCAAGCTTCCAAAGCATTCACCAAGGATGATTTATCAGAAAATGTCTGATTAGCTCATGCCCCATTACTTGGAGGACCTTGATCAATATTTTGTTCGGTATATGCATCAACAATAGATTGATGAATTAATTCATCGCCCAGAAGAAACCATTGTCATTGATCTTCAAATTCATCGAATTCCACTGGATCCGATACATCATGGTTGTTGACATTTGAATTTTCAATTCATTCAACAATTTTATCTCGAATGGCGCATGCGAGTGCATTCAAATCACCGTCATGATTAGGATCCAAAGAATGCAGAACAAAGGATTCATCATCATCACTAGAATCAGCATCAATTCGCCTTTGATATCCTCTTCATCACTTTCAATAACATACTCCTCATTACTTCTATTTACGCCATCATTATCAATTGAATTTCTCACTTCCCAATCGGTCCATTCACGAACACTAGATGATGGACCTGCACTTTGATTATGAGGGATAGTAAACCTATAAATATATTTAAGATTAACTATTCGCAATGGTCCAATTTTCATGTAGCTAAATCATATAATCACTTACCGCTCATTTTGACCAACCAACGGAGACGGATCCATCATAGTAGATGGCAATGATGTGCTAACTGGCACACATATGACTCCAAACTCTCTGTCACGCCCCGAGCCCGATCCATTTGGCCGGTTCGAGCGTAACAGACGCCGAATCTGACGTAGCTTCCCCGTCCGCCCAAGGCTCAACAAGTACAACTAGAGTATAAATTTCACACATGCGGAAGCATACACAAAAGGCTTACACGAGGGTAAGCAACATAGCCAAAGTGAAAGTACTAATGTAAACATACAAGTAACATGAATAATTTCAATCACTTACATATAAATATCTTTACAACTTTGAATTCTTTAAAGTCTTTACATTCATTTCATCATTTCTTTCTTACATCACTTTACCTCAAAATATAACTTGATTACATTCAAAGTTAAGCAACTATGATCATCAAATACAAAAGATGATATAAAGGGAATGCAACTACCAAAAAGTAATAACTTGGCGGTCTCTATCTAGGGCGCGATGCCCTTACCGCGATCCTCGGCCGGCTCGCTCGGTCCCGGCCCTATGGAGATAGTGGGGTGAGAACTACAATGAAGTTCCCAGTGGGTTCGGCAACCAACCACGCCGACTTTCCCACTAGGTCTAATTCAAGCGTAATAGAAAGAAAGATAAGATAATAACCAACTAATAAATGCAGCTAATACGCTTGAAAGTAAACAATAAGATGCTCGAATAATAACTCATAATGATTGAAGGATCATAGTTCAATACCCAATCTCTTGGCTAACCCGTAGGTTTCGCCCTCAACAAGACTCAACCAACTCAAATCCCTATTGTCGAGGAAACACTACAACTCGACGGACCGTCCTCCGGGGAAACACTACAACCCATGATGACAACTCCGAGCACATCGCCCGAGGGGGAGCTACGGCCCTCGAGCAAGGACTATATGGTGAGTACGATCAATCCTTACCTCTAAGGATTCCAAATCTCAATCCATTCCTTGACTTCAAGGAGACTATGTTCAAATGACTCTTACTCTAAGGTTGTTATCATAATGTCAATCTCATGACTCTAGTAGTGTTATATACACTACTTGTTCTTATTCTTTGATGCCACACATGTTTTCTAAGTATTCTAGACTCATCATTATCACATTCTCTAAGTACATGTCCAATGTCACATTCACTTGTCATTCACACTAAGTTCTTGTTCTTGTTCTTAACGTGCATATATATAGGGTTCTTTACTACTACAATATCATACAAATAAATCTCATGCATTTGAACTCACAAAATGCAAGATAGAACTCATAATTACCCTATCATGCATTATGCTCAACATATACAAGAATGCTCAAAAGTGACACTTAGACTTAGAGAGAATTCCGGTGTCCTTAGAATGCACCACCCAGCTCTAAATATTATGGATGGGTTGCGGGTCGAGTTTCGTGCCCAACCGATCCCTAGTTTACCACCTGCGCGTTAAACAGAGCCTTAATCAGGCTAGTTTACATAGTAACTCATAGGTAGGCTTTTTGTTTAAACAAACGGAGTTGTCCCACGCGTCGGGGATACTCCCAATTAGGTTTCTACAAGGTCAATTTGACCCTAGGACCACTATAGCCAAAAGCCCCAAATTTGGGTGCTCTACCAAACCCAATGTGACCCTAGGTTTTGATCTCCTAAACAAGCAAAAGATAGCTTGTTAATCCTCTTAGAGTTCATCTAAACCCATTTGAACCATTTCTAGGGCATCTACTTGAAGCCCTAAGGATTCACCACGAGAGGACCTTGAGCTACCATGGATTTTCATGGAGCCCAAGCCTCAAGAGGCTTCTAAACAAGAGAGAAGCTCAAAACCCTAGGTTACAAGGAGGAAAACCCAAACCCTAACCTAGTTCTCATGGAAACCTCACCTTGATCCAAGCTCCACCTTGTAGGAGAGCTTCTAAGTCTTCTCCAAGCTCCAAAGCCACCAAGATCACCTTCTCCAAGCCTCTTCTCCTTCTTCTCCAAGCTCTAGGGGGAGATCTCTAGAGAGAGAAAGAGAGAAATGTGATGGAGAGGAAATGAAATGGCTGTGGAAAGAGGAGGTGTTGGGTGTATATTGTGTTGCTACAATAGCAACTAGGCCCCTCAAATCTCGAAAATTGCATTCTGCCCAGGGCATTTTTCGTGCTCTGAGACCGGTCTTAGCCCTGGGGACCGGTCTCCGGATGTCCGGTCTTGGACCATTGTCCGGATCCCGTGCGCCACCCCACCAGGACTTAGCCATTTCTCTGGTTTTTCGCAGAGGATGTCCGGTCCTGACCGAGATGTCTGGTCTTGGGATGTCCGATCTTGGATCAATGTCCGGATCCCGAGAGCAGGTTTTCGGGACTTAGCCAAATTTTTGGCTGCTGCGGCTGCTGAGCCCGTGGCATCCGGTCTCCACTCATGGGGACCGGTCTCGGCTGCTCCAATTCTACAACTTTTGCAGAATTGCAGTTTCTTGCTCCTCGGGTCCCGTTTTCACTTCACACAAGTTCCAAAACACTTAGAACCTTGTGTTTCTCGACTCACTCCGTTTTCCGCTCATTTTGACAGAACTCGGCACGTTTTACGAGAAAGTGGGTTGTTACACTCTCTGTAACACTTACAAGACAAAGTTATTAATTTCACACACATAAACTAATTGAGAAATTATGAAAAATAATTATAAAGATTATTACTTTATTCCTTGATATACAACCTCGTTCGTGATTGATATAATTCCTTTGATAATCGCTACTACGCATTTCCGTATAATTAATTGTACTTGGATGGTCTTGTGTTGTCGACACATGTTTCTCCATGAATAATTTTATACATCCATAGAACAGAAAAAAAAACTCATCACGCAAATTAGTTCATTGTCACTTGATACGTCAACTAATTCCCATTCGTTGCCTCCCATTGGACATCGAACCGTTATGCAGAGACGGTCTTCCACTCGGTCATAGTTAGTAACATTATATATTTCCATCTCAAAATTCTCAAAATGAGATATCGCGTCGGAAAGCAACATATTGTTTACGGCCATCAATATATCGAGGTACATTATTGTTCACGTCTAAACTTTCGTCCCAATGGATATAGAAAGGAACACATTCGCCAACTATAGAGTTCTAAAGTAATATAATAATATGGACAAATTATTACACTCATGACATATCAACATAGCACATTTCTAACATACAACAAAGGAGATGATGAAAGATGTAATTACCATTTTGCAATCACGAACGGCGCCGACTTCTATGCCAATCAAGATCTCTGGAGGCAAGGGAGTGATGACAGGGAGAGAGAGTAAGTGATCTGTGAGAAAGAGAGAGAGAGAATGACCAGTGAGAGAAACAGTGAGAGAGAGATTGGAGGGTTTTGTGAAGGGGGTGCGCAGGGGGGCTCTCACAGTGAGGTGGGGGGTTGGGGAGGGGGGCGCTCTCACAGTGAGAAGAAGAGAGAATGTGGGGTAGGGGTTCTAGAGTTAGAGAGAGAATGAGGGGTGGGAGATTCTCGAGCTAGAGAGGGCAGCGGCGGTGGCGGCGGCGACGATGACGGTGGTAGCGGCTATGGATCGCAGAGAGAGAGAGAAAGAGAGAGAAAGGGATATGGGGTACTAGATTAGAGAGCTAATGTGGGTGGGGAAAGAGATAGGGCGAGAGAGGCCGGCGGCGGCGGTGGGGTGGGCCATACAGAGAAAGAGAGAGAGGGCAGTGTCGAGGTGGGCCACAAAGAGAGACAGAAAGATCGAGCGAGAGAGGAAGCGTGGAGCTCAGGCGGCGTAGTGATACAAAGAGAACACGGTGAATGGTTCACCGTGTTAGGACACGATGAATGGTTCACTGTGTTTGATTCTGTTTAGACACGGTGAATGATTCACCGTATTTAACTTAACTTACTGGCCCCAGCCTAGCCCGTGTGGCACTTACATGGCTCTTTGCGTGTCAGGGCAAGGACCATTGTTGCAAATATAATTTTTCTGGGGCTATTTTTAAAAGTAATTTTTTTTCATGAGGCCAATTGTAAAAAAAGCCCTAAAAACTTAGTATTTAAAAAATAAAAAAATGACAACAATGCCAAATGAGCCCTAAGTGCGTGTTTGGTTCGAGTTATCCTGTCAGGATTACAATCAATCCTACCAGGATTACTGTGTTTGGTTCATCTACTATATAATCTACTCGTTAATGTAGCATTACAAATCGAACAGGATTACACCGAAAATATTAACGGGAGGGGGGTCGTGTATCTTGTATTATTTAAATCCAGTAATCTACTTATTATGTAAAATGACAATTTTATCCTCCAACAACCCGAAACCCGATTAATAGTATTAATTTCATATCTCTCTCTCTCCTTCTCCCTTCTCTCTCCCGCACGCCTCTTTCTCTCGGCCTCTCTCTTGCACGCATCTTTCTCTTTCTATCTCTTTCTCTCTCGCACGAACATATCATCTTCTATTGCATCGTCCTTCCAAATAATCATCACGATCTCCTTCCCTTTATTCGCCATTTTCGCATACATATATAATCACTTTTTCTCTCTCACTACCAACACATTATTTTCGAACTGAAGTTAGATTTGATTTGGAGTTTTTTTTTTCTTTTTTCGTCGATTTAAAGAGTGTTCAAGAAAACTTGGTCAAATAATATTTAAATGACTACAACAAGGGCAATTTTGAAAAAACAACACTTTTATATCAGGATTACTAAATTTTATAAACTGAACCAAACATAATAATGTTATAAACACTGCAATCCAGTATTACATTACTGCATTAAACCAAACGCGCTAATGTAGTATCAGTAGTAATCTCACGTCGAAATCCAAAATATCTGGATATGCCGAGATATTCTGTAATTTTACATAACTCGAACCAAACGCGCCCTAAAAGTTTTGCTTTTGCTATCTAATCTGATTAGAACTTATAAAATATGTAATATAAATATAATATATCGTAATGTTACAAATGCACTGATATTTAGTAAAAATATTCTATTGTAAACTTCATCGTGCTCTAAGCTTTAATTGTAGAATTAAAATTTTTATAATATTGATGCTCTATAAGAATATGGTATATTTACATAGTAGATAAATTATTCACTATAATATTAGGTAGTAAAACTAAAAATTTTAAAATCCTATATTGTAAATTTTCAGCATTTTAACCTCTATGAGTTTTATAAATCAAACTTTTGAATGCCGCCAAATACATTCTAAATCTTAAAATATTTGTAGTAAAATTTTAAAAATTATGGCGCATTGAATGTACGGATACGCCAGTTGCAGGCGATGAATTCTCACGGCACAACTTTTCGTACCGCTGCGCCAAAAGCGACTCCACCTTCACCTTTTGCTCCCTCCTGTCCAACTCCAAAGTCCAAACCAAGGGTAGGGGGGGGACCAGCCAGGCCTTAGTCCTGAAGTTGAGCTGCAAGCTGCAGCAAGCTGCCTTCCCTCCTCATCATCTCACCAGCAGCACCGTCCCCTCCCCCCTTGTACGCCCGGCTCCGCACGCTCCCTCCTGGGCCCCACCACCCACCACTCTCTTCCTCCCCCTCCCTCTTCTTGACTCCCGGCTCCATCACCTTCAAGCCCCACCCCACCCCACGCCACACCCCGCATCCCACATTTATTCTTCTCTTTCAATCTCTCTTGGTTTTCCCGTGAATCTTCGATCGATCCGCCCTCCTCTCTCTCTCGCGTTGCGGAGCAGGAGGAGGAGGAGGAGGAGGAGGAGGAGAGAAGGCTACCATGGCTTCTGGGAGTTATAGAAATGGCGGCGGCGGAGGCGGCGCCGCTCCGAGGTTGAGTGCGAAGCTCGATCGCCAGAACTCCGGCGCCCACGCGACCCCCAAGGGCTCCTCAAAGTCCAGACCGCCCGCTACCCCTGGCGCCGCTGCTGGCGGCTTCCGTCGCAGCAGCTCCGGGCCCCTCACCTCCACCGCTGCCGGCCGAGGAGACGCCGGAGGTTGTTTCCATTTCGTCTCTCTCTAATCTCCTTCTCTTAATTGTGCCCGAAATCTGACCGATCTCGACGGTCTGAGATGCGAGAGGAAATAGATGTTTTTCTATTTGTAATCGTTAGATCTGATGGTTCTTGGAGGTGCATTATGCTGATGTTTTATGCTTACCAGGAAATTTAGTCGCTAATTGTTGTGGGAGATCTTGCAATGCCTAGGCTTACTAATAATGCGGAGAGGCATGAAATGCTTATGTTTTATTTACTGCACATAAACTCTCTCACACGCTAGTTAAAATACAATTTTGATGTACTTTTTTGTACCCAGTATCGATTGTAGTGTTCGCACACTGGTGATTGATTTTGATTGAATTGATAATTTGGATACCACCACTTTATTGCTATGAGTTTCATGCCGCAAACTTGAGTTATTTATTTGTTTTTTGATGTTAATGGAGGTTGCTGACTCTCTAGTTTTGTATCCATGGCAGTTCCCGGTAGAGTAAGAGTGGCTGTAAGACTTCGCCCTCGAAATGGAGAAGAGTCGGTAGCAGATGCTGATTTTGGAGATTGTGTTGAGTTGCAGCCAGAGGTCTGAACACCATCTTTCTTATATACATTTGACATGCTAATTCCGATATCAAGGTTTTAGAGCTTTCTAGTGGAAGTTCATTAGTTGTTTTTTGGCTAAACCAGCTCAAAAGGTTAAAGCTTCGCAAAAACAATTGGGAATCAGAAACTTATGAATTTGATGAGGTGCTTACAGAATTCGCCTCACAAAAGCGAGTTTATGAAGTTGTAGCAAAACCCGTTGTCGAGGTACAATCTTGAGAAGTCTTTTCATGCTTGATTCTGTTCATTTTCTCTCCCATCATTGGTGCAGATTAAATGATGTAAACTGGCAACTTTATGGATGTCAATTTTGCATGGATGCTTTCCTTACTCGTTAAGTTCAAACATTGGGTGCTATCTTATTTGCTTATTTAATAATTTGGTGCTTTCAAAGTTACATTGGTTATTTGATTCTCTACCTAAGAATTCAACAACATTGTCCTTCCATGATTCCATCATGAGGGGAAATGTCTGCGTTAAAACTTCAGTAACTTCTTAACACATTTATCCAGTTATTGGATCCTTTTCTGACAAAGACACTAACCTCTCTAGTGGTGTTTCAGCGACTAGTTTTGGCTTTCTCAAAGATGTATGTAACCGTAGAGTGCTTTCTTTGACCTTGTTGGACTTGCCATTACAGGAAACTGATTTCCTATATTGTTGCATATGAAGTATTAATTTGTATTATTTAATCAACTCTGTTACAAACACGACTTGCTGTATCATTTTTCAGAAAGTGAAATTCATCACTACGCGCTCTCTTATGAGACATCGCTAGTGACATGTTTTCAACTTATTCCTTAGTCCGTAGTATTGTGATTGTTTATGCTCAGTGAGTCAGTGATGTCCATTGTAGCCTGAAAATTACTAACAAGATAAAAGTATCAACATATTGTTTTCTTGTTTTATATTAAGTTCAACCTTCAATTCTCAAGATGCAATAAATCAACGACAAACTGTGAACTTAGAGTAGATAGATTAAATGGTGCTGATGTCATGATATGAATTTCACACTTCAATTCTCAAGATGCAATAAATCAATGGCAAACTGTGAACTTAGAGTAGATAAATTAAATGGTGCTGACGTCATGACTTACTATTTCAACATTGAATTTATTCATAAATAAGTTCTTACTGTCCTTAGGTCCTGTATTGTCGAGCTCTCTGTCTCTTGATTCCTTTTTTGTTGATTTCTAGGTGACATATTTCTTTTGTCTTGAATTGGGGGAGAATTTTACTTAGCATATAAAAAATGGATTAAAGTGGCAAAAGAGAAAATGGCTTATAAAGTTGCAAAGAAGGTAAAACATTGGAGCTTCTATGCAAAAACACCTTGTTAACTTTGTAAGAACAGGGCATTTCAAAATCTTTAGCTAGATGGCATGCTTAGTATCTATTGTATATAATGAATTCCCAGTCCTTTTGGCGATGTGGCGGAGAGGGGAGGGGGGAGGGGGCGTGGGGGTTGTGGGTGGGCTTGGGCCCAACCAGGAGGAGGTGGGCCCAACTTTTTTCATTTTTTATTTTTTTTCCTTCAATTTAGATAGGAGAGATTGGGCTCTTTTTTTTTTTTTAAAATTCAATCTAATTCTTCTCTCTCATTTTAAAAATTTAAAATATATAATTTTTTACACGTAAATTTTAAATAATTTATATTTTATGTATTAAATATAAATTTTGGTTTTATAATATTGATCACTTAGATATAGATTATACAATAAAAAATAAAAGATAGATTAGAGTTTAAGTTAATTATTTATTTTAATAAATTTAGTTGCGAGAATTATATGAAGTATATGAAGTAAATCTGCAAGCTAAACGACACATTCAAATTTTGAAGTCAAAGTATTATTGACGGTTCAAATCTAACATATAGAATGGTTGGATAGTAAAAACAAAATTTGAAAGGTTAGATAGATGATTCAAAATGGTTCATAGTTAAGAAAAGTTTTATATTATTTTATTTTGATATTAATATCAAACTTCAATGTCATATTTATAGTGTGATGAGCGATTAATTTCACATTTAAAATCTTTTGGAATATCAAAAATATGATTGATCGACTTTTAATTTTAACAATTAGGTATTGTAAAATTTGTTAGATAGTTTAACATATTATTTTCTCAAATGAAATTACTAATTGAACAAAACTGATCGATACTCAACTTTGTCTTCATCTGGAATAATAACATTTTTCGTCTTCAAATTATAAGACCCGTGACACTATAGTCCTCGAATTTTAATACGTTACATTTTCTTACTTAAAGTATGAGGTACGTAATGCTTTAATCTCCAAACTTTTATTAGTCGCAATTTCTGGCTCAAACTATGAGGCATATGATATTTTAAACCTCAATTTTTACTGCTGCTATAAATATAATTTATTATTTTTATAGTTTTTCTCTTTTTTTAATCCTTCTTATACTACAGCAGCTACTGCTTATTCTTCATTTTCTTTTATTTGTATTCTTTTTTATTCTTTGACTCTTCTTTTTAATTTTTTTGCTTTTTTTTAACTTTATTTATTTATTTATTTATTTGTTTCTATGGAATCAACCCGCCGCAACGCGCGGGTGCCTTCACTAGTATTGTATGTAATTTAGGAAAGTGTTGAGGTTATTTGTCATTAGCTTGTTGATTCCGCTAACTACCAAGTACCAACCTATTGATGACGACAAAAATACGCCTTGAATCCCAAATCTAACACAGTAACACCTTACCAATAGATGGTACACTTATTCCTCTATATTTCTTTCTTTAATATGGTGTATGGTATTAATTTGCTTTTGTTTGATTGATTGATGATTTTATTTCATAATATTCTAAATGTTTCTGTCCTAACATAAATTCCTAATGTTTCCTTTTGAATTTCACTTTTACTCTAGCTTTTGATGAATTGTGATATGTTCTTCCAGAGTGTTCTAGAGGGCTACAATGGTACAATTATGGCTTATGGGCAGACTGGTACTGGGAAGACTTTTACCCTCGGAAGGCTTGGAGAAGAAGACACTGCTGCCCGTGGAATTATGGTTCGTGCAATGGAAGATATTCTTGCAGATATATCGCCAGAGACCGATTCTGTATCAGTATCTTACTTGCAGGTTCTCTATGCTTTTTTAATTAGTGTACTAGCATATGCCACTTTATAGGTCAATAGCTGATTTCAATATTATTAGCTATCTAAATTGCAGCCACTTCATGCTCAGTATGCATCATTGCATTTGGTGTCGAGGTTTATATTTTCTTTCTTTTTTATTTCTCACAGTTGTATATGGAAACAATCCAAGATCTTCTTGATCCTGTAAATGATAATATTGCCATAATAGAAGACCCAAAGACAGGGGATGTTTCTTTGCCTGGGGCCACAATAGTTGAAATAAGGGATCAGAGGAGCTTTGTGGATCTTTTAACATTAGGAGAGGCTCACCGCTTTGCTGCAAACACTAAGTTAAATACAGAGTCATCTCGAAGTCACGCGATTCTCATGGTAATCATTCTTTTACGTTGGTTCTTCTCTCGATGGTTTTGGTTTTAATTTGATCTTCTCATTCACTCACTTTTTGTGCAGGTACAGGTAAGGAGAGCTGTCAAGGGTAGGCATGACACTGAGCTAAATTTTCATGGTGAAAATGGTCATACATCTCCCCTTGTGTCATCTTTTAGACCGCCAATTGTCAGGAAAGGCAAGCTTGTTGTTGTTGACCTCGCAGGATCAGAGCGAATAGATAAGTCAGGTCAGTTAGCATTCTTTGCATATCGATTTATGTATATGTATATTGGTTTTCCATGGGCAAATATCTTGCTTTTATTGTAGCTTGATACTTTCTTTAGTAGAAGCATTCTCTACCTGCCTAGCTAGCATGTAGCTATGCATGATATCTTTTGATGGCAATTACATAACCTACTAATTTGTCCTATTATTTGGAGCAGCTCATTTAACCAATTTTTGTTTCCTAAAACAAATTGTCACTGAAGTTAACTATCATTCATGTTAACAAAATAGATGATATAATTCCGTTTTGCATAAGTTGTACATGCTACCGCTTTATGACAGGACTCACATTGTATGGTCTTAATTAGTGAGATACTTCGGTTCAAACATATATGATTTTATTGAGCACTATTACTCGTACATTTAGTTTTTTGACTGTCATTGGTACAAAGCTATCTGATTCAATGTGTCTCTAGAGGCAATGCAAAGTTGTATGCATGAAGGTGCATTAATGACTATTTGGGTGGGGCTGGGGTGCGCCTTTTTTTGCGTTTGTTGGAGTGAAGGAGGAGGTTGCCTCAGCTAACCCCCTGTCGAATATCATGGTTGGCGGCCACCATTGCTGTCTCTAAGCTCTCTCTATTGTTTTGCCCTTTGCTTAGTTGTCTCTTACTGATGACAAGGGCTAAAATGGACAATTGATCAGCTCTCTCCATATCCTATCATAAGCAAGGATCTTTATGACAATAGAATTCACCATATTGAAGCATGATTGTTATTTCACTTTTTCATAAAGTTTATAAATAATCCCATCACAAGCCAAGGACCTTCAAACTACATTAGTTCGCACGATTCACATTACGTATCGCCTATATGTTTGCTTTGGATTCAAGTATGATTGCCAATAATGGTAGGGTTTCTATTATCAGAATTATTGATCTTTCAGGAAGTGAGGGGCATACGTTGGAAGAGGCAAAGTCTATTAACCTATCACTAAGTGCTTTGGGAAAATGCATCAATGCACTGGCTGAAAATAGTCCACATGTTCCTATTCGTGATTCGAAGCTTACAAGATTGCTTAAAGATTCATTTGGAGGTGAGATTTTTGGTTATTTACGAGTATACTAAAATTAGTTTAGATAACATATTTGTTATTCACAGGTTTATATGCTTGTAAAAAAACTTAATGACGCAGCCAAAAAATCAACTACAAAAATCAATTTTTTAAAATTTCTGAATTTATTATTTTTGTAGAAGCGAATAGGCGAGGAAGAGGCAAAAGTCTATTAACCTATCACTAAGTGTTTGGGGAAAAAAAATCAATGCATATTCGTAAAAATAGTCCACATGTGCCTATCCGTGATTCGTAGCTTACAAGATTGCTTAAAGGTCCGTTTGGAGGTGTGATTTTTGGTTATTTATGAGTATACTAAACTCAGTTTAGATATCATATTTGTTATTCACAATCTTGTAAAAATTGTAATGAAAGCCAAAAAATCAAAATCAATTAAATCAATTTTAAAATTTCTGAATTTATTATTTTTGTTAATATTTTAAGAGAGTATTTTTAGATTTTTTAGGATTTGTCAATATGAAATAAATCTATAAAAATTGGGGATGTGATTTTGGAAGCTTTAAATGAGAATTAGATATATTTGTATTAAGAAAATTTCTAAAATCTTGGGATTTGATTAGGACAAGGATTAGGGACAAAACTTATGTAGAGATAGAGAGTTTTTGGTTAATAAAAAAATTATTTTAGATTTGTGTGATATTTCTTAGTGTCGGTGTGGCCTGTATCTAGCTTAGGTGGCTTATCCTTTGTATTCCTATTCTTCTTTCCCTCTATTCTTCTATTATTTTTGTTTTTAACCTACATTGGTTGGTATCAAAGCATTCGAATAACAACCTATTCTTATTTTGGCTACGCCCAGTTGTTGTTAGAGCCTCCAAATAACAACCTATTTCTATTCAGGCCAGCATCAAGTGGTATTAGAGCCGAAAGATCCTCCATCAGTCGAAAGATCCTCCATTCTTTGTATTCTTCGTTAAGAGTTGAAAGATCCTCCATCAGAGCAAATTCTTCTTAGGCCTTTTAATTTTTTTCATCATGGTGATGAGTGTAGAACTTGCTAAAAGATTGAAGAGGTTTCAAGCTGCAACTGAGGCGTGGTCCTAAAAACAAGAAATACTAATGCGCAAATCCTTAAAAACCTTGAGGAATTAGTGTAAGCAATTAAAATGCTAACGGCTCAAAAAGTTCCTCTACAAGCGGAACAAAATTCCATTGCTTTGTAAGTGATAGATTCTAGTGGTTTGTAGTCTTCTACCATGCCGCAATAATCACTAATAGTGCAACAATGTAGAAAAGCGCTAGTAGACTAGTAGAGAACTCGGGAACTCTGCCAGCTTATTAGCGATAACCACCTCAACGAATTATTGAGGTGCTCGTCGTCCCACCACCATTACCACTATCAGTACCTTTGGCAAAGGAGCCTCTTCTGCTATAAATTGAGCTTCAAAAGATACATGGTGATATTCCTTTTCATGCTACTACAATCTAGAAGCCATTGAGGAAGATTATTTGAGATGCTGCCATGCTGGCATTGGACTACATCATCATATTATGCCAAAAATTCAATCTCTAACTTCACTCTTACTAATCTTGTTGATCTCAAGGACAAGATTATATGCAGCGGAAGTGAACAATGCAACCAAGAAATCAAATGTAAAAGTTCATTTTTTTAATTTGCGAAAATATTATTTTTGTAAATTTTATAAGAGAGCATTTTAGATTTTTAGGATTTTTCTATATTAGACTAAATCCCTAAAAATATGGACATGATTTTGGGAGCTTTAAATGAGAATATTATATATATTTGTATAAGGAAAATTTCTAAAATTTTTGATTGAGACTAGAATTGGGGGTTTTTCAATATAAATAAGGACAAAACTTATACAGAGAGAGAGTTTTTGGTTAATGATAAATTTATTTTAGATCTGTGTGATATTTCTCTGTGTCTGTAACCTGCATCTAACCTGTGTGACTTATCTCTCTATTCTTCTTTCTTTCTCTTCTTCTATTCTTGTTGTTATTTTCTTCTGCATTGCATTATCTAGCATGTATGGTTTATTCCTCTTATCTGTATTCTTCTTTCCCTCTTTTCATCAATTCTTTCTATTATCTTCCCCTGTGGTATATTATCTGTAGCTAAGGCACTTGCTACATGTCGCGCCCCGGGGTTTAAAAACACAATGGGATTTTTTTTTTTTTGAAAACCTGACCCCCAGGGTATGCCAAATCCGCCACAAATATAGTGAGTCCACTGTTCACACGGATAGAGTCTCCCCTGTATTTGCACGGCGTCGCACAAGTACAAGATACAAACATGATACAATCACCACAACTGAATATATATTAATTCATATATTCCTACACCATTCACAACAGATTTATATTTTGATATTAATCATAAAAACCACGAAAACCTTTTGAAAACCGTTTTCTTTAAAACATGCTACCACGAGGGGTAGAAAACCTTTCCATTTTACGAAATCCACAAATCATTTTATTCATTTATCGAAATTACATTTAACCGAGTAAATAAAACCAACCGAACCATGCAACTGGCTAAGCTATATATATCAACAGAAGTACAAGGGGTAGTAACTAAACCAATAATCTGGGTCAAAAGCTCTATCGACCACTACCAACATGTCTCACGTCTCGTCCCAACACTCACCGCTCGCAATACCTGAAAAATGTTGGGGGAGGTGAGAACATGTAAACATGTCTCCCCTCCCAATGGGTACCGCAAGCCGATGAAGGCGAGGAGTACTCACCGGATCAGGAAGAGATAACAATAATATGAGCAGATATATTAAATACAGTAGCAGCAATATACATGAACAAGATGTATAAGAACAACTACCGCTACTGTAAAGAAGAACTGAATGCATAAATGGATATCAACTATAGTAGCAAACAACTATAAAGAAAGAACTGTAAGTACGTATGCAACAACCACTACTATAGTCATATGCGTCAACCAAATGACAAGTCCAAGAATACCCAATCTGAAAACTGCTTATTGGTCCGTAGACCTCAGGCTTGTGCCACAACTGCTCAACCTGTACATGACCCTCGCATAAAGCACCCGGCTCTGAAAGGTATATGACCCTCGCGTAAAGCACCCGGGTCTGAACGTACATGACCCTCGCATAAAGCACCCGGGTCAGAAAGCATATAACCCTCACATAAAACATCCGGGTCTCACGGGCTGGCACTCCCAACTACTTTTCCGGAGAAGAACACCCTCTTGCGGTGGCCAAACCGCTGGTGTTCGTGAAATGCGTACGAATAGTGGCGATCGATGCTGATATGCTCAATAGCTAACCATCGGCAACTAGCCGACAATCACTGCCCCTCCGGACTAACCGACCAATAGGTCATCAAACTGTAAGGAAGCACAAGAACTGACCACTCAGGTCAACTAGGATGAAACAACTCAACATCCTCTCAACCGTATGCAAGTACTGACTACTCAAGTCAACTGGGATGGAACAACTCAACATCCTACCGAATATATGTACGTACTGACTACTCAAGTCAACTAACATATACTCAAGAATTGACCAATAGATCACACGAATGTCACATAATGTATCACTAAAATTCAGAACTACCGTCAGCCACTAGCTGATAATCCAACCCCTCAGGGTACACCGACCTCAAAGGTCATCCAACGACAAGAGTCACGAACTGGCTGTCTAGGTCACAACATGTCAAATAGTATATCTGGGTAAATTACAATCATCCGTCGACGACTCACCGACAATCTCACCCCTCAGGGTATACCGACCATATAGGTCATCAAGCAATAGAAGCCAAGGAACCGACCGAATAGGTCACAGATATGAGATGCAAGAACTGATCAACCAGGTCACTGATACGAAGTACGAGAACCGACCAACCAGGTCGTGGGTTTCACATGTAGATAAACTACTCTACTCCCACACATGATACTAAGCATGGAAACATCTGAGTAGAGTATAACGGAACAATATCGGTGAAAGGCTCAATAAATACTATGCAATAGTAACAATAGGAGAGCAAGGGTAAGAAACCATCACCGAACGTGTACCACTGTACCGACGTCGGATCGAAGTACCCACCTGTACAAACTTGGTGCTGGCCTTCCAACTGCAAAGGAAGAATCAATCGGACCTACGAAGGGTCCACCAAGTTAGCATCTAACCCACAAAAACAAACCACTAATAAACCTACAGGAATCGATTTCCCAAAACCGATTACCGTAACATGCAGGAAGTCCTGAAAACTACACCGAGACAACGTCGGAACCCACAAAGTGTCCCGAAACTCACCGACGCGTGTCACGAGTCACTCGCTGCCACAAAACACACCAATTTGGGTGTCTTGGCAGCAAACACAAGGAAACACCAACAAACAATTATCGTCGGATAATTGTTCGGATTCGGGTTCCCAGAAGTGTCTATTTCGACACCGGAACCTACCGTCGCTCACCAGTCATCTCCGAACCCACGAGATGACGATGGTGACCAGCCAACAAGGCTCAGCGACAACTCACAGGGCAACCAAATAATGTCGAAAGAAATCCGAACCGAAACCACGTTCTTTTGGCGAATTTCGCCGAAAAACGCATCGAAATCGACCTTTTGATTTCCGCAAAAGCTATCGAATAATGTACAATCAGTCCAGAGGTCACAACACACACATACACACTGCCCACAGTAGCCACAAGGTGCACAATTGCACAAAAGCCCATGTATTTATGTAAAATCCCAACATTTTATGTAAATCGGGTGATAGCATGGCTCGTTCACACAAATAGAGGACTTCGAAGGTTCGTCGAGATGCGCACAACTAGGTCTCAATGTGTCGGAGGCCGTGCTCCTGATCCGGAGCATAACGACTCACTGTGGGAGGCGCGGGAGCGATCCGAAAACTCTGCGAACAGCGCGCAGTCGGGGAAAATCGTTCCGCACAGGATTAACCGGAATCCGTTGATCCAAAGTGAGGTGATCACTGTGATCTGCACTGACCAACGATCACCGTGCTCACCTTCGGAGACATCAGGACAGCCTCGGATCATCGGAAAAGCATGCGCAAACCCGAAACAGCAGCCAAAAAGGCTCTAACGGAGCGATACTGCGGAAACAGCGGAACGGAGCCTTCTCGACAAAATCTAAGGTGAGCACGATGATCAACAATGAGTCTCGATCATCGTGCTCCCTTTCACAGAGATCGGGATGCCTCGAAAAGCTCAGAACAGTAAACCATCCGCAATAAGCCTTATTTCGGGCTTGGTCGGAGCAAGCTTGCTCCGGCCGGCTTCCGGCATCCGCAATAAGCCTTATTTTTTGAAATTTATTTTCTAGTGCATAAGTGGCCACAAAATGGACAATGGAAATTGAACAACATAAAACTTTAGGATAGGATTCTTCAACTAACGATCAAGGGTGCTGATCTTTGTCTAGATAGTTCAGATGACTTTTCTGAAGAAAATTCAACTAGTTTGGATTCTTCAACACCATTAGACAATAAAAACTTTATGTACTCTGTTAAATTTGGTCGTTCTATTACAAATTGATCATTAGATAGACATATGTCTATTGATATTCTGTGTCATTCTTCCTTATTGTCTTCTTTACAAATTTTTCTTGTTATGTTGTTTCGTATTATGTTGGAAAATCTTGTGTGAAGCATTGCTTTCTAGGGGGGTCACCTATCCTAGAATTACTCTAGCCCTAAGCTCCCTCAACCTTCTTAATCTCTTGGGTCTAGCCACCACCCAAAATGTTATAGCCAGGTTAAGAGATTTAGCCTTGCTATACCTTATATATAGGACTATTCTAAATCTTGGGGGTGTCACATTTTCTCCCTCTTTTAAGCCCTGACGTTCTCGTCATGCTTAAGCACACTCACCAATAGAAGGCAATGCGAGACTCGTCTTCTTAGTCTTAGCTGATCTTGTGGGGAGCTACGCTCCACCCACAATGGTTGTTAGTCGGGGAGCCGTGCTCTTGCCCGTTGTATGACTTGGCTTGGCTGGTGATTTGGTCTGATACTAATTGTAACGCTCCGCTTTTCAGGGGGTCACACATTCTAGAATTTCTCTAGCCCTAAATCTCGCTCAACCCTTTTAATCTCATGTGTGTAGTCATTGTCCAAAATGCTATAATCGGGTTAAGGGATTTAAACCTACTATACCTTATATACTGGACTATTCCAAATCCTGGGAGTGTCACATCTTGTATGAGCGTCTTATTTAATTGATGTTTGTCATATTCATAGGCCATGGAGTGACACAAATTTTAATCTGGCATGTAATCCCGAAGGACTTTGGTACCATATTTTTTCCAGTAGTTGATCTAGAGGTTAACAGCAAATTGCGACTCTTGTTAATTTGAGTACTAGTAGATATTTCTTAATTTTGAGTTTGTCCCTTGTCAAGCTCATATTGTTGGCAAAGGCAGGCTTCTATGACAGATTATAACTCGTAACTTATCATGCTCATCACTCCTGGTTCAATGTTTTGGAGGAAATAACTTACATTTTACTTTTCTATTAAGTGTTTTCTGAAGACTCTAAAAGATGCTAATATGTTACAGGCACTGCAAGAACTTCATTGGTTGTGACAATTGGCCCATCTCCGCGTCATCGAGGGGAGACCGCAAGTACCATAATGTTTGGACAGAGAGTAAGTTTTAATGTGATGGTATTATCTGGTCAATATAGAAATTAATTTTACGATATAGGTTACTCTGTATTTCATTAGAGTTGTTTCTTGAAGCAATGCTTTGTACATAATAGATCTAAAGACTTTGAAATTCGAAATGGTTTTCGCTACATCATTCTTTTGACTATATCTAAGTTCTCTCTGTACTATGATATCCGCCTCTTTCGTAAGGTTAATAGAATTACAAGTTTTCACTGCAATGCAGCTTACAAAAAATTTAGGTTGTTATGTATTATACTATGGTTAAACAATCCATATCCTCTATATAGTTTCTTAAAAATAGTGAAGAATCCTTCATAGTACAGGTATATATGAGCAGTTTCCTCTTTCCGATGATTGCCCATACAGGCCATGAAGGTGGAGAATATGGTAAAACTTAAGGAGGAATTTGACTACAAAAGCTTGTGCCGGAGGCTTGATATTGAGTTAGATAAGTTAATTGCAGAAAATGAAAGGCAGCAGAAAGCATTTGAAGATGAGGTTGCGAGAATAAGGATAGAAGCTCAAAATCACGTTGCTGAGGCCGAAAGAAAGTATATAAAAGCTCTAGAGGTATGGTTTTTTTACTTCATTTTGTTAAGCTATTCATGTGTCTTGTAAATTAATTATCTAAGAATAACTCTTTTATATCTTTACAGCTAAAAAGTATCTATTAAGTCATGATGTTTGTGGTACTATGAGTGCTTGACTTTTTGATCTACTTATGTAGATGTTATATAAGCTCTAAATTTGTTGTTTCCTAGAATCACTGCATCATTGCCTTGTCATGTAAGGTTTATTTTCTTTCTTCTGTGAAGAATTGACCATTTCCCTGTTATAGGGATAGCTAAAAAATTATGTTTTCAATATGTTTGTATGGTAGTGGTTGTCGTTTCAGAAATTTTCCTCTGGAGTTATTGTTTGCTCATGGAAGCAGCATAACCATTTGTTTGACAAATAAGCTACATACCTTTCCAAGCTGCTTCCCCCAGAAAGTGAATTCTTCTTATCAGGAATCCATATTTTGACAAAACTCTATGAAATTCCATATTTTAGATTTTGTTCTTTGTGAAGGTTTCAAAATCTAGACAACTATACTTAGAGGAGAAATTATTGCCTGCACCGATTGTATATTTATGTCTCATGCACTGCACTACTAGTATCTTGCCATAGATGTGTTTGATGAAATCCAAAAGGCCTGCATATGAAAAATCACTAACAAAATGATGACCCTTTCTATAGTGTTGAGTTTTAGTACTTCTTGATGCTTTGGTAAGAGGTTCTTAAAGCTTGCGATTTTTACCACCAGCTCTTTAGGTATTGTACATTACATTTGAAGATTAGATTTTGATATTTACATATTGATCATCAAATATCGGGTACGGTACATGACATGTAAGGATATCCTCGTGCAGGCAATAATTTCTCTACCTTGAGGGTGGAGATAAATTGTATATCAAGAAAACATGCTATCAGTAGTACTTGCATTCCCACAAATTTTGATACTTTATGCAACTTGGGTACGGTCTTATACTCTCTGCCTAGAAATGCAGGGTAACCACAACTACAAATGTCAAAAGTGTTACTTAAAGTGAAAAAAGATGGGCTCATGTACAAAACTCTAAAAAGGGAAAAACTGAAGGACATTGATAGAAGGAAAACTTTTCATAACAAAGTATAATTCTTACTGACATATCATGGCATCAACTTGGGCTTGTCTTGTCCTAACACCTCTGTGATCGCACTTACAATGTATCGACTTCTTTTCGACCAAACCCTGTGATCTCTGTAAAAATCGACTCCCACCAGAATTAACCTGCTGTTTAAATTAGGGAGCAAAGATCATTCCATTCATGGTACACATAAATCTATGAGCAAAGGTGCATGTAAAATACAAGATGAAGGTGGCTAAAAGAAGTCTTTTGCACAGGTGATGGAAAAGTAAAGTAGATGAGATCCAAGTGAGGAAGAAGAAAAAAATTTCACTGAAGTCTTAAAGTTTCCATGCTCTCGTAAGTTTTGAGAGTTTTTTTGGCTCTCAAGAAACTAGATTGTGTTTAGTGAATGCCAGAAAATCTCCGGGAAGCCTATTATATGCACTTATTTACCTCTAGATCAACAATTTATAAATGGTTTAAAATAAGGTTTAAGTTTTACTAGGTGGTTGTAAAAGGTCAATATGTCAACTGGTCAATATACAAGTCTAGAAGTATGCACAGACTGTCAATAACACAAGGAAGATATGTCTAATTCGTACTTTTAAGCATTTGGATAGGTGAGATCGACCAATCGAATTTTAATTAATGCTCAGCTATTTTGATATTTTGTATCTTTGTTATTTTGTTTTTCTTCATACTGCTGATACTAAGTCTCATTTGTTATCTCTTTGTTGGCAAATTTATATCAGTATTTGTCATTTGGGCATGTCTCTGATGTTGTGGATTATTCTTTATCTTCATTTCACTGGCTGATAACATGTAGTTTTTCTTGCTTTTCATTTGTTTCATTCGAGACAGACAGAGAAATTAAAGTACCAGCAAGACTATATAGATTCAATAAGAAAGCTCGAGGAGAAGTGGATGGTAACCCAACAATCTAGTAGTAATAATAAGACTAAAGCTGAGCATCATCCCCAGTCAGCGGAGAAAACATGCGATAATAAGGTATATCTTGACTAATTTTTTAACTGTTGTGAACTACACATGGCAAAGAGGTTTTATTTGTTGCTCCTGCTATTTCGTTTTCGTGTTTCATATATGACTGAAAGAGAAAAAGATGTAGCTTGTCAAGATATTTAGATTCTTGTTTCTTTTTAGGACGAGAAGTTACTAGTTAGGTTTTTGAGCTGGATAATGGGCACCATCTCTTCACGTTATAGTAGCTTAAAGCCCTACATGTCAACAATCAACTTCCATGTGTTCGATGAAGGTCTCTAAGGATATCCACTTTGAAATGATTATGCAACAATGACCTAACAATTTTTAATATGTCTGTATAGCTTAGCAATTGAAATGTGAACTTTCACCTAATCAAACTCATACAAATTCAAGCCTAACATCAGTTGAAACTTCCAATAGACTGCTACATGGTTCCACAAAATCTAATTTCGATTTTTATTACTCTCTGTAATCAGGTTCTATCTATCAATAATTTCCTTGAAATGCAACTGCAGCTAATAATTTTTAGAATAATGCGATTGAGCGAGCGTGAGAAAAGTTTAATAGGCTTGGCAAACAAGAGTATAACAAACATATAAGCTTTTGATTGTTGCTGTTCAATTATCTTTTTGGCAAGAAAGTGGCATTCCTATGTGCACAATGATTCTTATTGCGTTTCCTTGAAATTTTATGTGTTGTTGTGGACTTTTTTACAAAATAACCCCCTAAAATTTTGTAATTTGCGAAATAATCCTGCCAAATTTATATTTGACAAACTAAACCTCCTTTTGTCATGTAGGAGCCAGGTGGGATTTTTTCTCTAAAGACGGTGAATGGTTCACCGCCTTTAATAAGATGGTGAACAATTCATCGTCTTTGTAATATAACTATTTAAGACGGTGAATGGTTCACCGCCTTCTCTATGGCGGTGAACCATTCATCATTTTTAGTGCAACTCTTTCGAAAGTTTCGAAGTCTTGACAGAATTTCTCGAAGTTCTCAACCATGCGTGATACGGTGAATGGTTCGCTGTCTTTGTAATATAACTACCAAAGATGGTGAATCGTTCACCGCCTTTAGTGCAACCCCAACCGAGTTTTCCAAGTCCTATGATTTTGTCTAAGTCCTCGACGATGCATGAGTGATTGAAATACAGATAAGACGGTGATTGATTCACCTTTATGAAAACGGTGAACCATTCACCGTCTTCAAAACAACCTCTCCAAACCCTTTTTTTTTTTCTCAAGTCTTCAACAACAATTTTTACACATATGGACCAACAATTTTCACGAGAACAAAAATTTCGACAATAAGCAAGACAAGAAAAAGAATAAGATACAACCAATTTGGTTGGAATATCAACAAAAGCATAGAAAGTTTATAAAAATATAATATTGCACATGTTATACAATGTGTTCGATCCAAATTATATAAATGTCAGTTTTCAGATCTTCCTCTCCCTCAACGTCCTTGGCCACGTATGCGTGCATGTCCACATCCATGTCTACGCCTGCGATCAATATCGAGCTCAACAAGAAGTACGTTATCAAGTGGCTCGATGCCTGCCATCTGATCAAGATCCTTGATAATGATGCCCTCATGATGCTCTAGAATCGCCTGAGTCTTCTCTACCACTGGTTGATCGCCCTCAATAGCAGCCGATGTAGATGCTGGTAGATGTTGTGATGATGACGGGCCACGACGATGAGAATACATAGATCTAAAATACGCACGCGACACTGGTGGTGGTAGCGAGCCAAACGTCGAAGGGAATGTCGAAGGGGCGTCGGGCATAGCTCCAACGTCAGTGGGAGATGGAGACCGTGACACCTGATGGTTCGATGTCGAATGAGATTGAATAGAAGATGGAGACCGTCGCATCTGATGACCCGATGTTGAGGCGTGAGCATAATCTTAATCCCCTGTATCTCTGACAATAGGTATAGCAGGAACATGCTCTCCAATACTGTCACGCCTCGGATTACTCGTTTCCCGGCACCAGAGCGAGGTACACCCTAGCCAGACGGGCATCGGGGCTACATCACATCAGTGATAAAAGGTCCGGACTCATGCAGCAGCGGTGGTCAGCTAGGTTTTGTGTTGCACGAGACAAAGGCACTGGCCGTAGCTGAGTTCTGATCTTTGCACAGGAGTGCGTCGCATCTATGTTTTTTTTTTTTGTTTTTTTGTTTTTTTTTCTTTTGTTTTGTTCTTTGGGATATCCAAAGCATTCTAGATACCCCACGCCCTTCACAAAGACATTGCAAATCGAAAATTTACTTATGAGGTAAGTCAAAAAAATTATAATTTAATTTTTTGTTTATCAATATACGAACAAAAGATTTGTCCGAGCTTTTTGCTTCTATAAACAAATTTGAGCCACATCAAATATAAAATTTTATTTTTGTGCTAAAAGATTGAAAATACTGATAAAATTAAAAGCTAAATCAAATTAATTGATACTTAAATTTATTTAATTTATTTTTCATATAATTTATTGTTTAATTTTATTGATAGATCTACTATTTTTTTAAAAAATTAATTAAAAAAATAAATTTTCAAATATTTTTTTAAATAATTTTTTGAAATAATTTTTAAAATTATTTTTTTTGTATTTTATAAAAGAAAGACTGTAATATGGTAAAAAAAAAGAAAAAAAGATATCTTTGCATTTTAAAATTTTTAACCCGTTACAATTTCTATTCTACATTAGATATAATTGTACTTTACATACAGAAAAGTTTACAAATATGTTAATTGATGAGTATAGTAAGCTATATATAGCAAATATTCATAATTATTTGGTTAAATTTTTTAAAATAACATTATAAGAGCTTATTGGAACCAAAAGAATTGAAATAAGTCCGTGCCAAAGCGTGCCTGTAGGAGGTGATGCGTATCCATCGACACGCAAGCGTATCATGTGTTGGCACGGAAACGTGCCGGTGCCGTACCGTGCCAGGAAGACAACAGCACGCCCCCGTGCCACGGCACTTTAAACCTTGCCGGGCACGCCAACAGACCTGCCGTATACATAAAAATTTTTCCTGTATACGAAGCGATAGCTGTACCTGTGTCTGAATTTATACAACACTACAACCAGTAGTATAGAGCTGCTAGAAAGAACAATAAATAAATAAAATTGGTTCAATATACATACATAGCATCCTGGTACAAAAACACTCGCTCCAGCGAGGATCTAATAACATCAGTATGTACAAGAACAAAAAACTACAACTACCTGTAGCTGGTATATCTCTAAGTCAGCAGCAAAACAGGAAGGGATCTAGCTCGCTACTCCCTCCCCACAATCGATATCCGCGACAACAGCAGCCGAAGAAGAAGGCTTTGCAAAAAGAGGGGTAACAACTGGGCGTGAGAACTACTGCAAAAACAAGTAGTCCTCAGTGGGTACCGCCCTTAATCTCATCGGCTCACCCACCAAGTCTAGAAAAAGTATGCCCAACTGATAGTAAAGGAACTGAAAATAATCTACAGTTATATGCCACTATACTATCATGATCCAATACTAACTATCTGTAGAAATAAAGCAGTCTCAGACCCAATCTCACTAGGGATTGTTAAAACACCCGTTCCGCCTGTCGAAGCGAACCCGTATACTACCCTATGAGTAGCCGGTAGGGAAAACTCTCTAGGGACTGAATACACCCGTCCCGTCTAATTAGACTACACCCGTCCCGTCTAATTAGACTACACCATAGCTCAAGAGTAGCCGGTGGAGAAAACTCTCTAGAGACTGTGAGTACACTCGTCTCGCTTAACTAGACTACACCGTGTAGGTTATGGATCCCAAGGATCTAAAAGGTAATTAACACTTAGAGGAGGGGTGAATAGGTGTAAAATGGCAAATTAATAATCCCGATGCAATTTTAAAGTAAATGCGGAAAATAAAATCAACACATCGAGATTTTTACGTGGGAGAACTCCAAACCGGACTGAAATACCCACGGGACCGATCACGCGAAAAATTCACTAAGAAATAATTGAGTACAAGGTGATTTACCGATTACCCAACCCAATTTACCGAATCTTTAACGTAGATTGCCTTTGCCGGTCCTCGATCGATCGAAATCCTTCAACCGATCACGCCGCAACTCCTTGCCGCGTCAACGCGTCGACTCCTCGAAGCGTCCACCGAATCCTCAGCCTCACGCAAACTCCACGTGCAAATCCTCTATCCGGAGCTATTATGGAAAATGATTTATGGTTATTTGATCGTTGAAAAACCTTAGGCTATGAGGGATTCCTTTTGGTTAATCATCGACTTGATTCATTAAGGAACATTTAAAATAAAAGCCTAGAATCAAATCGACGATCAACAAAACGAAACTCGCTTTAAGAATTAGATCATAAAGCTCAAAAACGAGTTCCTAGGGTTTAGTAATGGTCTAAAATCTAAGCATTCATAAGCATACAAATTAATGAATCCCTCATGGCCTATTTATAGATTTAGAAGACTTAGAAGTAGACTAGGATTGCAAAAAGCCTATTTTGAAAATTTTCACGCAATCAGGGACCAGTCTCCACAGATGAGACCGGTCTCTCAAGGTCCGGTCTGTCGGGTCCGAGACCGGTCTTCAGTTGCGTAGCAGAAAACACTAGCTACGGGAACCGGTCTCTGCTCCTGGGGACCGGTCTCTCGCTCTATATATAAAAGATCAGCTGCGAGGGACCGGTCTCTCGATCTAGGGCACCGGTCTTCACTTGCGTAACATGAATTACCAACGTACGGAAACCGGTCTTCAATTCAGAGACCGGTCTCTAATTAATGTTGCGCAAGAGAGACTTACGGGAACCGGTCTCTGAGATCGGGGACCCGTCTCTTAGCATGAAAAACTTCAGATTTGAAATTTTATACTTTTAAAAGCAATCTAGGTCTTCTAAATACACATTATTACCATAAGTGATCTGTATATCATACCTGAGGTGTCGAGCTTCTCAGATGAGTCTTGGATCTTCAGTTTGCATCTTCTTCTTCCAAGTTTGCCAATGACTTCTTCAAGACTGCATCAACTTCACGAAATTCGCCAACCTATGAAATCCTTAACACACCCGTAGCTCAAGAGTTGCTGGTGGAGAAAACTCTCTAGAGACTGTGAATACACCCGTTTCGCCTAACTAGACTACACCGTAGCTCAAGAGTTGCCGGTCTAGGTAAACAGGTCCGCCAGGACGACTGTAACTCTCCTCACGTCACAACCTCACTGAAGGTCGAGAAGGGCGTCACTAACTACCACTGATTCAACCTCACACGGGTTGCACAAACGGGCCCACCCTACTTGTATCCAACTACGCTGTACACCACCTACTGGGGTGGCTAGCACAAGAACTGTCCCAACAGAAACTGTGACCTCATCGCACTGAAACCTCATTCCGGAATGGCATTCGTGGGTGCGACCCAACCGAGTTTACAAGTGTCTCTGTAAAGTTCAATCAGGCTCCCACAGGCTATAATTGAAGTGAACAGGGTCACACTGGTCTAACTACCAAAACTCACGTGCCCTCAGCACAATTTATTGCAAAAACAGCCAATAGGGTCCACCGTCAACCACAACGGCACCCGACAGTCCGGAGCAGCCTAAACACTATTGTAAAAATAAGTTTGGCATCTCAGCACGAGCGTAAATACATTTTACACTATCCTGAGTATCTACCGCCTACAAACTGCGGCGATACAGTTAAACTACGGTTCCTAGAGCTAAATCTGGTAGTCTAAATATATGACGGTGTAGAAACGCCAGTTTTCTCCTAAGTCAAATCCAAGTCCAACATGTATATTTAACTAATATTTTAAACCCCAAATTCAGATTTCAATAAGCATGCAAATCCATGAATTCGAGCTAATTAACAGGATAAACAATTCCACAATACATGTCAACTATGCCTATACGTAGGAGTAGAATTCGGTGATTAACCCACCTCTAGCGGTAAATCCACGACAGCGAGGAGTCGCCCGAAACCCTGCCGAGCTAAGTCTCAAACCAGCAACAACACCTCTCCAAGGATCTAGTACAAAAATACCAAAAATTGTATCAAAACCATCAATTCCAGCAATTAAGCTTAAATCCTTCCAATTGCAAAGTAAATCTCACCTTCCAAACTCAATTCAGGGGAGGAAAGGTCCCAAAACAGTAGAGAGTGATAGAGCAATAGTTGCTGGATCGAAATCTAGCTTCCTCCAAAGATCTAAACACATAAGCACCTAAATTCCATCAATATACCAAAAATTCAGCACTTAAGCTTGATTTCCCTCAATTCCGATGTCAACTTACCATCTAATTCTCAAATCAGATGAAGGAAGGTTCCAAAACCAGTGGGGAATGATAGCACACTAGGCTCAGGTTGCAATTCCAGCTCCCTCCAAAAATTTATCCATGAAAACCCCAAAAATACCAATTTCAGCTCAAAAACCACAACAGCTGAGTAAAACACGAAATTGACTATACAAACCTTAATCAATTTCTGTCAAACAGGGTTCCACGAAATCTTCAGGAAGTCAGCTAACCACCAAACCAAGTTTCACAGCAATCCGACCTTCCTACGTCGCACACGAGTCAAAACACCGAAGGTTGCTGCAGGAATTTTGCTAAAACAGCACTGCTCAAGGTGGAAATTGTGGAATTTGGAGTAATTTGAGGGACTTAGATGCAAAATGGGGCTTCTCTGTGAAGAAGGGAGGAAAAGAGCTCACAGGAGTCGAACACCACCTATTTATAGGGTGGAGAAAGGGTGGAATAAGCCTCAAGAACACTGGATACAAACCTGTACTGCTGCAGAAAAACCAAGATCTGGGCGCCCTAAGCCGAGTTCTGGGCGCCCAGAACTTCTAGCCTGCACAAATAGTCCTCTTCGGTTCCTCCGCCCGCGGTGTGCTGCTCCCTTATCCTGGTCCGGCGGACCTCACCTACCACAAACACGTGTCAACACCATTGATAATTCCAAGGTGAACTTTCGGACCCACTTCTGGGCGCCCGAAACAGGATCCGAATTGGCTTCCAGTTTCAGTTCAGTTCAGCACTCAAGTTCTGGGTGATCTAAATCAAGTTTTGGGCGCCCGAAACTGGCAAAACTCCAGTTTTGCTTATTTGCGTGCGCCAAGTCCATTTCTGCATCCATTTCATGCAGAAACGACTCTGACTCAATCCAACACTCTCCAGATATTTCGACCAGTCATTAATACTGTAGCCAATCCTATCCAAAACTCCGGAACACTACAAATACCATCTCAATATAGGCATAAATGCCCGTCAGAGTCTCTAGCATCGTATGGGTCGCAGGGGGATCATCAACTAGCTGTCTGATGCTGTAGTGAGTCTGTCATAATGCGTCCACCTGCATTATAGATAAAAACTCATTTTTTCTATTTATATTAACTATAAGATTAAAACAATAATTAGTATAGGGGTGATTATACCAAAGCTCTTTCGATCTTTCTATGAGGCTGGAAAGTCAACGAAGGATGCTGTATTGGACGAGAAATCCATCTCGTTATTGTCCAATACCACTGCATGTAAATGGAGGTCGCCTGTATCGAATCATTACTAGCAATCAACAGCTGGTCGAAAATATTCTGTAATCTTTTTTCCCATCTCTCGATGTGCAGTGTGAAAGATGGCCCAATCCTCATCTGGCCATCATTGAAAAGTCACACGACAGATGGTCTCCACATTAATGGGTATATACTGGAGAAGACCATATTGTCGTAGGACTCAATCTGGTACATGTATCTCTACAATATGAAAACAAATCAACGTAGTTCTCGATCGCCAGACCTAACTATCCTGTACACAAAATGTCGGTAGTGCGTCTATAATAGCATTTGTGTATGACCTCCAAATAATCTGTGAACAAATCAATAGTCAGTTGGATGCATTAATACGTTTGTATAATATTGAAAAAGATGATTGCATTAATACATGCCTGGGACTCTCTCTGCTAATATATCTCATCTCGAAAAAGCTCAATATCTGTGGTCCTGAGTCCTGACATTAGCTTCAAATCGTAATCCACCAGTATTCGCCCACCTAAAATTTAAAAATATTTGTGTTAGTTGCAATTATTTGAAAATCAATATGTATCAAATGTATATGTCATACCGGCAATCCAAAGGGCAATCTGTTATATTGGGCATAGCTCCAACGCCGTAGGTTGCCCAATATGAATATAGTCCCACGCCCATATCTATAAATAAATTATAAATAATTAAACACTAGATGCTTAATATAATAATTAAAATATTACTTATTATATCTGTAATAATGTCGCAAAGCAGCAACATTCGGTCTTTCCCTTTAAGGAAGCCACTCTTTACTCCCGATAAAGAAAGGCCAAAGCTGCTACACCCCATACTAATCCGCCGCACTCATCAAAATTCTCCAAAAGTGAAAGTCACTTCAGATGAACTCTATATTCGGTGGGGTTGGGAAACAGGCTACATCCAATCTGATATAACATGTAGGTGCAACTACTCCTGTAGGGGCATCCAAATCTATGCGGTGGTAATGCTGGTATAACCAATCCAGTCTAATCTGACCAGCCCTGATGTCATCCAACAGCTTCTAAAAGCGCCTGACAAGTATTCATCCAGGGGTGTAGTGCAGTACCAGTCACGGGTTCACCATCTACACGAAGACTAGAAATAATTGCGACATTCTGAAGTGTAATAGTTATCTCATCGTGGCGGAAGTGGAAACTCTATGTCTCCCGTCTCCATCTCAACCATAGCTCCTAATAAAGCCTGATCCAGCTACATGCACCTAAGGCGTGATATGTAGTAGAACCTGGCCTGTTGTAGAAGATCGAGCACCATTGGATGGTCAAGATCCCACTGGTTTAACTTGCGGGCCATGTTCTGTGAACTGAATAGCACAATACTTCTACAGTAAAAGAAAAATAGTTAGATCATCATTTCTATTTATTAATACTATAATAAACTTCTACTTAAAATTTTTGGCTCTCGCCTCAGTCCTAGTAAATCCAGACTTATGGAGATGATGCTCTGTCAGGACCGACAAATCAACCGGTCCCGCATCCTCTAGATTTGCCATATGCAATTTTAAAGGTTTTGCAATTAATAACATATTAGAAAAATACTCATTAAATATCAAAAATTTTGCAGTTACTATTATATTAGGTAACAAGTCCAACGTTCTTGTTGTGCTCTCTCTGTATTTTGTGGACAGGTGTTCGTATAATGGCCTTCTTGCTTACAAATGCTAAATTTTTTTTATCACCCTGCTCTTTCGTCCATTATATTAAGAATATGTGTAGATCGTGGGTGACCTTTCTTCCTTCTCACGCGAGGTGGTACAATTGGCGGGCCCTGGGGTTGTGACCAGTGTTGCCTATCTGAAATAGGATGGAAATGTGGTGCGTATGTCTCGCGATAACAATCAACACTATACCAATGGGAACAAAAATTATGGAAGTCTATTCTTCTCTGTGAAGTACTACAGACTCCTAAAAAATGCAAGGTATTTTAGTTAGTTGGAATTTGCTGCAATTACATCCATTCGGAAAACCTTGTATTTGAAATCTCCAGTATTGATCTCAAATTTCACAAGCCCAAATCGATGGACAATGTGTCTCTGCGCCGTTTCCCTATTCATTGTAATCCGAATTTGTATTTTGGGAGCTAACATGTCTGTTATACTATCACCATCTTCACGACGCTGTAAGAAATAACTATTAAGTTTGTAAAATGGCCCTGCGACAAAAACCGTGATAGGTAGAGAACGAATTCCCTTAAGTGCCCCATTTAAACTTTCTAACATATTCGTGGTCATCAATCCGAAGCATCGTCTTCCATCAAATGCCCGTGCCCAATACTCTTTGTATTCTTCGAGATCATCCACCCACTTTCAAGCATCCTGATTTAAAGGAAGTAACTCTTCTTTAAACTTATAATATTCTATCGATGTTGGAGCACTTCCAATAGCATATAATTTGTCCAATAAAAAATTATTTTTTAAACGCTTACTCATATTTGTTTTCATGTGTCGAAGACACCACCAATGTACATGCCTCTGTTGAGGAGGATATATCTCAGTCACTATTTTCTTTAAGCCACTAGATCGATCAGATATAAAGCAAACCTATCGATTGTGTGTAACATATTGATGAAGGTTCTGTGAATACCAACACCAACTTCCATCATTTTTCCCTTCGCAAATTGCTAATGCTAAAGGGTATATGCCATTATTTGCATCTAAGTCATCGCTATCAATGCATGGCCCTCGTATTTGCCATACAAGTGAGTGTCATCAATGCTCACTACCGGCTGACAGTGTGCGAATCCATAAATAGAAGGACCAAATGACCAAAAAATACGACCAAACCGACATATTCCGTCTGCTGGCCATCTATGATCAAGGCGCCATAAGTACCAGGATTACTTCTCTGCACCATAATAAGATAATAAGGCAAGTCTGTGTATGACTGCTCTCAGCTCCTATAAATAATCTGTAATGCTTTAATAGGTTATATCAACATGCAAAGTGGCCATAAATAATCTGTAATGCTTTAATAGGTTATGTCAACATATAAAGCGGATCGCACCGTTTCCTGTACTTCTTTGGACGTCCTTGCCTTCATTGTTGGGAGAATCTCTTGACATAGGAGATTTGAAGTACAATTGCGGTGTGACTGGAATTACACGTGTGTGTTGACCTGCATGTCTTAACTTTGAAGTATGTTGCATCTTTAGCAACCGAAGGGTGTAATCTCCAAGGACATCCCTCAACTGTGCATTTTACTGTATAAGTCGTTTTCGTGGTTTTCAAAATCTTTATCTGAACATTATGAGTAATGTGTCATCGATCTAGTGCATCCACTAAAAATGCCTTATCATAAAAGATTCGACGAACCCAAGTTTCGTCAATGCTAGGTAGACCGTTATTGGTCCGTCTAACATTGAACTTAGTCGAATCCACAACATACTGATTTATCCAATTGTTATATGCAAGAAAGTGCTCCAGATGGTCAATAAAATCAAGCACCTTATCAGGATTGTCTATATATTTGTTGTTTACATGCGGGTCGCCGTTTTTATAGTAAATAGCATACGCAAGACAATTTAACCCACCATCGCGATTATTATCAATGTCTACAGCTAAATCATTCCAATCGCCGTCCTCATTGCTGTAATGATCATCATTATAAATAGGCGCATCCTCTTGATTATTGTCATTATAGTACATAGATAGCTTGCAGTAGTCCCGAAATTTTACTATATTAGGTACATTTTCACATACTATTAATAAAAAACGAATTTTCTTTACCCCCAATCGTAAGATTCCAATTGTATATGAGACATGGTAGATTCTGCACAGGAAGTCGTCGGTAGTGCATGGAATATCGTGGGTTCCACACAAGAGATCGTGGTTTGTCCACGTGAGGTTGAGGGTTGCGCATGTGAGGCCGAGGGTTGCGCATGTGAGGTTGAGGGTTGCGCATGTGAGGTCGAGGGTTGCACACTTGAGGTTGAGGGTTGCGCACATAAGGTCGAAGGTTGCACGAGGGTTGCGCATGTGCGCTCGAGGGTTGCGCACGTGGAGACTGACTTTGTCTGTAGTATTTATAATTAAGTATTATCAAAATATTTAATAGTTAAATAAAATACTCACCGAAATCTAGAGATATCACTCACCTTGTCATCTTGACGCTATATTCGTAACCAACTTCGTAGTCACCAATTGGATTGTCCGAAAAACCCACATCGATATCATTATGAAGCGGTTTTCTGTAATAGCCTTGCGATTGATATTGTGTCTCCGACGGATATAAATCTTTCTCGATATATACCAACACACATTCATAATGTTCAAACAATCCAATTATTCATTTCAATGATTCATCATCTACTATTTCATGAGCTATATATTCATTCGCTACTGTAGGGTATCAAATTGTGAATTTGAGACGAAATTCTTCTCTACTACAATTTGCTAAACGTTACATTCTCGTCTCAAAATTAGTAAATATCGTATCTGAACAAATCGCGATCAGTTTCTTTCTACCGCTGACATATTACGGACCATGTCCGTCCGTAACTAATTGTCCATTCTAATGAACACTTAGAGACATCCGACGACTAATCATTCTAACTACACAGAAAAAAACTTTCAAATCTTCTCTCAAATTGTCTAGTGAATATAATACAAAAAATAATAAAGGAAAAAGGGAAGGAACCACAAAATAATAAAGAAAGAAGGAAAGGGACCACATGGAGGCTCTCCTACCCAAGGATTTAAGTGTCGTGGCACGGGGTCGTGCCGGAAACTTGCTAGTATGATACGGCACGGTGCGTGCCGAGCCGTGCCGATGCGTGCCGGACTGCCGGTCAAAAAAATTCTTGTGCGCCGACACATAATAGCGTGAAATATTTATTTTCTTTAGCAACAAAATATTCTAACTATTTATTATGTCTTTTTATCACATCTTTTGAACTTTATTGAAAAAATTACTTACTAATTTAAAGAATAGAGGGTTTTGAACTGTGCCATTGGCACGGGACCTGTATCGTGCCGGTATCTTGTTGGCACGGTACGGCACGGTGGATACGGCCCGTGCCGACGGGCACTTAAAACGTTGCTCCTACCCCACACAATAATCCAAAAAAAATTATTGGAAAAGTTTGTTGGATTCTTTGCCAATTGATTGCTGAACGGGAGATAAACATTTTAACATTTCAAGTTTCAATTCATTGGGAGTTTTAACAGGGAAGATCTCATATTTACCAAAAAGTTGCATCTGAACGGGATAACTACTTCTTCCAACAGAAGAAAAAGAGTTGGCATATTAAGAACTAGAAATTAAGACCTCGTTTGGTATCGTCTTATCATAATGTCTGACTAAACATGAAGCAAAATCTCAAGTCTTTTACTATGATTCGAATCTTCATTATCAGGATAACATATTAGCTTATCTAGGTCTTATCTATTTTCCAACTAAACCCTTCCAATGTGCTCAACATAACTCGTACTTGATGGCTAATGGCTTAACAGTTGGTATCCGAGATCCCAATTTTAAAACCTAGTTTTTACATTTTTAGCCTATTGCCATGTGGTGTGTCCACAATGCCAACAAACAGCAAACGAAATAGAAGAAGAGTCCAGGAGCTACCTGCACGTCAGCGAGAGCAAGATCGGCGCATGTCGACGACAAAAAACACAGTCACAGTCCAGGAGCTACCTGTAATGTGGGCTGCAGAGGGAGGAGGCGGGGTTGGTAGGGGTGATTGTGAGGGCGCCGACGACCGGCGAGCGATAGGGGCGACGACGACTGGCGAGCGCTCCGAGAGAGGGAGGGGCAGAGAGAGAGCAAGAGAGAGAGAGAGAGAGAGAGAGAGAGCAAGAGCGAGAGAGAGAGAGTGAGAGAAGTCAGGAGGTGGGGTATACCTAATGAAGACCGTGAACGGATCAACGCCTCCATAATGCGGTGAATGGTTCACCGCCTTCTCAAGGCACTTTTCTTGTAATCAATCACGCATGGTCAAGGACTTAGAGAAAATCTCTTAAAGTGGGGTTGCACTAAAGACGGTGAATTGTTACTAAAGACGGTGAATGATTCACCGCCTTCACTAAAGCGGTGAACCATTCACCATCTTAAATAGTTATATTACAAAGACAGTAAATCGTTCACCGCCTTAGTGAAGACAGTGAACGATTCATCATCTTCATAGGAAAAATCCCATCTGGCGTGGCAAAAAAAGAGTTAGTTTGCCAAATATAAATTTGGCAGGATTATTTCGCAAATTACAAAATTTTAGAGGGTTATTTCGTAAAAAAAGTCCATTGTTGTTGTGTTGTTGATTGATTGTTTTTGTGAGTGTATCTATGTTACTGGTTAGAATCCCCATTTGGCACTACATATAATACATGCATGCTGAATATGAGCACAAATGCATCAGAATTTAAGCTATAATCCTTACTTGATTTTAATTACTATTTCTCAATTCCTAAAAGACGTTGGAAAAGTTGCAACTGAATTTGCTTCCTGTATGGTCTGTTTTCCTCTGTTTCCATGCTTAAATTAATATAATATATGTATTGTTGCCTGCCGATCGGCTGTCCGAACATGTGCTTTTCTGAACATGACAGTGGACACCAATTTCCAAAGATTGGTAGTAGTTTGCATTGAACTTTGACAAACTTCCCATGAGCTCTTATTGACTTTGACTTGCGGAGCGTGGTTGACCATGTGATTGAAAGAGGCTGGATGATATTGTTGTGATAATAATATGGTCTTGCATGTAGTTTATTGTGATGCAGGACAAATTAGTTTAATCCTAATTTATCTTGCAAGCCATGAGCCCAAAATTTATATAAAACTTAATTTTAGTTTTTAGAAAATTTTCAAAAATTTTTTAGATTTTTCAAAATTATGTATAGAATTCTTTTAAATTTTATTTCAGAAATTAGGAAGAAATATTAGAAAATAGCTGATAAATAGGTAAACATTCAGAAAGTTTGTTAAAATTTCAAGAAATAAGAGAAGAAAGTTTAAAGAGAAATAAAAGAAAAATGAAGGTGACGAAGAAAGGAGAAGATATAGAACCTTGAAGAAGAATAAATATTCGTCCGCACACACGACGAGAGGAAGAAGATAACACGATCACAGTCGAAGCACGAAAAATTAAATTTTATTCCATCACAATTCTCTCTCTCTAAAATTAGAGGCCATAATCTATATTTATAGCTGTCAAAATATAAACCTACTCTAAATCAAATCCCAAGATTTTAAGGACTTCAATAATCAGAATATGACTAATCCTATCTTAAAACTTCTAAAACCATATCCCTAATTTTTAGGGATGTGTTTCATACAGAAAAATCCTAAAAATATGAAAAAAAATCTCTAAAACAAAGTAATAAAAATAATAGTTTGGAAAATTAGAAAAAAAAAAAAATTTTTAAATCCTAATCATTTTCTTCTCTTCATCATATTTGATTATTGCTTTCTGTAGAAGGGTTTGCAGTTTTTATCAGACAAGTTGATTGATCGTCCACTTACCGCTAAATTATTGATTGATATAGAGAAGATGCTCCTAACTGTTCTCCGATACACAGGGTCCAAGTGAATCTGACGCAGATGAGGTTAATGAGGTCAAAAAGTTGCTCCAGAATGAAAAGCTCTTGCGGCAGTCCACAGAAGAAGAAGTTAACAACCTCAAAAACCAAGTATTGCACTGGAAAAAGTTGGAGGTATGGTTGTTGGACAATATGTTATTAAATATTGCTTCCCCATTCTCGGACTTGATTGTCGTGATGACATATAATTCTTCACTTTTCTTTAGGCAGCTGGAAGTGCTGAGATTGCAAAGCTTCAGAAGATGCTGGACAATGAAGCCAGTCAGAAAGAGAAGCTAGAAGAAGAGATAGCGGCTTTGAAAAGTCAGTTGTTACAGTTAAGCTTTGAAGCTGATGAGGTAGGTTTTAAGAATTGTGTCAGTCTCTTCTCCCTTTTGAGCAGACCCAGACATGTGCTTTTGCACCATGTACTTGTGCATGTTTTTGCGTCGACAGTGGACAAATGATGTGCTAACATTCTCGCAAACAAGCACTTGCACAGGACTGTAACTGAAGGAACTTTAGTTTTCGAACTTACTAGCTAATTTCCACCAATATCTTGTTAAATAATGCAAAATAACCATTATTATATCTTGTTAAATAATGCAAAACAACCATTATTCTTTTAAGGCTTAAGCTTTTACAGAATAGCAGTTGTTTCATATTCTTTAGCATGGTATCGTAGCTGGAGGTCTTGAGTTCGAGTCCTGCCAAGCCCCTAGTATTATTAATTTCCTCCTACTTAATTCAACTCCACGTCTTGGGCCTATAAAGACCTCGAGCCTGGACATGAGGGCGAGCATTGCATATCAAATATAGAAACACCGTTGTCTAGTAGCTTAAGCATTTGGAAAATAATGGTTGTTCACTTTATTTAACACATGTTGTAGGAGGTTTTTTAGTGTTTACAAAATTAATAGCACAAAAGGACATTGTTCTTTACATAGTCTGCTGTGTCAATTTAATGAGCCTTCTTTCTTAAATTTTTTTTGTGAATCTTGAACCTATTGGGGATGCTTGTCCAAGCAAACAGAGCAAACATATCTGCCTTGGCAATGATGTGTGGGGCTATTGTGGGTGCATGCATGTTTCTTTCTCACATTTTACGCTTTTGTACTTGTATTTAAACTAGGGTAAGCTAGTGTAATCTTGTTTCTTGTTTATTGATTAGACTGAAATAAGAAACTCTGTAACTTCCTTTCATCAGACAAGGAGGAGTCTTGACAGAGGTGGATCTGGAAAAATATTCCCTGGTTTGGATTCACTGATGTCCCAAGCTAGGAATTCACAGCTTAGAGATCAGGGAAATGGACCTAAGCCTCCAGTTGCGAAACTTTTTGAGCAAGGTACTTCAGCAAACTTTTGTTACTAGTGAACTGACATAATTGGCTTGCTAGTGTTATGCAGATGTACTAAATCCAAACCAGTAACCATGCGATGTACCTTCCAAAAATTTGGAGTCAGCTAAATGGTGGATGTTGTTAACTTGTTATATCTAAGTTTTCCCTTAACATGGCAGTGGGATTGCAGAAGATATTATCGTTGCTTGAATCAGAGGATGCTGATGTACGTGTTCATGCAGTTAAAGTGGTTGCCAACCTGGCTGCTGAAGGTATGGTAAAGTGATTTATTCAGGTTCATCCTAAACATTTTCTCTCTATCTAAATCTTTATATTTTTTGGACAAGATGAGTTCTGGAACATAGCATAGGTTCATTGTGTATTGTGTTTATGGTACAAGATGCTTTCCACATGTCTTGAATAACTGCTTAAATATGGACTCTTATTTTGTGTTTCTCTAGCCTCTACAACTAGATATCACCTAAAATGATGTATGGAAATGTATCTTTTCACTTGATAAGCTTAAACAATTGTCACATATCAAAGTAGCAATCTTAATGTCTAGAACCCCAAACTCCAATTTTCTTTACATTTTGTGTTGCACTAGCTTTGAGATCTGAGTTTGTTGTTTTAGTATCATCAGTTTAAATTCCTATTTTGTACAAATTGTCATGAATAAATACCACCTTATGTTCAGAGGCAAATCAAGAAAAGATTGTAGAAGCTGGCGGCCTCACTTCATTGTTGGTGCTTCTGAGAAGCTCAGAGGATGAAACAATACGAAGAGTAGCAGCAGGAGCAATTGCCAACCTTGCAATGAATGGTATGCAAGAATTTGAATTCACTGGTGTTTTCATCTTGTCACTCCTGAATGTAAAACTATATTTCAAAGTCTTGACATAATAGATGCATAGGATAATTGTAAATTTGCGTTGTGTCCAAATGCTACTACTATGTTCATATTTCTTATTGTTTTTATCTGACCAGAAACCAACCAAGAGCTTATAATGAGTCAAGGCGGTATAAGTTTGTTGTCCATGACTGCAGCTGATGCTGAGGACCCCCAAACTCTACGAATGGTTGCTGGAGCCATAGCTAATCTATGTGGCAATGGTAAATCTTCCTAAATATATTGGTATTACCAATGGTGCCTGCAGATGCTACTTTATTTCAATTGCATTTCAATCTTGACTTGTTTTTGGGAAATTCAGTTATTCTATAAAATCAATAAAGAACACTGCAAATTTCTTGGTTGTCTAATAAAGTGAAAATGGCTTTTATGGAAGCATCAATTGAGGACATGAACAGAAGCCTCACAGTTTTAGGGACTTCGGGCAAAAGCAGTCTGTGTTCAGCTAACCTATTAGTTTCTAGGTGTATAGAAATGCTCTGATGAATTACAACATTAAAAGCAAAAGGATGTCAGAATAACATGTGAAAACTACCACTCTATCTGTCTTTGATTATTTAATCAAGGTAAGTCCGTCTTTCTGAAAATAGATCATGGTAGTCATATGTAGTCAAACATGGAGAATACCAGAGACCTTGGCAGCATAGCTTTTGCTATCCAAAATTTGAACTCATGATGGTGGTTGCTGATGCTTTTTTATTTGCTAACATGTTTTGAGCTCTAATACTAACTTTTATTGTGATAAGAACTAGAAACGTTAGTCATTCAGAACTGCCCTTTATTTCCATTGATTTTCCAATTTAAATCTATCAAATGCTTAACGAAACGGAGTAGGAGAATCTAACATAACATAAATGGCTAAGCATCTGATTTTAGTTGTGATTTTGGAAAGGATTTTTATGTTACTCTAGTTCTTTTTGAGTTTCATTAATAGGAATATTTGTGCTACCAGTTTTACACATTTGGTTACCAGTTGTTTTGGACTAAACAATAACTTGCATGGCTTTGAACTATTCAATAATTGTCTTGTTTCTCTGATAAGAAACAATGTGGACAGATTCCCTATGCTGAATCAGATTTAAGGAACCATTTTTTAGGTCTATTCTTTTGGCCAATGAGTTTTTGTTTGCAACAGACAAGCTACAAGCAAGGCTAAGAGGAGAAGGTGGTGTTAAAGCATTGTTAGGAATGGTTAAGTGTGGGCACCCTGATGTCCTTGCCCAAGTTGCACGCGGCATTGCAAACTTCGCAAAATGCGAGTCTAGAGCGGCAACTCAAGGTGATGCATTGCATTTTCTATTTACTTAGTTCTGATTATGCACATGTTTTTCCTTAAATTATATGGGTGGAATTCTGTTTTCGTTGTTTGTAGGAAGTACTCTAGTTTTGGGGGGTTGCAAGTAGAATCAGGCTTGGTCTTAATATTGGACTCATGAAACATGAGTGAACATCAGTTTCAAATCATTTTAAATTTGTATTTTGTTGATGTTGCTCTCTCACTATGAACCACCGGTAAGCAGTGCTCTATATAAGTGATCTATATATATATATATATATATATATATATATAGAGTCCGGCTACTATACTATCGGTAGCATGGAGGGCTCCGTGCTACTAAGTTGTTTTCGATGATGCGGCTTCCAAATCGATGATCGGCTCCGTTAGACATGATCTACACTTTTAAAATATTTGGAAACTAAATTTCAGATTTTTTCGACATCATTTGACTAGTGATTAAAAGATCTCAAAATTGATAATTTTAATGGTGGATGTGGTGTGTTTGAGAGTTTAACGGTGTAAAACAATCCAAATCCGATGAAGATTTTATAGAAAATTCTTTTCACTATTTAGAGTAAGATCGGTATATTTGACCTTGAATTTAAATCTTTTATCATCATTTTTTAAGAGATTGTTATTTTCAGGCGTTCATTTTTAGACTACTTGTTTGATATGTAAATGGTATTGAAGAATTATGAAATTTAGTTTCTAAATACTTTTAAATTTTGAATAGTGTAGATCAAGTCTAACGGAGCCGATCGTCGATTTGGAAGCCGCATCATCGAAAACAACTTGGTAGCACGAAGCCCTCTGTGCTACCGATAGTATATATATATATTTATATATATATATATATATATATATATATATATATAAGCAGATAGAATTCTTACAGGATGGCGATCAAACATGAATTAGGTCTTAAGTTTTAACCTTATATAAGAAGCAATTCAAATTCCATAATGCTATAGTCTAGAGATTGATAATTCAGAAGAATCCTTAAAAGAAATACTAGTCTAATCTAGCTGGAAAAGTAGGACTAAAGGTTCTCTCTGGCTTTTATTTGGAGTTTGTTCTAATCTGGCTTGCTGGCTTATATTCTTACTTTGAGATTAGGAAAACTCATTTGTCAGTAAGTATTAATCTTGATCTATTTGCACTCTTCAAAAAGGAGTTTCATATGGTTGTTACTTTGTTGTGCGAGCAACATTGTGTATGGCGGGCAATTTTCCCACCAACTAATTTGATAGATTTCTTTTAATCTTGTTTGGCCTCTCTCATATGGTTGCCTCAATTAGAATTTCATTCTTATTTTCTAAAGACTTGGCGATAGGTGGTTGTGACGGCATAACTACCGTGTATACCAGAGCTCCCCCAATTTGATTTCTTATTCTAACCAACTCCCTATTGTTTGGGAAGGCTTGAGAGGTTGTGCTGGTGGTGATGATGAATGACTTGTTGAAAGTTTCCCTATCTAGTTGTGCTTGTGAAACCCTAGATAGTCCAATATATACGATATAATACGGCAAAAACTCTTAACTCGATTTAAGCATTTTGGGTGATGGTTAGGCTCAAGAGGTTAAGAGAGTTAAGCGTGTTAGGACGGGAGTAGTCCTAGTATGGGTGATCCTGGGAAGTTGGGGCGTCACAGTTGGTATCAGAGTCAATTACCAGCCAGAAGTGTGAGATGAGTCTCAACTGAGCCAAGATTATACAGCGGGGAGAGCGAGGCTCTCATGCTGTTGACTGTTGTTGGTGGAGCGCGGCTCCTCCATAAGGTCGGTTTAGGGCCCAAGGATTAAAGTATCGTCCGTGCCGCACCGTGCCAGTGCGGTACGTACCGTGCCCCCAAGAAAGGGGCATGGTACAGGGGGGTCTTGGACCCCCCCTGTGTGTCGCGGCACCCCCGCGCGTGTCGCACGAGACAAAGCGGCACGCGTGAGGGTGCCGCAACACTGTGCCGTGCCGCAGCTTCGTTTTTTTTTTTTTGCTTATTTTTTGGCTTTTTCTTTTTTCTTTTGTTCTCTGGGGTATCGAGCCCCCCCTTTCCCGGGACACCTATATTGTCTTTTCTTTCACTTTGTTGTCTTTTTTTCAACTTTTTTTTTTGTTTTCTGGCGAATGCCTTTTTTTTTTTTTTACTTTTTATTTACCAATATCAGAGCAAATTTTTAATTGACATATATGATCCATATTGCAGGGGGGCTTCGCCTCCCGCACAACCCTCGGATGTCAGTGGTGGGCTACGGGCTCGGGCCTGTCTTCACCCTCCGCACCCCCCTCGGATGTCAGTGGTGGACTACGGGCTTGGGCCTGTCAACTTGAGCCCTCCGCTTCCACCACAAACATCTATTTTTTTCTTCGCAAAAATTGTCGCACCGCGAAGCTTTCGGTGAATCAAGGGAACAAAAATCGATCTCCTAAACAAATTTTGATTAGATATTTTTAAAAAAGAATAAAAGAACAAAAAATATGGATGTAATATCGGGAATATATATGACTTTCTCACAAATACCAGCAATACTTATATCAATATTGTCAAATAAATCTTGTATCTGTAGATGACAATACACCATATGATTAAGCGCGACGATCTATGTCGAATTAAGTAGTCGTTTCTATGTAAAGATGTAAATTTAAATAATTATTGTACTTATGAATTTTATTATTGTATTTTAATTTCTATTCTACATCAGGTATAGTTGTATTTTACTTATAAAAAGCTTACATGCATATTAATTGATAAGTATAGTAAGGTATATATAATAAATATTCATAATTATTTATTTAAATCTTTCAAAATAACATTATAAGAGTTTATTGGAACTAAAAAAACTGAAATAAGTCCGTGTCAAAGCGTGCCAGTAGGAGGTCATGCGTATTTATCGGCACGCAAGCGTGCCACGTGTCGGCACGCAAGCGTGCTTGTGCCGTGCCGTGCCGTGCCGTGCTAGGGACAACGGCACGCCTCTGTGCCACGGCACTTTAAACCTTCTAAGGAAGTATCAAAAATATAATCACATCCTATGTTATTACAAGCATTCACTTAATATGCATTTTACATCGCATTTTCTTTTACATTTAACTTCCAAATACAATCAAATTTTATTACAAGCTTATTTCATTCCCTTGTCTTCTAACCCCTAAGCTAGACCACTTCGGAATACCTCTATCTCGGTCTCGGATGATAGGGCGCTATTTATGGAGCTACGCCCTTGCCTCACGCCGCCACACCGCTCACGTGCGAACCTGTAACACCCCAAAACAATGTGAGGTGAGAACCAACTCCATGGTTCCCAGTGGGTACGGCCACCCAAGGGAAAAGCTCTACCAACATGCTCAAAGGAGGCAAATACATGTTAGTTCAATAAACAGATAGATATATATCTTTAACATGCAACTAACATTATCATGCTTTACCTCACAACTGTAATATGCAATACTATATGCCACAATACAATAATGCAACTATCATAAGTAGATTTACCAATTCTACTTTTAACTTTGACTCTAGCTCTCTATCAACTAGCTTCTATGGTTTATATTACCTTAGGTTCTCATCTCAAGTCCAGCTTGCTTCTATGGTTTCTATTACCTTAGGTCCATCACATTTACTATTAGCCCTCAAGGTTATTTCTACCTTATTCCAGCTAGCCACCGGACTCGGCCTCGAGTCAATCAACTGCGGATAATCCTCGCACTGCCCGGCTCGAGGTGAAGGAACTCTCACATGCACCTCAGCCTGCAAGCCAAGAACCTCATCGCCCAACGGTCCGCCCGAAGGTCCGTGCACCATGGTCAGGGATCCGCCAGTGGGAGAGGAACATGCTGCATACACCTATAGCCACGATCCTCGATAGGGAGAGGAACATGCCGCATACACCCTAGCGTTCTCTGTTCTTGCGTAATCACAATCCTCGAAGTTCTTCCGGTGGGAGAGGAACATGCCGCATACACCCGCGGTCCAAGAACGATCGAGCTCACAAGTACTGGGATTTCAGAATCCACTTCACAAGTCAAGGGTCCATAACCAACCCTATGTTATTAACTTATCTAGGTCCAATGCACTTTCCACCCTAGGTCCAACTGACTCTATGTCTAATGCCTCAATCTCATATCCTAGGTTTACTTTAACTCTAGGTTCAGTTCTCCACCTATGTTCTCGTCACTAGGTTAATGCCACACACCTAGATTTAGTTGACTCTAGGTTCAACGACACTAGGTTCAATGCCAACCTATGTTTAACAACACTAGGTTCAATGTCATTCTTACTCATCCTAGGTCCACGACACTAGGTTCATATCCGACCTATGTTTAATAACACTAGGTTAATGCCACTCGATCTACTTGACATCCTAATTGTCCATATCGAGTACTACAGATATCCACATTTCATCTAGCATACATCTATGATGCCATTATGCATTTACTATGTAGCATGATCTCATAATGCTAAGTGCAACTAGCATATATTCCACAATGCATATAAATATTAACATGCATCTATCTACTAGCATATAACTTCAATGCATTAACATGCCATGCATTTCTTTAGGGTTAACTACATGCATCATTTAGAGCTTACAGTCTACTTTGACATGCAGGCGACCTAGTTGCTTCGGTAAACACAACCCACCTTAACTTACTCTCCGGAATTCCCAGCAAATCCTTGACTCCTCGAATACAATAGGATTTCACACCTGGCGAATCTTTCACTCTACCTCCTCTGACTAAAACTAGAGAATGTTCCTGCGAATTATGACCTTCGCCTGGAATGTGAGCAAATATATCATGTCGATTGCTCAACCGTACTTTGGCTATCTTACGTAGAGCGGAATTTGGTTTTTTCGGTGTTCTCGTCGGAACATGTAGGCATACTCCTTGCTTCCGATTGCTCGTAGTCACTTGCAATCGGCCGCTCGCGGCACCCGTGACCCGGTTCGGCCCGAACTCTTGCGCGACCAACTGAACGGCCCTCGCGCGACCAACCGAACGGCCCTCGTGCGACCAACCGAACGGCCAGCAATCCCCAATCTGGCAACTCTGGAGTTATTCCTCAACGCCACGATGCTCCGGATCCGATCTCACGATTTATGGACGCCTATTTCGCGTGCTGCGGCTATCTGTTAAAAAAATACTATTTCGTCAATAACTTTGCGTACGCTCGTCGGATCACCGAGCCGAGCGCACCAACACATTCGTTATACCCCCAATTAGGTTTACATTGGGTCAAATGAGATCAATCTCATCTATTTACAAAAATCCTCTTTTGAACCCTAGGTTTGCATCTATGCAAAACCCACCATCAAATCTCTAGATTTGAGCTTTGATCCTCTATTTAGCATCAAGGGGTTCCATTCAAACCGTTCTTAGGGCTTAGAACCCACTTCTAAGAGTTCTACCATTAAAGAGCTCAAAGCTTACCTCTACCAAGCTTGCTCTCTTGTACAAGGAAGAAGAAGAAGATGACGATGGTGATCTCCTTCTTGATCTTTCCCTTATTCTCCTTTTTCTTCTTTTCCTTCTTTCTCTTTCTCCTTCTCCTTCTTTTCTTTCTAGAGAGAGAGAGAGAGATCTGTGAGAGAGTGAGGGGGTGAGAAATGAGGGAGAGAGAAAGGCTCATCCCTCACATAACACTTAACCCTAGCACAAAATGCCAACAAGCCCCTCCACTTCCTCTCCTTTGCACTGCCCGAACTGGGCAGATTTTGTGCTCGGGGACCGGTCCCGAGAGCTCTGCTCCTGCCCTTTCCGCACACGGGGATCGGTCTTTCTCGTAAGTGACCGGTCCCCCAGAGGCCGGGAGTGGGCCTTCTCGCAGACAACTCCAGACTCAAATCTCTTGCTCACGGGAACCGGTCCTTCCCCGAGAGACCGGACCCTGGAGGACTGGTCCTCGCCTGAGAGACCGGTCCCCGAGAGCAGTCCAGCACAGAATGGGCATTTGCCCATTTTGCACGCGTACGGGGACCGGTCCTCAGACTGAGGGACCGGTCCCCGAGAGCATAAAAGCTGCAGTCTTGCAGACTTGCTCCGGGTCGCTCTCGAAGACCCTCTGAAATGCACTTTATGCATTTCCGACGCCTTCGGCCTTTCCGAAGCATCCCGAACTCACCCTCGATCATTTTGGATCGAGGTTCGGATTCATGCATCGAGGTTTCAGATCCTTACATACTGATTATGACAATAATGATCCATGTTATGTCTAATTTTTTTTTTTACCCTCATGTTATCTGTGCATCCTTTTTTCTATGATTAGCATAGAGTGATCTTGCGAAACATCTTGATGCATATTAATGTGGTTCTGTATGATGGTCACAGGAAATAAGGTAGGAAAATCGCTGTTAATTGAAGATGGAACACTCCCTTGGATTATAAAAAATGCCAATAACGAAGCTTCACCAATTAGACGCCACCTCGAACTTGCGTTGTGCCACTTGGCACAGCATGGTGAGTTTGCTTTTAATCTCTCACAGCTACCAATTGTAAATTTTACATGCTTCTAGCCTCATAACCTCAATTATTTCTTGCAGAAGTGAATGCAAAGGACATGATCAGCGAAGGAGCCTTGTGGGAGCTTGTTCGGATTTCACGGGACTGTTCGCGAGAAGATATTAGGATGTTGGCCTACCGGACTCTGACTTCTAGTCCCACCCTCCAAGCAGAGATGAGGAGATTGCGCATCGAATGTTGATGAACCAAGCTTTTCTGTGGGCTTCTTGTGTGGATAGTAAAATGCAGCTACTTGAGGTGCCATTTTGGGAAGAAATTTTGGTTGAATATATGCAAAGGCTTGATATGCGTGGAAGGGTCCAAGTCTATCTGATCTCAGAATCGTCTGACAATGCAAAGTTAATGGGTTCTACTAATTTTGATTTGAAGGGAATTAAAAGAAATATTTCTCAACAATTCTTTTGTTCATGGCGAAACTCCCTACACAAAGGACCCGTCAACTTGCCTCTGTTGTATAAGTTTGTGCATAATGTAGAATAAGTTAAAACGATGATGATTAAAGACTTGTCAGAATCGGGTCATACTGATACTTATTATATAGAACTTGCTTGGCATTTTTCATGTCTCTATTTTCATGTGGGAATGTATATTAAACCTATGACAGGCAAAGTGATATCGATATATTTAAACAAGAAAGATACCTGCTTTACGTTTGAGTTTTGGCATCGAAACGAAGAGAAATGCATTATCCTGTTTCTTACCGACCAAGCTGTTTGCACAGAGAAAATTCCTAATCAAGTGTTTCCCAGTTTTAGTGCAAATTAGATGCCAAATTTAGATTAAATTGATGGGTAAGAAACCCTCTTGTATGATTTGTTGGAGGACCCAACAGCTCTTGTTTGGATTTACAATGACTTTATTAGATTTGGTAGCTTTAAATCCCCAGAATGGATGATCTCTTTCTATGTCTTTTCTTTCTTATTGCAGTTGTATTTTATTCTATGTTGCATGAGAAATGTTAGCTAAAGTGAAAACTTCGTGTTATTTGATGATTCATGGGCATAAAGAAAAAATCATAGATCTTAAAAGTTAATTGTATTGGAATTCTTGTACTTGCATGTAGTTGTTGTTGGTTCATTTTTTCTCCTTGGTGAAACACAGTTAGAGAAATGCTATGGTAGCATATAGCATCAATTAGATAAGACAACGTAACATGTAGAACTTGAACTTTTGAAAATGTCCATTATGTGTTCGATGAAATGTCAATGTAGCCAGAAAACTTTCATGTATTTTGATTGTGGCATAGTATGGATATATAATTATAGTTTGTAAGAACCAAAGTGAGCTCAACAAGTACTTTAGCTTGTGAGGGTTGCTCTTTACAAGCCAAGGTCTCTTTGGAGATAGCGAGGATGCGATTGTTTCTCTCATCCTAACTGTTGAGTGCCTTGTTTCTCTCATCCTAACTGTTGAGTGCCTGAAAGTAAAATCAATCAATGAAATACATCAATTTCGATTCAAAGATCGCGATAAAACAAGATCAAACCAAACCACTCCCTCCAATGGATCAAATGCAAGATCACAAGATGAAAATTGCACTAGTTTTCACAACCCAAATGTCAAATCCTCCAAGTAGAGAGTAAACTTTGAGGAATCTCAGTAATGGAGAGAGAAATTTCATCCAGAGAAAAAAAAGTAGGAATGTTTGTATTTCCCTTCTAGATTCCCTCTCTCCTCTCACTGCACGTTTTGTAACTGCACGTACTGGGAGGTTTCCTAACCAACTAAGGAAACCACCACTTAATGGGTCGGGTTTGATTTTGCCCATCATGGGCGACCCGAAACCCGATTCAAAAACCAAAATCTCCCACTCGCACGTGATGGGCAAACAATTCTCATTATCTTGGTGATTTTCATATTGACAGATGGGTCGTGTGACCCACGAGCCAACTCATAGGCCTATCCATGCACCTGTTAGGGATACATAATAGCTGTGAAAACCAAAGACGATATATTACCCTTATCCATATCATGACTCGCTATGCCCTAGACAAATTTAGTTATGTCAAATTAAGTATACCTAATCCCTCAAAATGCCTACACTTAATTTTTCTTTTCTTACTATGTATTCACAATTATGTTCAAACTTTTCTTCAAAAGCAACATAACTAGTCGACCGGTGAATACATATGCTTAACATAATCTAAAATGTCTTCCTTTTGTTCTCATACTTATCAATTTTAGACCAACCGCTTTCCTAGACATGCCCCATAAGGCTAATTATTTCATCACCGCTGGAAACATGCTAAAGTAGCGAACATTGATCTATCGCATCAGAATATAGACATAAGTTACTAAGGGCACTTAAGAGACCATTGTAAATTTAAGGTCTCGAGAAACTCACACAATGAAAATGCATGGATTCTATTTATTTAATCTCATTTTCCTCATAGTCACTTTTACACACGCGGTATAAAACGCGTGTTACGGTGTAATTTCTCCCATGAGGAACGTATGTCAAATAAAATCATAAACACCGTACAGATTTCGGTTAAATACCTCATTGCACCTAACTTGAGTTCTCTATACAACAATTTTATCGGATCTCACATCTGGTAACTCAGGCTAACATGATTGTGGGGTCATCATGTTCGGTCCAAAAAAATACTAACAATTCAAATATGGACCTCATCTTGATTTTAGTCAAGGCGACATATATATATATATGTACACTTTTAAACTCTCTTATAACAAGTCTCTGGTTTTCTTAAAAGATGGATGTACATTTGTCCTAAATCTCGGCCCGCATGCTAACGTCGAGGCGATCGCTCGTGTGAAAGCAGGCTTGACTAGGTGACATACCTTTTAACTATTACATAGTTTATGCTCGTATCTAGAGTATTTGAAACTTGTAGAAAATAAATTTCATAAATTTTCAAAATCATAATAAAGTCCATCAAATGGGCATAAAATGAAGGGTCAAAATCGAACGACGTCCTAAAAAAGGATGATCGGATCCTTCAATTCAAGATCGGAGTTATTGATCTTTATCTATGTAGTGAATAGAATTTTCTATCAAAAATTCAACAAATTCCGATTCTTTTACACCGTTAAACTAGCAAGTATCCCATCGTTAAAAATTGTCAAATTTGTGACCTCTTGATCGTAAGGTAAATAATGTCGAAAAATTATAAAATTTTATTTCTAGAAGTTTTAAATGATGTAAATAACGTTTAACGGAATTGATCGTCGATACGGAAGCTCTATCATCGAAAACAACTTATGAGTACGATGGCGATCGTACTCATAATAGTATAGTAGCCGGACTCTATATATATGTACACTTTTAAACTCTCTTATAACAAGTCTCTGGTTTTCTTAAAAGATGGATGTACATTTGTCTCATCTCAGCACGCCTTCTTTGCGTCTGAGGCAGTCGCTCGTGTGAGAAAGCCGACTTCAGCCCGGTGACATACCTTTTAACTATTACATAGTTTATGCTAGTATCAATGTATACTCTTCACATAGAAAATAGAGTAGAGTGCAAGCTTCATTAATACAATGTACTAATACAACATTGCATGGTCAATCTTAAAGTACAGTACATCATATTCTACGTAATCCTAACAATTCAACATGTGATCTGAACACATCTCTTGTCAGAGGTTTCGTGAATGGATTAGCAACCATCAGATGCGTAGATATATACTGTAGAAACACATCCTTTTGTGCCACAATGTTTCTTATAAAATTATTCTTTATATCTATGTGCTTTGTTCTTCCATGATATTTCGGATCCTCTACAAAAGCAATTGCAGCTTGATTGTCACACTGGATTTTCACAGAGTTAAAGTTATCTTTTGTTATTCCTAAACTCTGTAAAATCTTCTCAACCAAACTGCCTATTGTACTGCCGCTGAATATGCTACAAATTCAGCTTCCATGGTTGATAATGTAGTACAATTTTGTTTCTTGCTATTCCAAGAGATAGCGCCATTGCTAAGTAAGAATACATAACCAGAAGTGGATTTGCGCTTATCCAGATCTCCTGCTCAATCTGCATCTAAATATCCCACCAAACGCAAATCTTTTTCTTGATAACACAATGAATAATCTGCAGTTCCTTTGAGATATTTGAGGATCCTTTTAACACCTTTCCAGTGTTTCATGCCAGGGTTTGATTAATAACGACTCACTAAACCCACAACATAACATATATCTGGCCTCGTACACACAGTGGCATACATTAGACTTCCAATAGCACTAGAATAAAGAACTTTAGCTATTTCTTTTCTTTCTTCTGCAGTTTTAGGACACATGTCAAGGCTTAGGCCTTCACCCTTTGCTATAGGAGTATCAATAGGATTACAATTCTGCATATTAAATCATTCTAAAATTTTCTTGATATAAGGCTCTTGTGAAAGACCCAATAATTTTCTAGAACGATCTCTGCAAATTTTCACTCCAAGAATATATGTAGCTTCCCCTGTATCCTTCATTTCGAAACTAGAGTGTAACCACTCTTTGATGATATTCATGAACTCCTTATCATTTCCTGCCAACAGTATGTCATTAATGTATAGAGCTAAATTGTAAATTTATACTATATGCAGCTTCCCTCATATCTTTCATTTCGAAACTAGAGTGTAACCACTCTTTGATGATATTCATGAATTCCTTATCATTTCCTGCCAACAGTATGTCATCAACGTATAGAGATAAAATTATAAATTTATACTCTTCACGTTTAATATATACACAATGATCTTCATTGATCATATTAAAACCATAAGATATTATAGCTCTATGGAATCTCAAATACCATTGTTTGGATGATTGTTTTAGGTCGTATAATGATTTTTTTAGTTTACAAACTTTATTTTCTTGGCCATCAACTTCAAAACCCCAAGGTTGATCCATATAAATTTCTTCATCCAACTCACCATTGAGAAAAGCTGTTTTAACATTCATTTGATGTAACTCCAAATCTAAATGAGTTACTATGGCAAGAATTAGACGGATTGAGGTAAAACATACTACCTGTGAAAAGGTTTCCTCGTAATCAATACCCTCTTGTTGAGTATAACCTTTCGCCACTAGGCGAGCCTTATACCTTTCAATGGATCCATCTGCCTTGCGCTTGATTTTGAGAACCCATTTATTCCCTATAGTCTTGAGCTCTGATGGCAGATCAACCAAGTCCCAGACATGGTTGGATTTCATTGACTCCATTTCTTCTTCCATTGCAATTTCCCATTGTTCTTTTTCTTGGCAAGATAAAGCCTCTCTTACATTCTTAGGTTTGGCTTCATCATGTGAGGCTACCATGAAAGCTTCACCCTCAATCTCAAATCGTCGTCGAGGAATGATCTGACGAGTGCTTCTTCGCAATTTTGAACCATGTGGATCATATTCACTCCTACTCGGTTCATGTGTGTCATCACCAACGAAATCTTCAATTTCACAAAATTGAAATTCCTTGTCAATTTCACCTTTACTGGAAAATTCGTCCTCTATGAATGTGGCATCACGTGATTCTATTTCAGTTAAACCTCCATCGGAATATTCACCTAAAGAACACATAACCTTTTGATTGTTCTGAGTATCTTATAAAGATACATTTCTTCCCTCTAGGACCTAGTTTTCCATACTTGTGGGAAGAATCATGAATATAGGCTGCCGACCCCCATGGTCGCAAATAAGTTAAATCAGGTTATCTACCTGTCCAGTAGATGCAACTGATTTAGAAGGTACACGACTTAATATATAAGCTGCTGTTAATAAAGCATCTCTCCAAAACAAAATGGAAAGATTTGCTTGTGCCATCATGAATCTAACCATTTCTAGTAAGGTCCTATTTCTTCTCTCTGCAACACCATTTTGTTGCGGAGTTCCAGGAATGGTTAGTTGTCTTTCAATACCCTATTCATTACACAATTCTTTGAACTGTTCAGATAGATACTCCCTACCTCTATCAGTTCTTAAGGCTTTAATCCTTCTGTCTAACTGATTCTCTACAAGGTTAACATAATGTTTGAAGCAATCTAATGCTTCTGACTTGTAAGAAATCAGATAGATGTAACCAAAATGGGTGAAGTCATCCATAAAAGTAATGAAATATGATGCACCATGTCTTGCCCTAACATTCATTGGACCACATATATCAGAATGAATTAATTGCAATGGATATTCGGTTCTTGTTACTTCACCAAATGGTTTTCTAGTTGTTTTCCCAGCTAGACAGTGTTCAAATCTAGGCAAATCAATTGTAGTGAGTGAACCTAATAGACCATGTTTAGCAAGCCTATTCATCCTTTCTTGACCAACATGTCCTAGTCTAGCATGCCAAACATTTGTATTCACATTTGTATTGCTACAAGAAGCAATTGAAGAAAAACAACTACCAACATAATTATACATATTATGTTCACAATCCAATACAAAGAAATCATTTAATAAGTAGCCAGAGCCATAATAAACAAAGTCATAAAATATGTCCACACGATTGTTGCAGAAATTTAAACCATAACCTAAACCTAAAAGAATAGATATAGAGACAAAGTTTCGTCGAATCTCTGGAGCATATAGAACATCATGTAGGAATAAGGTTTGGCCACCATGCAACACCAATTTGCACATGCCTATCCCTTTTACGTCAACTTTTGCATTGTTTCCTATATATATCCATTTAGTTTCAGCTTGGACTCGACAATACTCTACGAATGCACCTCGGTCTCCTGCTATATGATCTATGGCTCATGAGTTTACAATCCACAAAGGATAAGAATCTGTGAGCAACATCGTACTAGAAACACAAACAGTATTAAAAAAAATAGAATGAAATGCTACTTTTTTCTGCTCGGTACACTCACGAGCAAAGTGACCCAACTTGCCACAATTATAGCACTTCATCTTACTCTTATCTTTCTCTTTCTTCCAAAATCATTTGCCTTTCTGATTTCCTTTGAACTTATTCTTTTTAGTCCCCTGTCCAGACTCCACTCCCTTCCCCTTTCCGTTTCTAAATTTCTTATACCTAGGGCCTGAAGCCCTGTGTGAACTGGATTCAGTCATATAAGCATTTACGGGACCTCTTGTAGCCCCAAAACGCTCATCTTCCAGTTCCACATGGCGAGCCACATCAGCAAAAGATTTGATGCTGTCGTTGTGAGTTAAATTAACTTTTATGTGCTCCCAACTATCAGGAAGAGAGCGGATTACTGTTTGAACTTGTTGCTTATCAGTGAGGGTGTGTCCTGCTGACTTTAATCCCCTTATCATATTTGACATTTCTCGTAGATGTTGTTTGATGGTATGATTAGGGTGTTTCTTATAAGTATCAAATTTGATGGTCAACTGTCTCAATTTGATTACAGTTGTACCGCCAAATTTCTCCTTTAGATGAACCCACATTGCATGAGCAGTAGGAAGTTGCTCGCACTCACCAATGAGATCATCAACAATTGAACTTATCAGAATTCCACGAGCAGAGGAATCCTTTGCTTTCCAAGAACGATAAGCTTCTTGATCTCTTCTATACTGAGCAGTATTTCCTTCACCAGGGTCGGTCATGGTATGATGAATAGTTTCTAATGCTTGTTGTTCCTCAAGAACATATTGAATCTTAGTTTGCCAGATATTGTAATTATCACCATCTAATTTCTCACCCTTATTGAGATCTGATATGATATTCTTTGATACCACGGTATTTCAAAGCTACATAGAGACATTGTAAAATTAAATACCAGCACTTACAAAAATTATCTAAAACACATATATTACTTTATGCTATATAATGTACTAAGTTAATCATGATATAACATAAGAAATAGAATCGAAAGTTCACTATGTTCCCAATCATCTTCTATATTCAAATATTATATTATCGCAAACTTGACATTCACCATATAAAGTGATAAGTTCTAGATAAAAGTTCAAGATTTCTCCAAATCTAAGAACTCCCACTCAACTAAATATTCATCAAACAAATAAAATACTATCATTAGCATCCATAAAAGAAAGTTATGTTATACCATTTATAACTTTAAGTATCAAACGACATGCATATTTTCATTAACACAAGCACATGCTACAACTATATAGTGTTGATAAAATGCATAACAACAACAACATAAAACAAAAAAATATCCTCCATGGATACTAATACAATTCGAACTAACTTAATTTTCATCGTTAAACACTCTACACTATGGTTCTGAAACAATATCATATGATACTCGTTCCACAATGTCAAGTGTTGTGTTATCTAAGAATAGGCCTCCATCAGATCTGCCAAGAGCAGTGCGCCTACCATTTCGAAGATTAGTAGATAGAGCTAAAATATTTGTCCTTCTTATAGCACTTGTAATGTAATGACGAATATATGCATCCCTGAATTTCGATACCAGATCACCATAAGATATTATGAAATCATACTTATTTTAAAATATATTCCACCAAGTTTTAGCCCAATAATCTGGTATTGAATTTTTCAATACAAGTGCTCTCTGAAAATCTTGAATGATATAATCGTCATTTTCAAGCACATTGAACAAGTTGTCTAAAAATGATATATGTTGTTCCATATATATATGTATATATATATATATATATATGGGGTGCATATAATCTATCACCACATCTTCCCCTCAATATGTATATATATGTATATATATGCCATATCTAACAATTTTTTTTTTAACATTCATAAACATGCCATATCTAACAAAATTTAACATATATATATATATATATATATATATATATACATATATATATATATATATATATATATATATATATATATATATATTGAACCTTGACCCTCATATATATCAATATCAATATCAATATCAAAGTACATACATATATATATATACCTAACATATATAGTGTTTGAATGTTATATATAAACCAACTTTAATATATATATATATATATATATATATATATATATATATATATATATATATATATATATATATATATATATATATATATATATATATATATTTACAATCCAATAATCCATTTATATTGGATTAGATCTCGAAAAAGAGATCCATTAACAAAATATTACGAACCCATTAAGTCCATGTCCAATTCATCGTACTTTTTTTTACCGAAACAAAAAAAAATTGAGCAATCTACATATTATTACTTCTCATTATAAGATTGACAATACAATTCAAAGAATTTAAAAACAAATTCTCACTTTAGAGTTAAATTATGTATTCAATCTCAAGAGAAGCAATTTCATACAAATTTTTCATGCATAAAAAAAAATCATTCATCATAAATTCCATCATAGAAATAATTAAGGGTCAAATATTTGGTTTCAACATGCTCTGATAACAATGAAAGTAAAATCAATCTATGAAATACCTCAATTCCGATTCGAAGATCGCGATAAAACAAGATCAAACCAAACCACTCGCTCCAACGGATCAAATGCAAGATCACAAGATGGAAATTGCACTAGTTTCCACAATCCAAATGTCAAATCCTCCAAGTAGAGAGTAAACTTTTAGGAATCTCAGTAATGGGGATAGAAATTTCATCCAGAGAAGAAAAAGCAGGAATGTTCGTATTTCCCTTCTACATTCCATCTCTCCTCTCACTGCATGTTTTGTAACTACACGTACTGGGTGGTTTCCTAATCAACTAAGGAAACCACCACTTAATGGGTCGGGTTAGATTTTGCCTATCATGGGCGACCCGAAACCCGATTCAAAAACCAACAGTGCCGATGTGGGTTCATTTGCGAGGTATAGCCTAGAAATGATGCGATGTGGGTTCGTTTGGAGGTATAGCCTAGCGAGCTGCGGTTTTTCCTCACATCCTAATTGGTGAGTGCAGATGTGGGTTCGTTTGCGAGTTTCGATGTCCTACTATGCAAGGTGCAAGTTTGACCGAACTTTGAGTCGATCGAAGTGATTGGATAATGAATAGTCAATTTTGTATTCACAAAAATTGGTGCATATAGAGATAGCAATTGACATACTCCGTTATTCTAAGACATAATAATAGACTACTTGTTATAAGCATATGTTATTTTTGTACTTGTTAGTTTATTATTATGCCTCCAGTAGACCTAGTGGGCAAAGTGTTCCTTACGGCGATTGTGTCAACTCAAAACTGTTTTATATAATTCACATGCTCTATTGTCACTTTTTTTTTCCAGAGCTCCCATCCTCCTTAACAGGTGGTTGCGGCAAGGGCGTTGTGCCATCTAGCTCCTTCCCTCGTCCTTTGGTGTTATTTAGAGGTTGAACACTTATGTAAATCTGTAATGTACTGAAAATCAATATAGTGTACAAAACTTTAGTTAAGTTGGCAAGTCGCGTTGTAACACCCCATATATTTGTATCTTTTGTTTTGACCCCCATACTTTTGAAATTTGGACCCTTTCATAAATATTAAAAGTATAGGAGCTTGACAGCATATTGTGTAATTAAATCCCTAATTCCAAATTTGTAACATACTACTTCCTCGAAGATTGTGCCGAGTTCCGTCGAAACGAGCGGAACACGGAGTGGAACAAGTGACAATGGGTTTACTTGGTTTTTATAGTGGATTGTTTTGCGTGATCGGTCCCGTTGGTTTTTCTCTCCGATTTGAAGTTTTCCCACGTTAAATCTCGGTGTTTGATTTTTATTTTCCGCAATTATTTTAATTTGTATCGAGATAATTTATTTTTGCCGTTTACACCTATTCACCCCCCTCTAGGTATTAATTACCTTTTAGATCTTAGGGATTCATATCTCACAGGGTTACCACCGGTGATGTCGGTCGGGCGTGTGTCAGCATCACCCCAGCCGGAGGGGTCACGAGTACCGAGCGGACGGGTTTTCGCCGCTCAGGTAGAGGAACAACCTGCTGCGCCGAGTGATGTTGTGGCAGGTATAATTTCAATTAAGGGCACTAGGGCTAGAGCATTGTTCGATACGGGAGCCTCGCATTTATTTGTTGGTGCATTGTTTGCGAAGACGCATGCTTTTGATGTAGAGTTTAGCCCTGATCATTGGTGGTCAACGCCCCAGAACATGCATTTAATATACACGATTGGTGTCCGGATTGTCCGATACAGATAGGAGATTGGATTATTCCGGCAGATCTGTTGGTGTTGAAGCACATGTGGGGCTTCGATGTGATTTTGGGGTACGATTGGCTCTCTAAGTATTATGCGATGATTGACTGCGAGAGCAAGAGGATCACGTTTCATGAACCTGATCACGAGGTCTAGTGTATCAGGCGTGTAGGAGTACGCTCTTCGCAGCGACTGTGTCAGCGCCGAGGGCGAGAAAGATGATGAAGGGTGGATGTAAGGCCTATTTGGCAACCATTGTGGACGCCCAAAAGAGGTACCCGGAACTTGGTGAGATACGGGTAGCGTGTGAATATCCGGACGTTTTTCTGGCGGAGTTACCGGGATTGCCACCGGACCGGGAGATCGAGTTCATCATAGACTTGGTTCCCGGGGCGGCGCCAGTTTCGAAGGCTCCTTACAGAATGGCACCGGCGGAGTTAGTAGACTTGAAAGCACAGCTGCAGGACATGCTTGATAAGGGCTTCGTGAGGCCGAGTGTGTCGCCGTGGGGTGCTTCGGTGCTTTTTGTGAAAAAGAAGGATGGTTCACTTCGACTCTGCATGGATTATCGCGAGTTGAAAAAGGTGACCATAAAGAATAAGTACCCGTTGCCTAGAATTGACGACCTGTTTGATCAGTTGCAAGGGTCGCGGGTGTACTCGAAGATAGATCTTCAGTCGGGTTATCACCAATTGAAGATTCGGCCGAAGGATGTGCATAAGACGGCGTACCGTACGCGGTATGGCCATTATGAGTTTATGGTGATACCGTTTGGGCTTACTAATGCTCCGGCAGCGTTTATGGACTTAATGAATAGAGTCTTCAGGCCGTTGTTGGACCGATGCGTCGTGGTGTTCATAGACGACGTGTTGGTTTATTCGAAGAATGAGGAAGAGCACGATGAGCATTTGAGGACCGTGCTGCAGATACTTCGCAAGCTGAAGCTCTATGCTAAGCTTAAGAAATGTGAATTCTGGCTGTCGGAGATTACCTTCCTAGGCCACGTGATATCCGGAAGCGGAGTCTCGGTGGATCCAAAGAAGGTTGAGGCAATAAAGGATTGGCCTCGCCCGACGAGTGTTGCGGAGGTTCGTAGCTTCCTTGGACTTGCAGGCTATTATCGGCGGTTTGTGGAGGGGTTTGCGAAAATCACCACTCCACTAACGCGCCTTACGTATAAGGGAGTGAAGTACATGTGGAGCGACGATTATGATCGAAGCTTCGAGGAGTTGAAGAACAGGTTGACGTTGACCCCGATTTTAGCCTTGCCGACTCCGGGGGAGAGCTTTGTGGTGTATAGTGATGCCTCTTATAGTAGTCTCGGGTGTGTGTTAATGCAGAATGGTCGAGTGATAGCTTATGCTTCTCACCAACTGAAGGCTTATGAGAAGAATTACCCGATACATGATTTAGAGTTAGCTGCGGTGGTATTTGCACTAAAGCTATGGAGGCATTATTTGTATGGTGAACACTGTGAAATTTACACAGATCACAAAAGCTTGAAGTACTTGTTCACCCAGAAAGAGTTGAACATGCGACAGCGGCGGTGGTTGGAGCTGATAAAAGACTATGATGTCACTATACTGTACCACCCGGGGAAAGCCAATGTCGTGGCTGACGCACTGAGTAGAAAATTTGTAGAGAACTTGGTGACGGCAGTTACGTTGCAACCGTTGTTGCAAAGAGAAATGCAACGGTTGGGTTTGGAGGTGGTGGCGCCGGGAGTGCCGGCAACACTTGCGGTGTAACACCCCGAACTCCTAAAGTCTTGAAGTTACGAGGTGTGTTGGCTTAGAAGGCCATAAGAGTGGTTCCGGTGAAGTTTGGAAGCTTTCGGGTGATTTCGGTGCACTAGGTGCGTGAACGAAGCCCGAAAGGCTATCTTGGGCCGTGAGCCAAATCCGGCACTTACGCGGGTAAAATGATGATATGGGCATGATCTAAATCATGTTTGTAGAGTCTCGGTTCGATTTGGAACGAATCGGAGGTCAAACGAGTCAAAAGTGAGTTGAAACGGAGAAGAAACGACGAAGAGCTAAAAATTGGCTAAGTCTAGAAAGTGCTGAAATTCTGGGCTGCGGAAGACCGGTCTTCCGGGACCAAGACCAGTCTTGGCTTGCGCAGAGCCAGATAATGGGCTAAGTCCTGAAATGTTCCCTTTCGGGAACCGGTCTTACAATGGGGAGACCGGACTTCCCAAGACCGGTCTCCAGGACCTAAGACCGGTCTTAGAGCCTGCGAAATGCCCAGTCTGGGCAGTGCACAGGGAGTAAAGTTGAGGGGCTTTATAGCATATTGTGCAGGGGGTTAAGTGATTAGAGAGGTAATAAACACTCTCTTCTCCCTCTCACTCCCTCAGATCTCTCTCTCTCCCTCTCTCTGTCGACAGCAAGAAGAGGAGAAGAAGGGAAGAAAGAAAGAAGAAAGAAAAAGAAGAAAGAAAAGAAGAAGAAGATGGAGATGGAGAAGAAGATTATGGTGTAGACCACCATGGGCCTCTTCTTCCTCTCCTTTGTGCAAGAGCAAGCTCTTGAGAGGTAAGCTCCATCCTCCTCTCATGGTAGATCTTCTAGTAGTGGGTTTCTAAACCCTAGATTTAGAGTTTTGAGCTCCTAGTAAGCTTTAGAACTATGTGGAGATCATGAACTCCATGAAATCCATGGTTTTCATTGTGATGCTCTAATGGTGGATTTCTAGGGTTTATTTTAAACACCCTAGGGATGGCTCTAATGCTCTTAGATGAGCTCCTAAACATGAAACAAGCTCTCTATTGCTTGGTCTAAAGATTAAAACTGTAGGATTTGCAAAAATGCAAAACCTAGGATTAAAAAGGGGGTTTTTAGAAATAGATGAGATTGATCTCATTTGACCCCATGTAAACCTAATTCCTAACGAACGCGTTGGCGCGCTCGGTTCGGTGATCCGACGAGCGAGTACAAAGATATTAATTATTTAATATATTCATACCAGATGTCCGCACGCAAGATAGGAGCCTAAAATTCATGAAAACGGAACTGGGGCAACTTGAAGGCGTGGGGCAACGGCACAAAGTCTCAGATTGAGATTCGGAGATCATTTGGTTGGTCGCGCAAGAGTTCGTGCTGAACCGGATCATAGGTGCCGCGGGCGGCCGATTGCAAGTGTCGACGAGCAATCGGAGAGCGAAACCAAGGTGAGTTGTGTTTACCGAAGCGACTAGGTCGCCTAAATATGTCTAAGAGTAATGGTTACAAGTTGATGCATATAATTGACATATATTGCAAGTATATAAATGCATGTTAAAGAACATAGTGTTAGATGCTAAGAGAATGCATGAGTTAAATGCTAGATAAATGCATGAACTAGAGTCTAGTTGCAAATACATGAGATGCATGCTAAGTTGATATATGAACTAGATGCTAAATGAAATGTATGAATAAATGCATGCTTAGCATAATGAGTACATGCTAGATATAATTATGTGCATGTAAATAGAATGGTTAACATAAGAATGTTAAGTATATGAATGCCAAGTATAAGAATGTGAGTCATGGACTAAATACACATATAGATCGAGTGGCATCTAACCTAGTGTTAATAAACATAGGTTATAGTAAACCTAGAGTCAATGGACCTAGGAGTGTGGCATCGAACCTAGTGTAAAGGACATAGGTTGTAGTGAACCTAGAGTCATATGGATCTAGGGAAAGGATAGTGAACCTAGTGTCGAGAACATAGGTTGGATAAAGAGGATCATGGACCTAGTGTTAGAAAATATAGGTCGAATTGGAATGACATTGAACCTAGAGTTAAGTCAACCTAGGTTATGTGACAAGAACGAACCCTAGTATCAAGTGGACCTAGGAGGTAAAGACAATGGACCTAGAGGGTCGTCTCTTGAGGGCCTAGCTAACCCTCAAGCTAAGTGAAACGGATTCATGGAATCCCGGGTTATGTGCACCACGAGGGTGCGGGCGTGTGCGACGATTTCGCCGTCCGGGGCTATACCACCGACGTGGCGTTGTGCGACGATTTCGCCGCCGGGTGGGTGAGCCGAAAGAGTTCGATCTGTTAAGCGGGTGAGGATCGAGACCGCCATGAGTATTGACACCATGAGTTTGGAAACCATTGCTGGGTAAGTACGATACGTGCGTCGCCAGGTGGCTGGGAAGTGACTCGATCCATTGTTGGGTGTGATGCGATAGTTCGCCGCCAGATGGTAAGGTCACGACTTTAGTCCACGGTGGGTAAGTACGTCGTGTTCGCCACCAGAATGGCTATGTCAGGTGACTCGAGCCGTTCCAGAGTTGGGACACCATTGAGGGTGACGAGCGTGTGCGACGATTTCGCCGCTCCGAGGCCGATCACGAGAGGCGACGTGGTGAGACGTCCAACACCTTGGGCTAGACAGCAGGCGGATTATCCGCATTTGATTGACTCAAGACCGAGTCGGGTGGCATAGTGAGCTAAGGTAGAGTGGACCTTAGAAGTATTTGCTAAATAGCATATGTGCCTAGAGTAAAGAGCAAGAATATAAATAGCTAACTTAATCAATAGCTAAGTAAGAATGGAAAAGCTGAAGTAAAGAATAGCAATAAAGTAAAGAAAAGCTATGAGCTAAAGAATGGTTGCATATCGCATATTGTGAGGCAGGTTTTTATGTTAGTTGCAATTATATATCTATATGTGTTCTTGGACTAACATATCTGCAGTGCCTCCTTGGACCTATTGGTCGAGCTGTTCTCTTGGGTGACCGTACCCACGAGAACTATGGACAATAGTTCTCACCCCCGTGTTGCGTTTTGGGGGTACAGGTATACACGTGAGCGGCGCAGCGGCGGCAGCGCGAGGCAAGGGCGTAGCTCAGTAGATAGCGCCCTACCAGGAGACCAGAGATAGAAGTACCCCAGTTGACAGAGCGTAGGGGTATAGCAAGGGAGAACAAGTTGTAATAAATTGTAATCAAATTCTAATAACTAGATTGTATTAGGAAGTTTGCAATATGAATGTTAAAGTTAAATTTGAGACGAATGGTTGTAATAGCAAGTAGCTGTTTTATGTTTATGATACTTCCTTATGCAATCTGTTTGTGATATCTGTTCCTTTTTGGAACCTCTTGTAATTGTATGGATTGCGACGCCTTGAACGTACAGGGGAAACTCTGTCCGTTCGGCGGTCTGTTCGACGCGCCCGAATCTGACCAAATTGGCCGGCACGGGGCGTGACATGCGGCGTTAGAGGTGCAACCGACCTTATTGGAGAAAGTCAAAGAGCTTCAAGCTTCAGATGAATATCTCCAAAAAGTGCGGAAGGATGTTGAGGGCGGTAGTGCTGATGATTTCAGCATTGGGACCGACGGTGTGCTTCGGTTCAGAAACTGATAGTGCGTGCCTAAGAATGAGGAGATTCGAAGGATGATTATGCAAAAAGCACATCAGTCTTCTTATAGTATTCACCCCGGTGGCACTAAGATGTACCGAGATCTAAAAGTGCATTATTGGTGGCCGGGTATGAAAAAGGAAATTGGGGAGTTTGTGGCGCAGTGTCTCATGTGCCAACAGGTAAAAGAGGATTGCCGATTTCCGGTGGGAAAATTGCAGAGCCTACTGTACCCGTTTGGAAATGGGAGGACATTGCGATGGACTTCATTACGGGTTTGCCTCGATCGCAGGGCGGGCATGATGGATATGGGTCGTAGTGGATCGATTGACGAAATCAGCTCATTTCTTGTCGATTCACACCACGTGGTCGGGAGATAAGTTGGCTCAGGTATATCTTGACGAAGTTGTGAGACTACATAGGGTTCCGGCATCTATAGTGTCGGGTCGAGACCCTAGGTTCACATCTCATTTCTGGAAGAGCTTGCAGGGTGCTCTGGGCACACGGCTCGATTTTAGCACAGCGTTTCATCCTCAGAGTGATGGACAGTCTGAGGGAACCATACAGACACTGGAGGACATGTTGCGAGCCTGTGTGTTGGATTATAGGGGTGGATGGCACGATTACTTGCCGATGGCGGAGTTCGCGTATAATAACAGTTTTCAGGAGAGTATCGCAATGGCGCCATTTGAGGCTTTGTATGGGAAGAAGTGTCGTTCGCCGATTCATTGGAGCGAAGTGGGCGGGCGAGTTACTCTTGGCCCAGATATTTTGCAGGAGGCGGAGGAAAAGGTTCGCCTTGCCTGTCAGCGGCTTGCAACGGCGCAATCGAGACAGAAAAGTTACGCCGACAACCGCCGAAAGGACTTGGAGTTCGCGGTTGGAGACCGCGTGTTTGTAAAAGTATCGCCTGGAGTAAGGCGATTTGGGGTCCGCGGGAAATTAAGTCCCCGATATATTGGACCATTTGAGGTATTGGAGCGCATTGGCGCAGTGGCGTATAGAGTTGCTTTGCCGCCAAGGTTAGCGGGAGTTCACAATGAGTTTCATGTGTCGAATCTCAGGAAGTACCTCCACCATTCGGCACATGTGCTAGAGTATGAACCCGTGGAGTTGTGCGAGGACATGACCTACGAGGAGTATCCAGTGTGCATCCTTGGTAGAGAGGAGAGAAAGTTGCGAAATCGCGTAATCCCATTCGTGAAGGTCCAGTGGAGCAACTATGCGGTGTGAGAATCCACTTGGGAGCATGAGGACGCGATGCGGAGGAAGTATCCGTATCTATTTGAGTCTACGAGCTGAGGTACGTTAGTTTCGCGGACGAAACTGTTTTTAAGGGGTGGAGAATGTAATATACAGAAATCTCGGCAAACGAATGTCGAACTTCAGTCAAAGTGACCGAAGTTCGATAATGAAATGCTTCGGAAAGGCCGAAGGCATCTACAATGCAAAAAGTACATTGTAGGGGATCTTCGAGAGCTAAAAAGAAAGGAAAACGAGAAAAATCTGCTAGTCTGCAGGTTTGGCTCTTGGAGACCGGTCCCCAGAGGGGGAAACCGGTCTCTGTGCACGCAGGGGGTTTGGAGGGTGAAAATTCGGCTAAGTCCCGAAATACCCGCGCTCTGGAACTGGTTCTCTTTAGGCAGAGACTGGTCCCCACACGCGATTGGTCCCGGGTGAAGACCCTTTGGGACCAGTCCCTTGGTAAAGAGATCGGTCCCTGTACCCGAAAAATGTCCAGTTTGGGCTGATTCATTAGATGAAAGTTGAGAGGCTTATTGGCATATATGCAATATGTGTGATATATGTGAAGGGGGTATGAGGTTATTCCTCATTTCTTCTTGTCCAAGCCGGTTGAGGAGCTCCCTCTCTCTCTCTAGGATTCTTTCTCTCTCTCTTGGAGGTGGATCAAGAAGGAGTAGAAAGTGGAAAAGAAGAAAGAGTGGAATAACTCCCTCTCCTTTACCTCTAGAGCAAGAAAGAAGGAAAGCTTGAAGGTAAGCTTTCTCCAATCCATAGTAGAAACCCTAAGTAGGGATTGGAATTGTTTAAGGATGGTTTTTATGGACTCTCTTGGTGATAAGGAGTTCTCTTTTGTGTTTCGTTGAGATCAAAACTAAGGTTTTGATATATGTAGTCGAGCTAGGGCACCAAATTGGGGTTCTAGCTTGTGAGGGTTTTCTAGTCAAATTGACCCTATAGAAATCTAATTGGGGACGTTTCCGACTCGCTCGAGCGAATGGTTCGTTTTTACGAAAAGTCTATAGAGAGTTATGTACAAAAAGCCTAATTCGGCTTATTTTTGCCCCAGATTGAGAAATTGGCGGCCGCGGATCGTGGAATTTAAACTTGAGCATCCGAGTGAACTCACAAGGTCGGGGGTGCTTCCACTAATGTCGAACTTCCTTTTATGTCTATATGTCAATTGTTGAGCATATATGTTATAATGCTTTTGTGCATAATAGGGTAATAAAATGTGAATTTGCATGCTTAGAGTTAAGGTGCAATGAAAGTGGTCATGGACAAAGAAAAGAACTGAACCCTATGTATGCATGTGTTGAGACAAAGAACCTAGTGGTTAAAGAACCTAGTGGTTAAAGAATCTAGTGGTCAAAAGAACAAGAATAATGTGACATATAGATCGAGTGGCATTAGAGAGATGCAAAGAACACCAGAGTTAGTGTAATGATATGGTCAAGAACAAGAACATTAGAGTTAGTGTAATGACATAGCCATAATTACAAATAATGCAAAGAATAAGAACATGAATGCAAAGAATGAAGAATATGAACAAGCGACAAAAACCTTATAGTTGAGGGTCATTGTGCAAGACTTCCTTAAAGTTAAGGAACGGATTTGGATTTCATCCTTGGAGCAAGGATTTGATCATACTTCCTATAAGTCTTTGCTCGAGGGCGGTAGCTCCCCCTCGAGCGATGCGCTCCGGAGTAGGTCACCACTGGGATGAGCGTCCCAGAGGAAGGTCCCGTCGGGTCGTAGTAGTCTCCCCGATACTGGGATTTGAGTTGGTGAGTTCTTGAGCGGCGAAACCTACGGGCTAGCCATGAGATTGGGTATCGAGATTGAGATCTTGCATTTGTCATTATTATTATGTTGAGTATGAGCATGTTTACTACCGTTCATGCATATTAGTTGTATGCATTTTAGTTTGGCCACTTTCTGCTATTTCTTTCAAATTATGCCTGAGATAGACCTAGTGGGAAAGTCGGTGTGATTGGGGGCCGAACCCACTGAGAACTTTGTTGTAGTTCTCACCCCATCATTTCTACAGGGCCGGGCTCCAGCGAGCCAGCTGACGACCATGATAAGAATCTCGCGCCTTAGCTAGCGACCGCCTCCGCAGAGTTTACTTTTGTAGTCACATACCTCTTGTGTATATTTACTTTTGGGAGGTTAAACATGAACAAAGTGTATTTGGAAGTAAAATGTAAATAATCGTTTCGAGAGACAAAAATGAATGTAAAGAGAAGAAATGATGTTTGAGTTAAAGAATGTAAATGTAAGTGTGAAATGATGTTTATAGTTGATGTAAATCATTTCACTTGTGTAGTTAAGTATTTTCTTTCACTTGGCTATTGCTTACCTTCGTGTAAACCATTGGTGTATGCTTTCGCTTGTGCATTTCATATTCTCTTGAATTGTACCTGTGTTGGGCCTTGGGCGGGTAGGGAAAACTCTGCCCGTTCGGCGTCTGTTTGACGGGGCCGGGCCGGCCAAAGGGATCGGTTCCCGGGGCGTGACAAAATAAGCATATCCTTATATGCTTTTTCCACAACTCCATTAGACATCAATACCAAACTAAGATTAATACTTCGTTTGGAATTGCGGGAAGATCGCATCACGTGCGATGAGAAGATGAGTTAGTTACGATATATTTTCCCCATATGCTTTTACCCAACTCTATTTTATCTGTTAGGATTGCGGGGAGATTGCGTGATCCTGTTTGTTTCCGTATGTAATATTGCGTTCCGCATATCACGATGAGTCGGTTACTATATATTTTCTGCGGTTTCACCGGAGAAACTCAGAAGTATATCCCTATATGCTTTTACCCTAACTTCATTATGGACCTCAATACCAAACTATGCCTAACTTCAGGTTTATTTAACGAGCTGAGATCCCTACTTCTAGCATATGGGACCGCATATGAAAATATATCGTAACCGACTAATCGGAATATGTGAAACGCAGTACGTACGAAAATAATAGAATATTTTTCGATCGTAGTTTCTTACCGCACGTAACACAATCTTCCCGCAATCCCAAACGAAGCCTAAACCTAGCGTCGGACTTTTGCAAAAAATTTATGTTCTGCATATGCCAATAAATCGATCACAAAATATTTTTACAGTAAATTTATAATATATTTTGTAAGGTCTCACCAAAGAACAGAGAAAGTATATAACTTTTATCCAACTTCATTTTATTTTATCTTTAAATGCGATAGTTCTGACAGTAGTGTCGCGGCATCGCTTCCTAAGTCCTAACTAGTTTTACAAAAACCCTCGTTCGGCGATACCGGCGAGTTTATCCTCTCACATCCTTCTACTCTTCCGCACTTCTCTCTCCTCCCCCCCCCATTTTTAAGCCCCTATAAGGCCTGCCCATGGCAGTGGTCTCTCTGCCTTCTGCCAATCCTTCGTCTTGCGGTCTTCTAAGCTCCGACCCCAAGCCTCCTGCGAGGTACAGTCTCTCTCTCTCTCTCTCTCTCTCTCTCTCTCTCTCTCTCTCTCTCTCTCTCTCTCTCTCCCGCATATTTTGGATCTTAATTGTTCCATATTTCTGGATTTCTCTTCCTCAGCGTGTCTACTAAAGTTTTCGTGGGGTTGCGGCCCCAGTTCTCTTCAGGTACGCACATGCTCTCGCTTGATAGGCATCAGTTACTGTTCTCCTTGGTAGATTGGGGTTAGAACTCTGTAACTTTGCAATTAGGGTTTGATTTGTATCTTTTGTTTCAATTTTGGGTAGGTTCTCTTGGGTCTGGATTACCAAATGTTTGTGCTGGTTTTCACAGTAAGGTCCATCAGAGCCTCTCATTGAGGTAACATAATTTTTGGGAGAAAGATAACTCAAGATTACGCTAATAATTTCACTGATTCGTGTTCTTGGTTCGTCGAATGAATCGTAAATTTGTTGTTTTTGAGAAACATGGTAATTATGGCATAAGCGTGTTCACACAGACATGAATGAAGCTAGTCCTTGCAAATGACATTTTATGCTGTTTATTTATTTGTTTATTTGCTCATCATTTATGTATAGTTAATCTAAAAACATTGAACATTTTACATTAACAGCGCACGAGCTTACAAATTGATAAGGTATATGGTGCTTTCTGAGGCGGCAGCAATGCCAGTGAGAACAAGCTGACTTTATTCTAGGCGTCTGTCTAAGTCCCTCAATCAGTATTTTTGTTGTGCTTCATACTTCATTCGCTGTCTTGGTTGATTTTGTTTTGTCTGGAACCTAGTTCCTTTATTCAGACGGTAGTTGGCATATGATGTCCGTGCACATGTATATATGTCTAGATGATCTGTATTTGTTTTTTTTTTTTTTTTTTGTGGTATTGGAATTGTAATTTTATGACAAAAAAACTTCCAGTAAAGTTGTCAGAGCAATACTGGAATTAGTAATTACTAAGTTTCAACAGAGGAAAAAGGATTGACATATAAATTTTTAAGGTATTGTAGGATGAGTTTCAAATTCAGCTTTCCTACAAATCTATTGATGTGACTAACCAATATTAGTTTTATATCTGTACAACTTTTTCTTCAAATTTACTTATATTTTCGGATTAATCATCCCTAGTACACTGACAACTAGGTGCTACACAAATTGAAGTTGTGTGTAGGGCTAAATGACAAATTTATATATGATGTGGGATGTCATGGCTGCTGTAATAGAGAATAGGATAATAAATTAGATAGAAAAAAGGAAGAAAGAGGATATGAGATTCAAATGAGTAATAAATATAGGGTATGGGGAATGTGATAAGGGCTTTATTCACATATATTTTTCCAATTACATATCTACCTTGAACAATGCAAACCTATGGTTCGTACTCCCCGGAAATCATACTGCTAGATTCGATTCAATTACATCATACATCCTGGTAGTAACCTAGATGTATCAAGTTGTATTTGTATCTTTAGAGTTTTAGGTTACGTAATCAGATTTTTCGAAGTTTAATCTGGCACATTTTGAAGCATCCACCGTGCATAATACACCAAAACAACTACATTGTTGAAGTAACCAGGCCACATACATCTAGTATGACAGTCAATATCTGTAGCAATAAGTAAGCAGCATCTTGTCCAAAATCAGTCGATTTAGTGATTTGGCAAGGAACAATAATCGAGTCAAAGTGAATACTTATAACTGCATCTTGAGAAGGATGATTAGATTATGGGTTAGCATGAAGGAACATGTTGACAATTCATGCTTAGCATGAAGAAGTAGAAGGCTTGCTGTAGAAAGTCGATAAGAAGCCATAAACACTGGTTTTGTGAGTTGCTGGTGAACAGATAATGTGTAACAATCAGTTGCTCAAGTCTTTTGTGAGTCGTTGTGGGAGCTGATATGGACTCACATTTAACAAGAGATAGGTAAGGATGTTTGACCTAACTTTTAAGCTATGTTGCACAGATACGGATACGGGGATACGGATACGACACGATACGGATATGGTGATACGGCAATTTCTAAAACTGTTAGGATACGATACGGGGAATATACTTGAATAAAATATTATTATTCTAAATATATTTAAATATATATTGATTATATGTAATGATATATTGAGAAAAATCAGGATATCTGGACTATATTAAGGAATATAATCTAATATGCATTAACTTGTATAATTGTTCTATATGTTCATAAAAAAAAAATCTATCATATAAAATATTAATTCAAAAAGTATTAAGCTAACTATCATCCAACTTGATCAAATGATAACAATAGATATGTAGTCGCACAAATTAGATAATTAGCCATTCAATATATATATCTATTTTGTTAGTTCTATTGTTATAATAGTAATAAAAAAATATGCTAACAATTTAATAGAGAAGGAAAAAAAATCATATATTTTATAGCCTTTGTTGCTTAATGCTAGGTTGACAAATTAGATGAAGGAGAGTAAATACAGTGTGAAGATAGAACGAGAATGAGCACCTTCTACCATTTAAGAGCAAAAAGATAGATGAAATGACAAATTGAATAGAGATAGGTGTTTTTCTCACTCTTTTCCTTCTTTCCAATAGGTTTGGACGTGAGCTTTTAAAAAAATTCTAAGTTTCGATCATTTTAGACCAAAAAAGAACTTGGCCATATCCCCCCCGTATCCCCCCGTATCCCTCACGTATCCGAGCCGTATCCGATATTTTTTTATTTTTTATAAATATCGGATACTTCATTCCCGTATCGGACACGTATCGGGCGCGTATTGGGCGCGTATTGGGCGCGTATCGGTATCCGATACGTATCCGATACGGATACGGCATGAAATTTGAAGTATCCGTGCTTCATAGCTTTTAAGTAGAAAAGAGGGGAAATAAAGGGAAAAAAATTCTGTGGTGCTGGGGCTCCAACAAAACAACATTTTTGGAACCTCGAGCTCTGATGATTGTTGGCGCCCATTCAGGAAGGAAGTGCATGCCTCCTTCTCCGATGGTTTTTCCTTTAAGGAATATAAGTAGAAAAAGGAAAAAATATTCAAAAATAATGCAAAAATGCGCTATATTTTTTTAAAATTTAGTCGAGGATGAAATAGTTTTATCTCTCTCAAAATAATTAATTAATTCTTTCTTTGAAGTTGTAATCAAACTCTATATTTCCATATGCCCTTTTCAAAAATTTTATTTTCCCAGTTAAAAGAAAATTGTGAAATATAAATTTTTTTCGTAAATTTAATTATTTTTTAACTGTTATCCTTTAAAACAAATATTTCGCAAAGTGAGCTCTTTATGCATGCACTTTTTCCTAGTATTCCATTTTTTTATTTTTTATTTTTTTCTCTTTATTCCTTAATTTTTTAGTATTTTTTTTTCTCTTTTTTTATGCTTATATTCCTGAAAAAAGTGAAAAAAACCATCTAGGAAGGTAGCACAAGGGAGCGTGTCCTCACTTCCCAGATGAGGACCGCATGGGCAGGTGCTTGTGTGGTGCCCATTGGAGCCCTGGGGCTTTCAACTATTTTGTTTTGTTGGAGCCCCCACTCCACAACATTTTTTTTCCGGAACAAAATATTAGGTTTGTAAAGAAAGAAACTAGAAGAGGATTCAATGAATCAATTAAGGATATCTTTTGTCTTGAAATATATCCAACAGTTAAATGATTGGCCTCTTAATGTAAATATTAAATCTTATCAAATTTTACTAGAAAAATATCAACAGACTATGAACAAACTTAGAGCTCTATGCCAAACTTGATGATTTAGTAATTGTGTGATCACGGAAGCTTATAGCGTGTTTAAAACTTTCTAACAACAAATAATACTGTCTTAAAATCTTCCGCAACCTATGACAGGACTTAGGCCTAGTTTATAATGCGGTTCCAAATACGTCATCTTATACTTTTTAAGTTCAAAAAGTCCAAAATCACTTTCAATCTATCCTCCCCAATGTTATAAAATTGCTGTGGCAACGATGACCGGAAAAGCATGTGGTTACACGTACATGCTTCTTCGGTGGTGGTTGCCTCTGCAATTATATAGCATAAATGGAGGGAAGATTGAAAGCGATTTTGGACTTTTAGAACTTTCAAAGTATAAGATGGCACTTTTTGAAGCGTATTACCAAACTAGGCATTACTAAATTACAGACAAAAGGGCATAGAATTTTCTTTCGATTCAACTATAACCTCAAGTGAGCCACAAAGTAGCATGTTACGAGAATTTGTGCCATCCTCAATCTTCTCAAGACTTCAAATTGTCTATCATAATTCTAATGTTCCAATAGCACCAAAGTTGGATGCTCAGGAGAAAAAGAGTGAGGAGAAAAGTTTTTTTTTTTTTAAATTGCTTTTTTTTTTTTTTTTGTTTTTTTTTTTTTGGGGGGGGGGGGGGGATGTAAATGGCCGAAAGACGAGGAAGAAGGAAGATTGTGAGAACTTAGAATCTAGACAGGTGTGGTAAACTAATATTATGTATCCTAATGAGGGAAAATCTATTACTTATGAATCAAGTTTGACATGTAGATCTACGAGTACCTTTGGATGCTTCTATTATATTCACGTGTTAACATTGCTAGAACTAGCAGATTTAAATTTAAACTGGATTAAATGAAAAGGCTGTTAGGTGCTTGACTTAACCGCGAATTTTGACTAGCTTCATCATTCTTATGACTCTTTCTTGGACAATACCACTTAAATTGTTATCATCACCATTGGACTATAAGATAGTGGCAATCATTCGAAGACTGATCAAATTCTACAGCATTCTCATGCTATAAATTTATGTTTGTTTTACTCGAAGTTAGCTTCCAATATTTCAAATGCATGGAGCAATTATTTTAGTTGAACTTTCCATTTGAAAGTGGGCGTTGCATAAAGTAGAACATGCTTGTCCATGCTTTTATAAACAAAGTAGAATAGCTCTTGCACAAACATTAGATGATAATCGCACTGATTATGAATTACTCTATGTGACGGAACTTTAGAAGCTTTACTCTAGTTTAAGCCAATTTTCATCAACTTGGTTCGAACTTGTAGCTTTTTCTACCATAAACTAATCATTGAATTCATATGCAAAAAAATTTAACAATCTAAACACATTTTTAGATCATTCCAATTGATGATCCACTTGGTTTGTTTTTAAGTACGTGAAGCAAACATTAGAGATATTGAACTTGTTATCGTTTGAGGGCCATCTTATTATGCATAATGAAGTAAAAAAACGGACGGTTGGTAGAATAGTGATTGTTAAAGATTATGAAACAATCATTGTTCTCCAAAAGCTTAAGCTACTTGAGAATAGTGTTTTTATATTATCTTAAACACTCCCCCTCACATCTAGGCTTATTGAAGATATTGTAAAAATACCGTTCCCTGATAGCTTAAGCTTTTGGAGAAAAATGATTGTTTCATATTCTTTAACATTGTGTCGGAGCAGGAGGTCTTGAGTTTGTGTCTCACCAAGCAAGGATTAAAATGCCGTCACGGGAGCGTGCCTATTGTTACTTGGCACGGTACTACACTAGCACGCTTCCGGGCCAACATGTGGCATGCTTGCGTGCCGATGAATACTCATGACCTCTTAGTGACACGCTTTGGCACTGGCTTATTTTAGTTTTTTTGGTACTAATAATATTGTTTTGAAAGATTTAGTAAACTTGAATACTAGCTATGTATAGCTTACTACACTCATCAGTTAATATAGTGATAAATTTTTTTTATATATAAAGTACAACTATACTACATAGAGAATAAAAATTAAAATACAATAATAAAATTTACAAGTACAATAATTATTTAAATTTACATTTTGACAAAGAGATAATTGTTTAGTTCCACATGGATCGTCGCCGCGTCGTGGTGGATTATATGGCATATTGTCATCTGGAAATGGAAGATTTATTTGACAATTTTGGTATAGATGTTGCTGGTATTGTCAAATTAAATTTGTTATATAATCTACTATAATCAACTATATATTATAATATATCTAATAATACTAAATCAAAATTATTTTATATTTATGCTAATTTACAAATTCTAGATTGGAATAGGAACATCTTAAGTAATTCTAGGTTACATTAACTTGTTCACAAGATTAGATTAGACTAAATCAGGTTACGAAACTTAAATATAAAATGAATTAGATTAGATTCAATATTAGATTAAATAAGGTAATTTTAGGTTAGAATTTTTAAACTAGTTTAGATTAATTTACGTAATTTGGAATTACGTAAATCGAATTTAAATTAGTTATATTCTATTAATACTCCAATTGATAATTGTAGAATAGATTTGATTAGGTTTCGTAATTATAAATTAGAATAAGATAAATTTAAATATATGTTATATTAGATTCTAGATTAGATTAGATTAGATTTTGACTGGATTTTATAGATTAGATTAGGTAATTCTAGGTCGGATTAGATTTGATTCTAGAATGGAGAAATTAGAATCATTAGATAACTAAATTAAAGAAGAGGGAGAAATGGGAATAAAAGTTGCCAAAAAAAACAAATTAGTGATAAGGTAGTTTGATTTAGTTATCATCAACTCTAAATCCCTAAATAACAAATCACAACAAAAAGAAACCAAAAAAATCCTAATTACCAAATTAAAAAAAAACCAAGAAAAATAAAACGCGGCATGATACCTTGCTGCGATACCAGTTGGGTATTGCGGCACGGGGGTTCTTGCGAGATGCCCCCATACCGTGCCGCCCCATGCCATATGGCACGGGCGGCTGTACGGCAACGAGCGGCTCTTGAAACCTTGCCACCAAGCTTCTAGTTTATTTAATTTCCTCCTATTTAATTTAAGTCCACCTCTTGGGCCTATTAGAAAAAGCTTTGAGCCTAGACGCGAAGGGGAGTGTTGAATATAAATATTAAAAATACCAATCTCTTGTAGCTTAGCTTGTGGAGAAAGTGGTTGTTTCTTATTATTTAACATTGAGACTTTTTGATAGTTCCAAGACGTGAACTTGAATTAAATTGAAGGAAATTAAATGAGACTAGGGTCCTAGGGGATTCGAACTCAGGGTTTCTTGCGCTGATACCATGTTAAATAATATGAAACAACCATTTTTCTCTAGAAGCTTAAGTTACCAGAGAACGATGTTTTTAATGTTTGTATTCAGCACTAATGCTGTAATACATGTAATTGACCTTCCGATTTAAATTGTGATAAACTTCCTTGTTCGTAATTATGCATCTATGCATGCCTGTAATTTGATTAAAGAATTGGTACATGTGCATCTGACTATCGATCAACATTAAAGATGCTCAAGGGGTGTAGAAAGAGGGACATAATAGCCATCAAAATGCATGAAAGATCATTAAAGCCGTATATTCCTAAATAAGGCTTCAGAAGGAATCTGATAACTTGATCATCTTTAATATGTTTGGGATTATGATCCAGGGAAATGGTGTTGCTCATTCAATTTGTGTATTTAAAATACTCAATTTAAACTGGCTAGTCCAATCTGTGCTTGGCTTAAACTAGTCTCAATAAGGGCAGGTTTACTTCAGTCAATTTGTTCATAGCTATTGTGCTGGTTGAATTGGAGCTTAGTCATCTTACTTTACCTACAGTTTCCGCTTCCTTTGATCTTATTTTTATAGTTGTCCAGTGTCATGCACTATTCTGCCATCTAGGGAAGGATTACCACAATGATTATTGGCCATACATCATGAGGGCAGTTACCTTGATCCTAATGTTACTCTGGCATTTGACTGCGGTTTGTTGGTCCGTCAAAGCTACTACCATGAACACTGTGACTTATGCTCCTAAAGCAACTGTGATTAGCTGTGGCCCTTAGTAGCTGTCACTAAGCCCCAAGTATGTCAACCTTCAAGCCTATTAATGCTGAATGATCAGTTGTTGGCAATGTCCTTTGCTTGTTAAGGAACTTAAAGAGTTTTGTCTGCAATAGTTGTATTTTAGTCTCTTTCTTCATGACGGTCCAATTTGTCCTGGCTGGACCAGGTCAAGTTGGAGAGGTCTGAATCTTGATTCTAGATTCCTTTAGTAGGCCTATACCTAATTGGAGAATGAGCTGCAGCTGTGAAAATGAACCAACGGATTGGTTGATAGCGGGCTTGTGTTTTTAGCTATGCAAGTTTTCTGGACTTCATCCGTTTTACTGAAATGTCTGAATCAAGCTAAAATTGTAGGGGGGTGTTGCTATGCAAGTTTTCTGGACTTCATCAGTTTCTGTGAAATGTCTGAATCAAGCTAAAGACTATAGGGAGTGCTTAAGTTTTTATGTCGCTTTCGCATGTCTAGTTAGTTTAAAAAGTTGTTTAATCGTTATTTATAAAATTGTTCTTTGTGTTTTGAATGCTACATTTTGTATACAGGAATACAATATTCATGTCCTCTTTGGGAAAAGGATCTGGTTGATACTTATCCACTAGAAATTGATTGTTACAGCTCTTATGTCCTACGTAAAGTGATAATGGTTCTTTTTTTTCGTTGTTGTTTTAATTGCATTATTTTTCTTACTAGTTCTTTTTCATTTATTGGTAGGCCGTCAAACAGGAAAGCTACATGTGGGCGTATATCTATGATGCCTATTGGTACACCAAGAGTGCCATATAGAACTCCTGGTGAAGGAACGTGGCAGTGGGTTGACCTTTGGAATGCCTTAGTAAGATGCGAAAATCTATAATAGAATATCTGTTAGTTATCTGAGTGTTAGTGTACATCAATGTCACTAAAGATCTTGATGTGCAGTATCGAGAACGAGTTATCTTTATTGGGCAACATATTGATGAAGAGTTTAGCAACCAAGTGTTGGCAACGATGCTCTACCTTGATAGTATCGAGTCTTCAAAAAAGTTGTATTTGTACATCAATGGTCCAGGAGGAGATGTGAGTATTCCAGTGGTCTTAGTTCTCTAAACTGATTTTGTTCTATGCATTGTTTGGATACAACAGTCATTTGGCTTCAAAATCCTTCAAGTGCTTTCAACGAGCCTTTTGCTAGTTATGGGATGTAGTTTCACTAAATTTGTTTTCTAAATTTTTCCTTATGTTTCCAGTTTTTCTCCATGTACGAATACTCTTCACATGGTTTCTATTTTTAAATCCTCTTTGTAACTTATATATATATATATATATATATATATATATATATATATATATATATATATATATATATATATATATATATATATATATTCAGTTTTCCTATATTTTCAGAATATTTGAACGTAATGCTGTTGGATTCTCAGGGTCTAATTTTTTACTATATGACTAAAATATACTAACATCTAAGGCATCCAAGATGATTAACCATTGAGTTACAAAATTAATATAATATAAGTTGCTGGCCGCCAATATAGACTTTGGTCGGTCGGTTGGAGGATATATAACACTGACGAGGGTTCTTTGGAAATCAACAAACAACTACTGTCTGCTATTTTTGAATCTGCTTTAGTTTAATCTAAGACATCAATCAGATGGGAATTCTAGTGTAAGAAATGAGTCAGATGGCAACTTGCCATGAAATCCATAGATGAATAGGAGGCTTCTTGCTAATTGGACTCATAACCAAGTTGCAACTGCTCTAAATATGAGATTAATCTAGGTGGGGAAGAAAGATTAGCACTACTGTTGCTTGCTCTGTAGCAACGCCAAATGACCAAATATCTATTATATTGCCATCTTTGATTTTCTCTGTTGAAGATCATACCTTTGTGAATCTAATCATTCACTTTGCGTGACATAAAAATTTTGTAGCTTACACCAAGCATGGCTATCTATGACACCATGCAAAGTTTAAAAAGTGCAGTTGCTACCCAGTGTGTTGGCTATGCATATAACCTAGCAGGATTTCTTCTCGCAGCTGGAGAGAAGGTATGCGCTTTTCAATTTTATTTGTAGACCTTGTGCTAACTAAGGCTATCTTATTTGCATCTATCATTTCTTTGAATAATATTTTTTTTTCTTGTGTCATATGAAGGGTAGCCGTGTTGCTATGCCTCTTTCTCGGATTGCACTGCAGTCGCCTGCTGGAGCAGCTCGTGGCCAGGTTTTGATTTTCAACTGCAATTATTGACCTGACTCTTTCACAAGTTGCAGTATTTTACTTATCATTTCTTTTTGGATGCACTATTTGGTATGCCTTTTTTTTTTCGTAGGCTGATGATATTCGTAATGAAGCAAATGAGCTACTTCGAATTCGAGACTACCTATTTGGTGAATTGGCAAAGAAGACTGGTCAACCTGTTGAAAAAGTATGGTTCCATAGTTCTTAGGCCTAGTGTGGCATTGCTGCGATTTTTTTTTGAGAAAACTTCAAATACCACTGCTATGGTTTTGCAATTTCTCACTTTGGTACTCTATGGTTTAAAGTGTATCGATTTAGAATCCTGTGGTTTCATTTCTCTTTTTATAATCCCTTCCACTAATGTTTTTTTGTTAAATCAATAGCAAAGTTAAAACTAAAAGGTACTAAAGTGAATATTCGATAAACCTAGGTGGGGCATCTTAAGTTTTTTATATATAATTTACCGAAATGTTAACAGATGAGCTGATGAAAAGAGAAAAATAAAACCACAGGGTACTAAATTGATACATTTTAAATCATAGGGTACTAAAGTGAGTAAGTGCGAAACCACAGGTGGTATTTGTAGTTTGCCCTTTTTTTTGGGTTTCATAAACAATATTTATTTATGATGTGATGTGTCAGTGTGGACTTTTCCTTCACTTGCATTGGTGGTTAGCTTGGAGTTGCAGTGCAATAGAGTCAGGTGCCAAGAAGCAAAGGAACTAAAATTAAAATAAATTAAAATAAATTAAAATAATAGTTCCTTATATATTTTTGTTTTCTATTGCCAAACATGTCCATTAGATGTATATGCTGCAATCACTCTTACCATCCACATGCACACTTCGTTATATAGAATGTGTTTTAAAAGAAGAGTTAAAAGGGTGCAGTACCACCTTGTACTAGTATGCTAGTTTCTTCTGTATGCTTTCTCTCTTCCGACTATCCACTGCTCATGAAAACTGAGGTTGTTTGGTCATGCCTGGTTCTTGTTCAGCATTGTTGATTCACCACTGACTTTTGGTTCTAATGCCACTCCAGAGTAGTTTCTGTTGCATTCGATTCGTATTCTGACAACTGTTCATTAGATTGTCTTAAACTATGTTTATGGTCGTATTGCTTTACCCTCGGCTCTTAATCAACATGTATGTCCTTGTGATGCAGATCAACAAGGATCTGAGCCGGTTGAAGCGATTCACAGCTCAAGAAGCCCTAGATTATGGACTTATCGACCGTATTCTACGACCTGCTCGTATCAAGGCCGATGCCCCACGCAAAGAGAAAGCCGGGGCAGGCCTTGGCTAGTTTAGTTTTTCTCTGCTGCATAAGCTCTCTTGATTCAGATAATGTTACTCATGTTTTACTTGCATGTAATTTGTTACTTTATGTCCTTTGACTAGTTTAGGAATGAGAGATTCTTGATGCTGTAATAGGGGGCCATTTAAGAGGTTGTAATTTACTGCTATTGCATCTTTAATCATACGAGAGGCCTTTAGTTTCTTTTTAGCCTATCTAGGCTTTTTCTCCCATCCTTATTTTAGGATTGCTAGAGTAATTATTATGGTAGAATCTTGGTACAGCCTGTGTTCAAAATGTGTCTTCTTCTTTCAATTATTATTATTAGGGCTTTGTTGGCAAATAGCCTCGTGACAAAAATTTATTTTACAATTGGTCCTGTGTAAAATTTATTTATAAAAATGGTCCTACTCCCGTCACGCAAGCACCACGTCAGCGCCGCGCGTAGGGATGTCAATGGGTATGGATACCCGAAAAATTACCCGAACCCGAACGGAGCGGGTATACCCGAGATAAATGGATATGGATTTGGATATGGGTATAAAAAATAAAAACCCGACAGATATGGGTACGGGTATGGATTTTGTGCATATCCGACCCGAACCCGAAAAATTATATATATATTATTTATTTATTTATGTAAGATATAAAATATATAAAATATTATAGTAAAATATTTAATTATGTTTATTTATATAACATGAATGTATTTTGATTGTATTTTATTGTGTTTTGAAAATTTGATTTTACTATAATATATTTTTAAATATGGTAAAAAAATTCATTATTTTGGGTTTGGATTTTCGGGTTCGGGTTTTCGGGTTCGGGTTCGGGTTCGGGTTTCGGGTTTTTGGTCGGGTCCGTATATGGGTATGGATTTTTAAAACCCGTCGGGTTCGGGTTCGGGTTCGGGTATTTGTGAGTTACGGGGAAGCCCCAAGGATCTATCTAGATTGTATCAAACAACACCTAGAGGGGGGTGAATAGGTGTCTGACCAAAAATCACAAATAATCGATGCGTTAAAAGTAAATGCGGAAATTAAAAACACACCGAGATTTACGTGGGAAAACTCCAAACTCGGAGTAAAAAACCCACGGGACCAACACGCGAATAACAATCCACTAAGAGAAAAGATTACAAGGTGATTACCGACTCCACGGACTTAACCTCTCTTAACCTCCTATGAATCTCCGCGCACGCCGCCGCGTTGTCCACGTCCGAGTCCACGAACGCCACGGCCCGAATCCACGAAACGCCTCCACTTCGAATCCACGAAGCCTTGATCACGCCGAATCCACGACGCCCACTCGAATCCACGAGCCAACGATCCGAATCCACGAATCGCCTTCAATCACGCCGAATCCACGACGCCTCACGCCGAATCCACGACGCCGTTCATGAGAAGCATCATGAGTATGGTGATCCTTCGCTTAGGAGTATCGTAGAAAACTGAAGAAAAAAACTCCAAGCGAATTGTAGATCAAATCGACATATAGATATTCAATACGATATCTCGATTTGACCTAAAATAGGCTATGATGTAGAAAATAGGTTTTAGATGAATTCCTAGCCTCTAGGGTTTCTCAAACATGTATTTTCATGAAGCATACCAAGTTAGAGAACCCTAATATCTTATTTATAGACTTTAAAATCAATTAGATTCGGATTATAGAAAATTGATTTTTACACCTTGTCTGCGGTACAAAAACGGGGCCATTACCGTGTCTGATGACGGAAGATTTTTACTGCGAAGGGCCATTACCGTGTAATGGGTTTGATAATCTTAGGTATAGCAACCATTCTTGCAAACGGAGTTCGAGTTTACCGTGTAATGGGTATGATAGGTACCGTACAAGTTCGGTGATTACCGTAATGGGTATGATTACGTACCGTACACTTTTTTATTCGTGTAATGGGTATGATTACGTACCGTACGGGTTCGAGTCTGAGTCGGTACACTTTGTAAATTTTCTAATTTCCGAAAATTACAAAGTTCCAATATAATTTCTAATCCGTTAAACATTAATTTATGATTCTAATGCCTATAACTAAGTATGAATCACCATATTATGAATTAAAAACTTACCTAGGCATCGTGATTCACATCGTGAGCCAATTCCCTTTTCTTCGAAGTCTTTGATTCTTCATCGTTCTTCGATCCGCTCCGATTCTTCAAGACTCCGACTCAATTCACGAAACTTGCCAACACAAAATCCTTAACAGTATTAACTTCGGGTTCGGGTTCGGGTTCGGGTTTTTGAAAATCCGACCCAAACCCGACCCGTTGACATCCCTAGCCGCGCGGGCGGGGCGGGGCCAGGTGTTTAAGTTGAACACGGTGAACCATTCACCGTGTTTAGATACGGTAAATGATTCACCGTGTCCAATACACGTAAGACTCACAAATATTTCGAATTCCGGACTTAGCCAAAATATGGTTAAATTCGGAGTATTTGTATTGGACACGGTGAATGGTTCACCGTGTCCAATACAAATATCCTGGCCCGGCCTCGCCCGCGTGGCGCTGACGTGGCGCTTGCGTGGCGGGATAGGGCTAATTTTGCAAATAAATTTTACACAGGGTCAATTATAAAATTTTTTTTATTAGGGGGCTATTTGCAAAAAAAGCCCTTATTATTATTATTATTATTATTTTGGTTGGGGGTTGACGATCCTTATTTTTACTTTTTTTTTTTCCTAAGTAACAGTTCATGCCCGTAGGCACACGAGGAATTTTAATTAGTGTTCACTAATCCACGTTTTTTCTGTTTCTTATGAAGAAAAAGGGAAAAAATAATAATGAAAGGCAATTATTTGGTTTTTTTTTACAAAATAACCCTCTAAAATATTGAAATTTGTGAAATAACCTTCCCAAAAATTTATTTGGAAAACTAATCTTTCTTTCGTCACTTAGATGCTGGGGTTGGTATTTCTTATGATGGTGAATCGTTCACCGCCTTTAGTAAGACGGTGAATGATTCACCATCTTATTAATATGCTGAACGAAGGCGCTGAGGCGGTAAACCATTCACCGCCTTTAGTGCAATGCAACACCCCTCCTCCAGATTTTTTCTAAGTCTTGAGAGGAAAAGGGTATTTTCTAAATCCTGAGGTATGTGCCTTGAAAATGCGGTGAACGGTCCACCCCTTTCTCAATGCGGTGAATTGTTCACTGCGTTATGAAGGTGGTAAATTGTTCACCGTGTTGAGAAGGCGGTGAACCGTTTACCGCCTTCCATAGTTATACCCACAACCCGAATCGGGCACAGGCCCCCCTCTCTCTCTCTCTCTCTCTCTCTCTCTCTCTCTCTCTCTCTCTCTCTCCCTCCTCGTCGCACTCGTCGCTGTGGTGGCAATCCATCATTGCTCGCGAGCCAGCTCGTGTTCGGCTCGAAATAAACTCGATCGAGATCGAATCGCTTGTTTAGTAAACGAGCCGAACATGAGCTGAATTTTTCAGCTTGTTTAATAAACGAGCCGAACACGAGGGGTCGTGTTCGGCTCGATAACAAATAGAATAATATATTTTATATTTATATAATTTATTTAATTATATTTTTATATATAAATAAATAATTATATATAATATATAATTTTATTATTTAATTTTTAGCAAAATAAAAATATAAGTGCGAGCTTACTTATAAAAAGACTCATTTGTATATAAAGTTTTAACTATTAGATCAAAGTCTAATAGATAAGATTTTAGAAATTTATTTTTAATATATATATATATATATATATATATATATATATATATATATATATATAGGTTAGGGCTACTATCCTATTAATAGGATAGGAGCACTTGTCCTATCAAGTTTTTAACCTTTGGATGAGAAATTGTAAGGTTAGGATGATATTAGTCGGTTAGAGTTGAATGGTCCCCCTAGGGTTGAGTGGTCATTTGGGTTATAATATTTAATCCAATGGTTGGAAATGATGAAAAGAATTGATCCAAAGGCTAAAAAATTGATAGGACAAGTGCTCCTATCCTATTAATAGGATAGTAGCCGGACTCTCTATATATATATATATATATATATATATATATATATATATATATATATATATATATATATATATATATATATATATATATATATATATATATATTGTTCGTTGGCCAGCTCGTGTTCGGCTCGTTATTAAACGAGCTGAACACGAGCCGAATTTTTCGGCTCGATACTTTAATGAACCAGCTCGTGTTCAGCTCGTTTGATAACGAGCCGACCCCGGCTCGCTCGTGTTCGGAGTCGGCTTGTGTTCGGCTCGTTTACACCCCTACTTGTCGCTCGCTGCCGCCCCTGCCGTCATCACCCCCTACTGGTCGCCGTCTCAACCATTGCCGCCCCTGCCAACCCTCCTAGTTCATTATAGGGGCTATATTGCTCTCTTTCTCTCTTTCCTCCGACTGAGATTGGTTTTCACCGTCGACGTGCGCTAAGCTCACCCTCACTGACTTGCAGGTAACTCCTGAACTCTTATTCTACTCTCTTTGGCATTGTTGCCATTGTTGCTTTTTCTTTTTTAAAGAGATAGATAGCACGTTACCTGCTTCGTTTATTTCATTTAGAAATAAACTTAGCTAGAAATGTGAATCAATTAGAATTCGAACTAGGGTCTCGAATACCAACCATCAAGCCCTTTGTCACTTGCTCTAGGGACGGTCGGTGCCTAAAAATTTAAAATGTAAAATCTAGGGTTTAAAAGTGGAACTTGTATGAAAGATAGCTTCAAATCCATTTTTTTAGAGCTTACGACTTGATGGTATCTTATTTCTTATTTTAGCTCATTGTATAACTTCAATTACCCATAATATATCGAATTTGAAGAAAAAAAAGATACCATTTTGTGAGGGTTATTTGAAGTCTTTAATTGAGTTAATTTTTGTTCTCTTGTTCGGGTCCAAAAGTCATTCGAAGATGAGAGATTTTGCTTCAAGCTTAGTTAGACATTATGATAAGACGATATCAAGTGAGGCTTTAATTTCTGGTTCTTAATATGTCAACTCCAACAAACTTCTCTAATAATCTTTGTTGAATTATTGTGTGGAGTAGGGGAGCCTCCATATGGCCCATTTTTTATTTATTATGTTTTTTATATTATATTCATTAAATATGTTGAGGGGAAATTTGAAAGTTTTTTTTGTATAGTTAAAATGGCTAGTCGTCGAATGTCTCTAAGTGTTCATTGAGAAGTCACTACAATAAAAATACTGTATAGTGACACTTTTAAATGTTGATACAGGTAAAAAAAAGTGCTGTTGGCTAAATTACCGACACTTTTAAAAAGTGTTGCTATATGTGGGGTTGTTAGGTATATAGTTATAGTTAAAGAGTGTTGGTATAACTAAAAAAGAGTGCTTCTAATTTACCAACACTTATTAAGTCTTTAGCAATCACCGGAACTCTACCTCGCTGGCTGCGGTGGTAGAGGAGGAGGAAGAGAGGGAAGGGCTCTTTGTCTAGGATTTCAGTGGATTGAGTGAGAGAAGAGGAGATGGTAATCGAATTTTTTTTTCTTTTTTGTTTGTAATCGGGTTGAATGGTGTCATGCCCCGGATTACCATGTCCCTCGGGCATGCCAACAGACCCGTCATATACAAGAAATTGCCCCTGTATACGAAGCGATAGCTGTACCTGTAATCACACAAAACTACAACTAGTATTATAGAGCTGCTAATCAGAAAACATATATATAAAACCTCTAGGGGTTCCAGTACATACAAAGTGTCTACAACCACATCTCGCTCCAGCGAGTACCCGACAACATCACGGTATGTACAAGAAACAAACCCCAAAACTACCTGTGGAAGGTCCTCCTCTAGCACTGCAACCAGGGAAGGGATCTGGCTCGCGATTCTTTTTTCTCGATCCAAATCAGCAACAGCAGCAGCCGCGGACGAAGACTCTGCAAAAAGTAGTCCTCAGTGGGTACCGCTACCGACCTCGACGGCTCACCCACTAAGTCTACAGAAAGTATATACAATGTTAGTAAAGGAAACTGAAAAAACTCTGCAGCTACATGCCACTATACTATCTCTAACCACTACTCTGTAGCTATAGCAATGCACTATCTGATCCAATCTCACTAGGGACTGTGAATGCACCCGTCCCGCCTACCGAAGCTATACCAACTACCACCACGCTGGGTTGTTGGTGGAGAGCAAGTCTAACTAGGACACTATGACATCAACGCAAAAGCACTGAGTCCGACTTCGTAGTTGTCAAGCCCCGAACCCGCCTATTTGGTTGGTTTCGAGTACGCCGACAGACCGCCGAACGGACAGAGTTTTTCCTGTACGTCCAAGGCGTCGCAATCAATACAATATACGAGAGGTTCCAAACAGCAATATACACCAGTCAGAGATTGCATAAGAAAGTATCAAAAATATAATGCAGCTACTGCTATTACAAGCATTCAACTCGAGTTGTACATATTACATTTCCTTTTTACATTCTACTTCCGCATACAATCTAGTTATTACAAATTTATTATAAATTTTAATACATCTTGTACCTTTCCAAAAATTCTCTACCCCTAGGCTATGCCGACTCGGGGTACTGCTTGTTACGGATTTTATGTTGGCATATTTCGTGAAGTGAGTCCGGAGTCTTGAAGGTTTAAAGAAGAAGAGATGAAGATCGAAGACTCGAAGACTCAAAACATGAATCCACAATGCTCGGTAAGTTCAAATATTATTGATGATGATTTATAAATATTTAAAAGTGTTTGGAAGACTTAGGATGTTTTTAAATTGAATATATGGACAAAATTGAGTTTTTCAAATCCTTGTATATCTCTATGTTTTCAAATTGATTTTAAACAGGTTTTCAAATCCTAGTCTATCTCTAATTTTATTTCCAAAATTGGGTTTTCACAATCCTAGTCTACTTCTAAGTCTTCTAAATCTATAAATAAGTGATGGGGGTTCCATTAATTCGTATGCTTAGAGTTTAGACCATTATGAAACCCTAGAAACTTGTTGGGTGCTCTCTTTCTTTCTTCAACAAGTTTCTATCGGATTAATTCTTGAAACTCTAATTTCTCGTTCTTCATGGAGAATTGATCCGGCTATTGCTTAGAAACATCTTCTACGATTTTTTAATGATTATCTAAGCAATAAATCATCATCGATCAAATTGTTCTTGCTCCGGACGGAGTGCGCTCGTTGATTCGAGTGGGCGTCGTGGATTCGGCGTGATCGGAGACTTCGTGGATTCGAAGTGGAGGCGTTCGTGGATTCGAACGTGGGGCGTGGACAACCCGGCGGCGTGCGCAAGATCCGAAGAATATAAAGAGAGGGTTGAGTCCGTGGATTCGGTAGATCACCTTGTAATCTTTTATTCTTAGTGGATTGTTATCGCGTGTTGGTCCCGTGGATTTTTTACTTCGAGTTGGAGTTTTTCCACGTAAATCTCGGTGTGCTTTTTATTTTCCGCATTTATTTTTATTGCATCGAGATTTGTGGTTTTCGGCCGTTACACATATTCACCGCCCTCTAGGTGTTGTTTGATACAATCTAGATAGATCCTTGGGACACCCCAAAACTTACAATTGGTATCAGAGAAGGATCTAGATATATTGCTATCTAATGGCCGAAGAGTTAGTAGGTGCGTTGCAAACTTATGAGATGACTTTTCCTACTAATCAATCTTTTTTCAAGTTTTTTTCTAAAAGTACAGGGGGTTGCGTTGAAAACATCGAAAGAAGAAGACGTGGACTCGGATTCCGGCGAGAAGGAATCAAACGACGAGGATTTAGCGAAAGCGTATCATCAACTCCTCGTCGAATCCAAAAAGATAGCGAAGCACAATAAGAAATTGAGAAAGCGTCTACTTGAACTTGAAGAGAAAAACAACAAGTTGAAGAACACGAATAAAACTCTTGAGGAGGAAAGGGAATCAACATTGAAAAATAATACAATCCTCCAAGAGAAGCTTGATGAAGCAGATTCAACGATCAAATCCTATAGAGACAAGGTTGGATTTTTGGAGCATCAATTTAAGGAATCGCATACATCCAATCAAGTCTTAACAAATCAAGTTCGTCAACTCAAATCTGATATTCAAAAATTTTCTTCCGGATCGAAAAAATTGGATCACATGTTCGGATTGGGTCAAACGAACAAGCTTGGTCTCGGATATGAAAGAACATATGTTGAGACGGATTTAAAGTTGACATCGAAAGTCTCAACAACTTTGAAGGAGAAGGTGTGTCATCGATGTGACATCAAAGGATACATCAAAAAGAGTTGCCCAAATAAAGAAAAGAAGAATCTATCGGCAACTTCGAAACAATTGGTATCATCTAAAACTCGACATCCCCCATGGAATCAAAAGCAAGATCAATCAAGTCGAGTACCTTTTGCGAACCGGAAATCTAAGCCGACAAGTCAAGTTCAATCGAAGCCACGTACGACACCGACGATGGATCAAAAATCAAAGTACCTAACATTGACATGCCAAGACAACACAAAATACGATAAGTTTGGATTCGAAAAGGTGATATATTTCCTTGTCCTAAGCCTTAATTTGTTTTGACTTCATGATTTGCTATGATCGGTTTTATTGCATATCTTTTGATCATTTGCATGTGCTTTGGATTTTTGAGAACAATTGGGTGATTAAACATTAAATAGTGCGTTGAACATCGATAATTTATAATTCATTCGTTTTGAATTAATTTCATATTAATTATCGGTTTCACTTCATTATTTCTATTGGTGAAGATAATTTATTATAAGATATCTTAATTCTTATATTCATGAAATTTGAGTAATCACGTGTGATCTTTCGACACTTAACCTATCTCGGTTGTGTGTGTTGAATTTGATGAATGAAAATTTGCTAATCGACTAAAACTTATCAAATTTTCTTTCATATAAGAGGTTGCATAATTAAGGGGGAGTTATATATATAAAAAAAAAAGAGGAAAAGAAAACACTCCAAGTGATCAAAGTTCAAGTACTTAAAAGATGTGGAAAGAGTTACATCCCAAAGGGAGTGTGAAAACTACCACCACATGTAGAAAAGAGCTACCACCCTGGTCGTCTGGTAAGTGTGTGAAGCTACCACATGGGAATTGATTGAATAACCGAAAAGGTTGAAAAATTTATATAAAATTTTTTTTTCGGTGTAATAAGGTGGTTTAGTAAAAAAATGCTCAAAGAGCCACCCCTCATACATTATTGTTTAATCTCGAATTTGAACGTTTATGCGATAAATTTCTATCTTTTAGTGAATCTTCATAAGCCATCTTTATAATTTGTTACATCTTGATAGATTTTGAGCTTTTAGATTATTTTTGATGACTTGATTTTGAGGTATATATGGGTAAAAAAATTTTATCATATTTTATCTACATCTTGGTGATCTTGTAGTGAAATTCTTAATTTTCATGAAATTAATGTGAATCGAAAGAAATCTATGTGAATTTATCATGTTCATTCACTAACATTTGATTAACTCTCTCATTTTTTTGATACTTTCTTTTGGTAATTTTTGACAAAAAGGGGGAGAAGAAAAGAAAATTTGAAAAAAAATTGAATTTAAGATCAAACGGGGCGTGATAATTTTCGATTTTCGAGTTTGAATTTTAATCTTTTGATGCATGAACAAAGGGGGAGAGATTTTTATTTTCATATTTTTACTAGTAACTTTGTTTGTGATCTTTCACGTGGAGAAAGTAACTTAATTGCAGATCATTGAAGACTTCAAGACTCCTAATTTCGTCTAAGTCATAGAGTTTGTTTAGGAGTTGCAAAATTATAATTTTGTATTTCTTTGGATCTTTCACGCGAGAAGTTCATTGTTTTGGTGATGGCAATGAATTTTATTTTTTTGTGAGTTGAGCGTTGTGATGTAATTTTGGGTTTTGTCACGAAATTGCCAAAGGGGGAGATTGTTACGGATTTTATGTTGGCATATTTCGTGAAGTGAGTCTGGAGTCTTGAAGGTTTAAAGAAGAAGAGATGAAGATCGAAAACTCGAAGACTCAAAACATGAATCCACAATGCTCAGTAAGTTCAAATATTATTGATGATGATTTATAAATATTTAAAAGTGTTTGGAAGACTTATCATGTTTTTAAATGAATATATGGACAAAATTGAGTTTTTCAAATCCTAGTCTATCTCTATGTTTTCTAATTAATTTTAAATAGGTTTTCAAATCCTAGTCTATCTCTAATTTTATTTCCAAAATTGGGTTTTCACAATCCTAGTCTACTTCTAAGTCTTCTAAATCTATAAATAAGCGATGTGGGTTCCATTAATTCGTATGCTTAGAGTTTAGACCATTATGAAACCCTAGAAACTTGTTGGGTGCTTTCTTTCTTTCTTCAACAATAAGTTTCTATCGGATCAATTCTTGAAACCCTAATTTCTCGTTCTTCATGGAGAATTGATCATTGCTTAGAAACATCTTCTACGGTTCTTTAATGATTATCTAAGCAATAAATCATCATCGATCAAACTTTTTTTGCTCCGGACGGAGTGCGCTCGTGGATTCGAGTGGGCGTCGTGGATTCGGCGTGATCGGAGACTTCGTGGATTCGAAGTGGAGGCGTTCGTGGATTCGAACGTGGGGCATGGACAACCTGGCGGCGTGCGCGAGATCCGAAGAATATAAAGAGAGGTTTGAGTCCGTAGATTTGGTAAATCACCTTTGAATCTTTTATTCTTAGTGGATTGTTATCGCGTGTTGGTCCCATGGGTTTTTTACTCCGAGTTGGAGTTTTCCCACGTAAATATCGGTGCGCTTTTTATTTTTCGCATTTATTTTTATTACATCGAGATTTGTGGTTTTCGGCCGTTACACATATTCAACCCCCTCTAGGTGTTGTTTGATACAATCTAGATAGATCCTTCGGACACCCCAAAACTTACACCGCTATCTCTGGTCTCTGGGGTAGGGCGCTATCTATGAAGCTACACCCTTGCCTCGCGCCGCCGCGCCGCTCACGTGTGAACCTGTAACACCCCAAAACAACGTGGGGTGAGAACCAATTCCATGGTTCCCAGTGGATACGGCCACCCAAGGAAAAGCTCGACCAATAGGTCTAAGGAGGCACTAGAATTATGTTAGTCCAAAAACATCTACAAATATGTAATTATTCAACTAACAGATAACATGCCTCACAATATGCAATATGAATATATGCAACAACTAGTAGATCTATTGATTCTACATTCATCTTCGCTATCTTTAGCTCATGTCATTTTATTCTAAGGTTTCTACCACCTTAGTTCCGCAACGCAAGTTCTACTTGCTTCTAAGGTCACCACCATTACCTTAGCTCTTGCCTCTATTACTAGCTTATAAGGTTTCCGCTACCTTATCCAAGCTATCCACTCGACTCGACCTCGAGTCAATCATCCGCGAACTATCGTGTACGGCTGCTCAACCGCCTACCGCCCTCCGTAACTTAGCCCCATAGCGGCGAAATCGCCGCACACGCTGAACAGGCTCAAGTCACCTGGCGGCTTGATCCTCAATCGACTTATCCAACTGGCGGCGAAATCGTCGCACGCACCCAACCATGGTTCCAGCCTCCGGGTGGCAAACTCTGTACACGCACCCAATCCTCCTTGGTGTAAAGCTTGGTGGTGAAATCGTCGCACCCGCCCTAGCCTTGATATCGAGGTTATCTCAAGTCGTGAGATTTCGGAATCCATTTCCACAGGTCAAGGGTCCATAGCCAACCCTGCACCGTCGACTTATCTAGGTCTAACCCAACATCCTAGTGGCTACAACCACTATGCTCAATAACCTAGGTTCCACGCCACTCTAGGTTTACTGCATGTCATAACCTAGGTTCGATGCCACTCTAGGATCCATGTCTCTATCACATAACCTAGGTCCAACCGCTAGGTTCCATGTCATCTCTACCTAGATCACAACCTCTAGGTTCACTTATTCAACCTATGTTTACTAACACTAGGTTGGATGCTACTCGCCTAGATCCATTTGACTCTAGGTTTACTCACAACCTATGTTCTTTAACACTAGGTTAGATGCCACTCGATCTATTCGACATCCTAGTTGTCCAATCTAGCATTTCACATGCATATCCTCATAATGCTAATCATGCACTTCTGCAACTATCTAGCATTTACATAACATGCTTATCATGTATTCTAGAATAAACCATGTGTGACGCACTGAACTTTTGCAAATAGAAAGGTTCGAGTGTTGGATGTGAGAACGGAGCTTTTCCAAATTTTCTGGAGGATCGTTGACTGTGTTCCGACCTATGGCACGAGTACCGAGATTAGTGGATGATTTCCAAGCACTAAAGTCCAAAAAGCTGGATTTTAGGTTGCTCTCGGGTTGGAAGTTCATGCCTTTGTACCGGTACAAAATGGTGTCTATCTTAGGTACAAAATGATGGCTATCTGGTACAAGCCAAGGTTTATACTGTATAGATGAGGCTTGGGCAAACCGAGGCTCGGGTTTCTTTGTTTGAGGTTTATCTGGTACAAAGCGGATTTCTACGGTACAAGGTGGCGATTTCGAAAATCCGAAGCTGCGGCATTTTGTTGCTTCTAATATAGCACCCCAGCCCTTAGGGCTTCTTCTTTGTGCTGAGAACAAGAGGGAAAGAGGTAAAGGAGTTTCTCTCTCTACCCCTTTGCATTCTTTTGGATTTTGGGTGATTTCTTGAGGATTGATCACCCTTTTTGCTCTCTTTTGTCTTGTGGTGCTCCCTACACCATGGTTGAAGCTAGGAGCTTGGTTTTGGGAGCTAGTTGAAGGAAGATCTTCAACTTTGGTGACTCTAGAGCCTTGATTAGAGCTTCTAAGCGGTAAGCAACTTCTCCATTTCCTTTAGATTCGAGTTTGGTTGCTTTTTTATCGTTGAAACCCTAGATTTTGAGAATTAGGGTTTTATTTGGGCCTTTTTGATTTGGAGCTTTTAGATTCCTTTTGAATGGTTTAGAACCTTTGTTTAGGTTGCCTTGGGAGGGATCTAGCTTCCTTTTGGAATTTCTAAGAGGATTATTGCACATTTAGGTGAGTATTTCTTGACTTTGACCTAAATGTTTAAAGTTTGAACTCAAGACTTATCTCTTGAGGTTGTAACTCCTAGGGTCTACTTTGTAGGGTATTAGGAGTAGGAATCGAAGCTTCGTTAGCGGTTCAGAGCGACGCTTGGAGCGACGGTGGGTTTGGCCTCACCTAGCACAATGAGAAATTCTCATCGGCGCTTATTTGCTTATGGTTAAATGGAAATTAGTACATTTTCATGCTATTTGATTTATTTGTGAATTTTAGAATGCTTAAGATACATATGTTATGTGTGACGCAATTTTACTCTATATAGTAGAGACATATGCATGTGAGAGCTGAAGCTTTGTAGCATTCTATTTGGAAACTTGAAACTATGTGTTTAAGAGGATTTTGACATGTGTTTGAGAACATAGAACTATGCATGACATAGGAGAAAAGCCCTTGTCATTAAGCGGCATTGGCTTAGCATCAAAAGTGTAGAATAGTGAGCTAATGTCATCAAGCGGCATTAGGCTCGTGAATGAACTTGACATATAGAATCTAGTGTCATGAGAATAATTGAACTAGACCTTAGGGTTGCTGGTTACTATTTCCATGTTGAGACATGAGGTTTGGACTTGAGACTTGACTATACTTGTTGCCATTTGTGCTCTTTTGCACATGCTTGTGAGGGTCGTTCCCTACAAGCCGGCACTCCGGAGTTGGCCTTCGCGATTCGTTCGCGCGTGCGGTGTTGAGAAATCTACGGGACCGTTGGGACAGACTCATTCCTTGCGGGGGATGTTGGGCTACCACTGTACTTAGGTGGCACAAGTTGGATTACTATGGTAAATCCTAGTGAAAGAGAATTGAACTTGGACATTCAACTTTACTAAATGACAATCACTACTAGATAGGACTTAGTAGTTGGATTATGTGGACTTTACTTGGAGTTATAGTATACTTGATAATGCTTTAATTACATTTTAGTATACTTGTTGGTTATAGTAAAACATCTCATTTTATATGTTGGAACGGGGAATTATGACATCTAATTTTGAAACATAGTTATTGTAGCATTTCTTTATGCTTTAATTACAAGCTTAATTATATCGCGCTCTTACTCTCTTTTTCTTTTGGGCCTAGTGGTGCAATGGTGTAGGTCAGTAATTGCCCACTGGAAACTATAAATTATAGTTCTCACGCCCCTGTTTCTGTTTCCTTTTCAGTGCCTTCCGCATCGGGGGAGGTTAGGGATCGCGGCAAGGGTGTTGCTTCGGGTTAGCGGCACTCGGCGAGGAGATCGATAGGTGGCTACTTCTCTATTTCTGTTGTTTTAGAGAGGTTGTGAGTTGTTCCTGTATTTAGAGAGACCACCACTTTTGGGACAGTGTTGTATTTAACCTTATGTGCTTTTGGTTATGTTGTTAGTCTCTTTATGTTTATAGTTTACCTACTCTCTACTTGTTGATAGGGTTAGCTGTATGTTGCTCTGATATCTATAGTTTTAGCCTATTGTATGTTTTTATTTCCGCTGTTTTTAGTAGACGCCTTGTATGTGTTGACATATGGCGGGTCCGGGCACGCTTTGGGGAAGGTCCTGCCGACCCCGGGGCGTGACACCATGCATGACATTTATCTTTACATTATGCCACTAACATGCATTTTCTACACATGCATCATCATGAGTTTACATTTCTCTTAGACGGCGACCTAGTCGCTTCGGTAAACACAACCCACCTTAACTTACTCTCTGATTGCTTGTAGCCACTTGCAATTGGCCGCCTGCGGCACCCAATATCTGGCTCGGCCCGAACTTGCAATCGCGCACCAACCGTGCGCCACTTCGCAGCCCCGAAAGTTATAGGCCTTCGGTTACGTGCTACGGTGCTCGGGATCCATTTTCACAATATTCCAACGTCGCCTCGGCCTCCAGGCGGAAACGAAGCTCTGTTTAAACCATATCTTCGCGTAGGCTGGACGGATCGCCAAACCGACTTCGCCAACACGATCGTACACCTAACAATTAGGTTTACATGGGGTTAAATGAGATCAAACCCACCTATAAACCAAAACTCCATTTTGGAGCCCTAATATGCCATTATTGCAAAATCTACCATTAAAGCTCTAGATTCATGTAATAATCATCTATCTAGCATCATTAGGTTCCACTAAAACCATTCTTAGGGTTTAGAACCCACTTCTAAGAGATCTACCATTAAAGAGCTCAAAGCTTACCGCTACCAAGCTTGCTCTCTTGCACAAGGAGAAGAAGATGAAGATGGCTCTTTTCCTCTTTGCCTTTTTTTCCTTCCTTTCCTTTCTCTTTTTCTTTCCTTTCCTTCCTCTTTTTCTTATCCTCCTTCATCTCCTTCTTTTCCTTCTAGAGAGAGAGAGATGTTTGGGGTGAAGGGGTGAGAAATGAGGGAGAGAGAGAGAGCTCATCCTCTCATATCACTTAACCCTAGCACAAAAATTGCTAACAAGCCCCTCCACTTTGCCCACCCCTCTGCCACGGCTAGAGGGGATTCGTGCTCGAGGACCGGTCTCTCAAGCCAGGGGCCAGGTCCCAGAAACCTCTTAACTCAGACCCCAGTTGGTGAGTGTGTTCCTTAGAGGGACAGGGATCCAAGAGCAATCTTCAAGGATATCTAAATTCCTCTGCTCACGGGAACCGGTCCTTCCCCGAGAGATCGGACCCTGGAGGACCGGTCCTCGCCTGAGAGACCGGTCCCCGAGAGCAGTCCAGCACAGAATGGGCACTTGCCCATTTTCCACGCGTACGGGGATCGGTCCTCCGACTGAGGGATCGGTCCCCAAGAGCACAAGGCTGCAGTTTTGCTCCAGCTAGCTCTCGAAGGCCACCCAAAATGTACTTTATGCATTTATGACGCCTTCGGCCTTTCCGAAGCATCCCGAACTCACCTTCGATCATCTTGGATCGAGATTTGGATTCATGCATCGAGGATTCAGGTCCTTACATCCCCCCCTCCTTAAAAAGAGTTTCGTCATCGAAACTCAACTTCAACAAACCCACATCCCAACTTAGTTTATTGTGAAATCAGGGATTCTAATGCACTTTTCGGCTCCGGAGTGGCCTTTTACTCATCAAAACTATCCAAAGGCCCACTATGGAGAATGTGAGACTAGACGTACTCACATTCGCCGAGTGCAACACCAAAAGTGCATTACGACCTCGCGAGTCTCGACGGTAGCGCAAGTCGTCACTTGACGACTCCCCACGCTCCAACGCCACTCGTGAACAGGCACACTAAGGCCAACTCATTTCCTTCGAGATCGCGAACAGGCACACTAAGGCCAACTATCCAAAGGCCATCCTCGTGGTGTAGATCTAGCAAGAATGCATCAACAATCATATGGTCCACCACCACGACACGACTCACACGGGTAAGCCCTCTCGAATCTCTTGAGCATCCACAAAGCGGCATTTCGCTACTTTGACTATCGAAGAGTTCATATTACTCAACTGTGAATCTTCATCGCATTCACCATTCCTCCTGGAATCACACTTTGATTCGATTACCGGCATTGCCTAAAAGCAATATCAGGGTGCATCGACCATTAGTGAGTGCTCCAGTCACAACTGGATCCAGCTTTATCGCGAGATGGCACATTTTGGCACATCTCCGACTCAATCCTCAAAAGAGCTTTAATTCTAATTCTCACGTGGCTTCCACTATTGTCATGCCCCGGAACCGGCATGGCCTTCCTAGTAGCGTGCCCAGACACGCCATATGTCAACACATACAAGGCGTCTACTAAAAACAGCGAAAATAAAACAACAATAGGCTATAACTAAGAATATCAGAGCCACATACAACTAAATTTATAACAATTAGGAAGGATAATAAACTGAGCAAATAAAATAGAAGTATAAGGTTATACAACATCTATCACAAGTATCCACAAAATATGGTGGTCTCTCTACAAGGTACAACACTCAAAACCTCTCCAAAATAATATACAAGAGAGGTGAACCACCTATCGAATGCCCTGCCGAAAATGCTAACCCGAGGCAACGCCCTTGCCGCGGTCCCTGGCCTCTCCCGATGCAGAAGGCGCTGAAAAGAGTCAGAAAACAAAGGGCGTGAGAACTATAATTTATAGTTCCTAGTGGGCAATTACTGACCTTAGCCGCTTGCACCACTAGGCCCAAAAAAGGAAAGCTGTAAGTGTTCAATAAAAGTAGTATAAAATTGCTGAATTAAATGCATAATAAAATGCTAAACTACCAAGCTGCATGTATATAAGGTACATGTATGAACTATCCAAACCCAATATGACAACATAAAGAATATGTTCTACTGCAATAGTCAAGTATACTGTGATGCAAATAATGAACTATCATGTATACTACATAACTCAAGTAATGCTCTAAGCAAGTCCAAGTAATCCAACTACTATGTCCTATCTAGTAGTGATCATCATTTACTATTGAATGTTATAATTCAATTCTTTTTCCAGGATCTACACAAGGTAATCGAGCTTGTGCCCCCTAAGTGCCGTGGTAGCCCCAACATCCCCCGAAAGGAATGAGTCTGTCCCAAACGGTCCCGTAGGTTTCTCAATACCGCACGTGCGAACATATCGCAAAGGCCAACTCCGGAGTGTCGGCTTGTAGGAAGCGACCCTCACAAGCATGTGCGAATGAGCACAAATGGCAAGCAAGCACAGTCAAGTCTCAAGTATCCAACCCTCATGTCTCTCACATGGCAAATGTCACTAGCAACCCTAAGGTCTAGTACAATATCTCACATGACACTAGAATTTACTATGTCAAAGTTCCATTTTGAGCCTAATGCCGCTTGATGACATTAGCTCACTAATTCACAAGTACATGCCAAGCCTAATGCCGCTTAATGACATTAGCTTTTCTCTTATATCATGCATAGTTTCTATGTCCACAAGCATATGTCCAAAACACTATATTCATATTGATTCAAGTCCCCAAATAGAATGCTATAACTACATAGTTCTCACATGCATACATCTCTACTATATAGACTCTTGTGTGATTCGAGAAGGTCTACTTGTATGTATTGTGTAGTGGTGTGAACTATTCGACTAGTCGGTACATTCTTGTTAGATCCACACCACGAGAAGGAAAGGGTAGTCCTGATCTCGAAGGGAAGTGGTATCTGGTTGCATTAATGAGGTAACTCCTTCGTGGGCCGGGTAGCGAGTGGTGTTGGAGCATGTACAGTCGTTGGGTATTGACTCGCGTTGCCATCGAGGTTTGCAAGACCCATAATGCACTTCTTGTATCACATTCCACAAATGTGTTTGTGATTGAACCCACGTCCTTTGGTATGAGCCGCTTGAGCAATCCCTAAAGTGAGAAGCTGCTCTGGTGTAGGAGAATGTGTTGGTACCCTCAACCTCTCGAGAGGTCAAGTTGAGCTGTGATTTGAGTTTCGCGGATGAAACTATTTTTCAGGGGTGGAGAATGTAACATACTGAACTTCTACGATGGTAAAATATTTGTGGGAATTCTATGATAGTAAAATCTTTGTGGGAATTAGCTTGAAAAGCTAATTAAAATAGTTCTAGTGAAGTTCGAAGAGCATTCGAGTATTTTTGGTGCAAATCGGACGCAAAAACGGGCTCCAAAAGATGAAATTTGCCTAAGTTGCAGAATTTGTATTGAGTATCGGTACTGGAATCGAGTACCGGTACTGGACTGGCCAGGTACCGGTACTAGAATCGGGTACCAGTATTTAGTGGTAAAATATGAAAGATAAGCTACAGGGTCCGGTGTAAGGAAGTGAATTCTCGAAATTCGTGAGTTAGACTTTGTTTGGAATTGACTGATTGTCGATTGGGTACGCTTCGGTAAGGCCGAAGGCGTCAAAAACCCGAAAAGTGTATTGAGGAGGGCCTCAGAGAGCAAGATGTGAAACTCTGCTAAGTTGAAGATTTTTGCTCTCGGGGACCGATCCCTGGTGGGAGGGACCGGTTTCGGTTCCCGTAAGCAGTGTGTGGGGTAGAAAACCCTGCGCACAGAGTTTGCTCTCAAGGACCGGTCCCTGGCGGGACAGACCGGTCCCCGTATGCGTAGGAATTGGCAGAAAGCTTCTGGCCGCAAAAGGTGCTCTCGAGGACTGGTCCCTCTAAGGACAGACCGGTCCCCGTGCGCTAAAACTGCCCAGGCTGGGCAGGGCAAGAGAGGCAAAGTGGAGGGGTGTTTATGCATTTGTAGCATAAGTTGAGGGTATAGAGGGGAATGAGCTCTCCCCCTCTCTCATTTCCTCCCAACTCTAACACACACACTGTCACGCCCCGAGACCACTACCAATTTGGTTCGGTTCGGGAACGCCGATCAGGCGCCGAACGGACAGCATTTCCTCTGTCCGCCCAAGGCTCCACAACCAAGTCATGTACAAAGATTTGCCCAGGAATGTAAATTCTATATCATACATGACAAGACGATACAATGCACCTAAAGGTGCCGATAGCTATAAGAGCGAGATACAAGTATTTCATACAAGTAATATAAAGAGAGAAGAGTCTATCTATTACAATCATTCACCATTTGATTACATCCATTTCATTCTTTTCCCAAAATGAATAAACAAGTTGTTCTTCCCGAAATACATAAGTCTTTGCATATCTAGAATATACACTGTTTTCTCTGTACATAAGACTATACCAAAATGATATCAGGAAGCTCTAATGCAAATGGCGGCCACTATTAACTAGGGCGCGAGGCCCTTACCGCGATCCTCACCAGCCGCCCGCGAGCTAGCACCTGTAATAGAGTGGGGTGAGAACTAACTTCCTTAGTTCCCAATGGGCTCGACCACCGACCCCACCGATCTCCCCACTAGGTCTAAGCAGGCATAAGCAAATAGATGTTTATCTTAAAACTGTAAATGCTGTAAGTAAAGCAAAATAATAGAGATGCAATATCTACTATGCCTGTAACAACAAGATCAGAGTAAATGTTCTAGTCATGTAATTGCTAACATGCTAATATATCTCTATCAAGTAAGTTTGTAATTCTATTATGCTCAATGTGTACCTTGTACCCAATCTCATAACTCCTTGGAGTTTATTACCCAATCTTTGGCTGGCCCGTAGGCGCGCCCACGACTCACCACTCAACCCGTCTATGAAGGGGGACTCGAACCACCCGAGGGGTTGTCTGCGGGACCCCACATAGGCTATCCCTTGGGACCCAAAATAGGCGATCCGAATCGAATCACGTGCCAAGACCTCCAGAGACTCGTACTACTCGTGTGGAGCGACCACCACGAGTGCTGAACAGACTGTGTGAGTATGATCTCATCCTCCACTTTGGAGGGCATCCAACACAGGGGAATCATGCATAAGTGTTCTCTAACACTATGTCTCAATATCTTTGTCATCAAGTTGTTTACTCGGGTCACATGTCACTAGTGTCTCTACACTATGTCATAATGTCAATCGTCAAGTTCTATACTTGGTTCACGTATCTCTAGTGTTCTTTACACTAAGTTATTACACAATGTCATTCATCAAGTTGTCTACTTGGTTCTCATGTCACTAGTGTTCTCTGCACTATGTCATATGTCAATCCTCAAGTTCTATACTTGGTTCATATGTCTCTAGTTGTCAATCATGCAAGATTAGTTCATCTCTAGGGTTCAATGTCAATATACTCATTCCAATGCTCTCTATGTCCAAATGCAAGGCCTAAAATGCCGCACGATAAGGAAGCATGCCAGAATAGTAAGATAGCTATATAACCCTATCATGCATGAAAACTGTACATATATAACTTTATATGCAATATGACCAACAACTGTACTTAGACATAAAAGACAGCCCAATGGCTTCGGATGACACCCCCCACCTTTCGGGATGTTCCTTGATGCAACAACGCCGCTTTCGTCGCCTCAAGTCTCTACTTTGACTCCTCGGGCCAATATTGAAGCTGTAAGCCCTTGTTTGGCTCGGATCACTTAATCCGTTCGTCGGATCGACAAACCGTCACCTCGTACGCGTTCGTGTACCTAACAATATGTTAGATATGAGGTTAAAAGAGATCAAAACCCCCTATCTCGAAAAACCCCAATTTGAGCCCTAGATTTTGCCCCGAGCAAAAATCTCACGCTAGAGTGCGAATCGGCGGTGCAAATCACTTCTTAAAGAAGCTAGGGTTCCTCTAAAATTGTTTCTAGAAGATAAAATCCATCCTAGAAAACTTTACCATGAAAGCTCTCAAGAGCTTACCTCAAAGGGGAGCTCCAATGGTGGAGGAAGATGGAGAAGATGATGCTAGGCCTCTTCCTAGCTTGATCCTCCACCTTGCTCTCCTTCCACTTCCTCTTCTATCTTCTTCTATCTCCTTCTTCTTCTTTCTAGAGAGAGAGGGGGAGAAGTTATGTGTTTGTGAGTGTGTATGAAATGAGGGAGAGGGAGAGGAAATGTCTTCTTAACCCTCTATTGTAACAATATACCAAAAGCCCCCTCAACTTTCCATTCCATGCACTGCCTCAGACTGGGCAATTTTCGCCAGCTGAGACCGATCTCCATGGGGATGTCCGGTCTCCAACTGCGAAAAACCCTCAGGCCGGATTTCCAGCTTGCGGGATCCGGTCTTCAAGGGATGTCCGGTCTCTGGGATGTCCGGTCTTGGGCCAATGTCCGGATCCCGTAAGCACCCTTTGTGCATACGGCCTCCAGGCTATTTTCCACGCGCACTGGGACCGGTCCTCAGGACCATGTCCGGTCTCACAGGGTCCGGTCTTCACTCAATGTCCGGATCCCGAGAGCTGGTATTTCGGGACTTAGCCGAATTTCCACCCTCCAGATTCCTGCGTGCACTGAGACCGGTCCTCATGCCAAGGTCCGGTCTCCCCTGGCTAAAAACTGCAGAATGGTGCAGCTTGCACCATTTGCACTCGAGGTTCACTCTAATGCACTTTTTGACTTAGAGTCAACTTCGAACTTTCTCCATTTCGACACTTAGTCGATTCTAAACACGGTGCAACTCTCGAATTTCAAGAATTCACATCCTTACACACACACACACACTCTCTCTCTCTAGAAAGAAGGAGAAGAAGAAGAAAAAGGAGAAGAAGAATGAGAATGAGAAGATTATGGTGGAGGACCAAGCAAGGAGAAGGGCTAGCATCATCTTCTTCTTCCTCTCCACCATTGGAGCTTGCTTTGGAGGTAAGCTCATGAGAGCTTTTATGGTAAAACCCTTTAGATGGATTTTTATCCTTTACAAATGGTTTTGTTGGAACCCTAGCTTCTCTAATAGATGGATTATGCACGAATCTAGAGCTCCATTGAGGGATTCTTGCATTGATTAAACATAGGGCTCCAAATTGGGGTTTTTGAAAGTAAAGGATTTTGATTTAAATTGACCATGCATCAACCTAATTGCTAGGTGTCTAAACGCGTGAGAAGCGACGGTTCGTCAATTCGACGAGCGGTTGCGTAGGTATAGCTGAAACGAAAGCTTGGGGGCTTCGTGTTGACCCGAAGAGTCGAAGTAGCAACTAAGGAACGCGCAAATGAGCCACCTAGCCTTGTGACATCACCAAGAGGTGGGGGTGTCATCCCGAAGCAACTGGGCTCCTCCCTATGTCTAAGTATCTTTATGTTGATCATACTCCATATGTAGTATTATGCACGATAGGGTGTCTAGTAGTTACTTTTACTATTCTTGCATGCTCCCTTGTAATGCGGCATAATAGGCTTGGCATGTGAATTTAGGTAGGGTGCATGAGAATGAGCTTTGTGACATAGAACCCTATAGAAATAAGTTAATTGATAACTTGATCTTGCATGGACATATATGATGACATTTGACTAGTATAGTCGGGACATTGCATCATGACGAGTGGCATGTAAACCAAGAAAACAACTTGACGAGTGGCATTAGAACTTAGTGTTAAAAGAACACTAGTGACATGATGACTTTGGAGATAGATGAGTCTCCCTATTTGACACATTGGATGAGACCGGTGTGACAGTGTTGACCCTAGTGGCTGGGTATCGTCAGTGGACGAGGATTGGATCATACTCACATTGTCTGTTCAGTGCTTGTGGCAGTCGCTCCGCAAAGGTAGTGTGCTCCGGAGTTCGGCATGTGAAAGATTAGGATAGCCTATGTGAGGTCCCAAGGGATAGCCTATGTGGGGTCCCGTAGACACTCCCTCGGGTGGTTCGAGTCCCCCATTAAAGACGGATTTGAGATGTGAGTTGAGGGCGCGTGTCACGCCCAAGGACCGACGGAGGCCCTCCTGGCAGCATGCCCAGACCCGCCATATGCCTGCACATATAAGGCGTCTACAACAATGGCAATAAATAAACATGAGATAATAAACATCTAGAGATATCAGAGCATGTGTGCATGTAGAATCTATCAACATGTGGTATCAACAGAAGCTAACCCACTAAGGAGAAAGTGAAGTAAATTATAACATAAAGCGATACATCACAAAGTATCCAAAACCAATGCTAATACATCCAAAAATGGTGGTCTCTATACATGGATACAAAATCTCTCGCTCTCTACAATGAAAACAAAAATAGAGAGTAAACCACCTAAGGCAAATCCCTCGCTAATTAGCTCGAGGCGATCCCTTTCCTGCGATCCCGAGTCTCTCCTAGGGTGGATGGCTCTGTAAGAAAACATAAAACATGGGGCGTGAGAACTATAATTTATAATTCCCAGTGGGCAATTACTGACCTCTAGTGAAATGCACCACTAGGCCCAAAGCAAAAGTAGATAAAAGTAACTACTGATAACCGCAAGTATAAAGCATGTATAGAATGCTAAATTACTATGCCACAGATAAATATGATGTATGTCTATTCTATCATGATCCAATATGTCAATATATAATGAGTATGCTCTATCATGGCAATCAAGTATACTATGATGCAGCAAGTAATACTATCAAATATACTACATGTCTCAATGTCCACTAATCCAACTACTCTATGTTATCAAGTAGTGGTTGTCATATTTGTAATGTAATGTCATTAACCAATCTCAATTTGGGACCTATACAAGTGTAGTCCAGCTTGTGCCGCCTACTTGCCCATGGTAGTCCAACATTCCCCTGCTAGGAATGAGCCTATCCTACTCGGCCTAGTAGGCTTCTCGATACCGCACGAGCGAACATAAGTCGCATAGGCTAACTCCGGAGTGTCAGCTTGTAGGGAGCAACCTCACAAACATGTGTGAATGAGCACAAATGGCAAGCAAGCGTAGTCATCATCTCACAAATCCAATCATTATGTCTCTAACATTTTAATATTCACTAGTGACCCCAAAGGTCTAGTCCAATGTCCCGAAGTAAGGTTTACTAAGGTCATACACAACTCAAGCCTAATGTCTCTTTATGATATTAGCTTTCTAAGTCCACACATATGCCAAGCCCAATGTCTTTTTATGACATTAGCTTTCTAACTCCACACATATGCCAAGCCAAATGTCTCTTTATAACATTAGCTTTCTCTATATCATACATCACTCTAGTCTAGCTAATGCCACTTTATGACATTATGTTTGCTCTTATGCCAAGCCTGAATTCCAAGTCCAAGAATGTATGGTACATGTCATTTTCTCCATAGGAAACATGGTTCCAAGTCAAGTACAAGAATGCTATCTACATGCATAAGCCCAACATGAATAACTCTCTACTACATAGAGGTCTAAATATGCATCATACCATATGCATTTTAAGCATTCTAAAATTCACAAATATTCTATCTAGCATGGATATGCATGCATTTTTATTTTGCGATAAGTAAAAACCATCATAAAAAAATTTATCCCATATTGACGAGGCCAAACCGACCAAGTCTCCTCGCAACCCTTCGTTTGCGCAAATGGAGTTGCCCACTGGCCTTCTAACTCTCTAGAAGCCATTCTAAAAGGGTTAGCCAAATGAAACAAACATCTATTTTGTTCATCATTAAACAACCCAAACAACAAGGATAAAAACTCACATAGAGTGTAGAAATCCACTTTTAAATCCCAAATGAGAGCTAAATCTCTTCCAATGCAACCTAAACTAAGATTCTAAACTAATCAATAGAGCTCTAAAAGTTTCTAATCAAAAAGCCCCAAATAAACCCTAATTTTTCATTTCTAGGGTTTATTCTCAAAAACCATGCAAACCATGATCAAAAGAGGAGTAGCAAGCAACTAACCACTCTAGAAGCTCCAAACAAGGCTCAAGATTTGCTAAGGTTGAAGATCTCTCCTTCAACAAGCTCAACTCCAAGCTTCTAGCCTTCTCCCATGGTGGAAAAGCCCCTAAGATGCAAAAAGGAGCAAAAAGAGATGTTTAATCTCTAAAAAAACCTAAGCAAAAGTAAAGATATCAAAAGAGGGGGGGTGTAGAGGGCTCCCTATTTTCCTCTCCTCTGTTCCCAGCTCAAGAAACACCCAAAGAGCGCGGGGTTACATATAGAGTTGTAAAAAAATCAAAAGCACCCCTCAAGAACAAGCAGACTGTAGTCTGCACTGTGTACCGGTACACGGGAAAGTGTACCGGTACAAGTCCATAACACGCACAAACCCGAGCCTCAGGTTGACAGAAACAACCCTCTGTACCAGTACAAACCGATGTTGTACCGATACAACCATCAACTTATACCGGTACACAGCCCTACTGTGGCAAACCCGAGAGCAGTTCAAAATCCAAATTTTTTGGGTTTTGACGCTAAGTTTTAAACCTTAATTCTCGGAATGCGAGCCATGGGTCGGAACACTATCTACGACCCTCCAGAAACTGTGGAAAGGTTTCGAACTCAAATCAAACACTTGAACCTCGCTATTTGCAAAGGTCCAATGTCACACCCCGGGACCGGCGGAGGCCCTCCCGGTAGTGCGCCCAGACCCGCCATATGCCAACACATATAAGGCGTCAACAACAAAAACGGAAGTAAAATAAGGAGTAATCTGCATCTAGAGATATCAGAGCAAATATAAATTGAATTCTACAAATGAGTAGAACTGTAAAAGCTAAAAACAACTAAAGTAATGTAAACAGAAAGATATAGCTAGGATATAAGATGATACAATAACTATCTCAATAATCCAAAATGGGTGGTCTCAATACACAGGTACAACTCTCAACCTCTCCAAATACAAAAACCAAATGAGAGGTAGACCACCTATCGACGGATCCCTCGCTAGCTAGCCCGAGGCGATTCCTTTCCGCGATCCTGAGCCTTTCCCGGAGTAGAAGGCTCTGAAAGAAATATAAAACAGAGGGCGTGAGAACTATAATTTATAGTTCCCAGTGGGCAATTACTGACCTCTAGTGAATGGCACCACTAGAGCCAAAGCATAAGCAGATAAGGAATATGAAGTATAACTGCGGAAATGAAAGCATATAATGGAATGCTATACTACAATGCCACAAGTATATATGATGTCAAAATGGTGTACATCTATTCTATCATGAATGCAATATGCTGATACATATCTAGCATGCTCTATTATGGCAACCAAGTATACTAAAGTGCAACAAGCAATACTATGAAGTATACTATATGTCCAAATATCCCACAAATCCAACCACGATATGCTATCAAGTACTGATTGTGTCACGCCCCGTTACCCGCCACTTTGGTCGAGTTCGGGTCACGTCAACAGACGCTGAAAGGACAGGGCCTCCCCTGCCCGCCCAAGGCTCTAACAACAGGTATAATAAAGCAATCAAGAGATATTTGCTATTATACAAGGCTTGCACGAGGGCAAGTAACAAACATAGCGGAAGAGAAAGCTCTAAGCTAAAAGTAAACCATACATGCTTTTTTATTACATTTTAACCAAATACACAAAACTAAAGCTATTACATTCTTTTCATTCAACATCATATCTTTTTACAATTAAACATCCCACAAAACTTACATGATTGTTTACAACTTAATAACTATAAATCAACAAAATAAAGTTGATACATGTATACCAAAAAGGAATGTCTAATGCGAACTCCGGTGGCCACTAGCTATGGCGCTAAACCCTTACCCCGATCCTCCGCTGCCCCGCTCGTGCCAGGACCTGTAGGGTTGGTGGTGTGAGAACTACAACGAAGTTTCCAGTGGGCTTAGCATCCGACCCCGCCGACTTACCCACTAGGTCTATTTAGGCATAAGTATTACAAGAAAAGAAAATAGTAACCAAACTATGTGCTAATACTATGCCTGCAAAAGAGAGGTCAATAGATAGATAATCAAATGTAGATAACTATGCATGCATGCTCTTTACTTTACTTTACTTGGATCTTTACCCAATCTTATCGGTTAACATAGTTAACCCCAATAACTCATAACCCAAATCCCTTTAATTCGGGGAGGCTCTAAGCACTACAAGACCCGAGGGACCGTCTTCAGGGACTGCGCTCCCTGTGGTGACTGTTCCGGAACGCACCGCTCGAGAAGGAGCTACCTCCCTCGAGCCAAGACTTATCATGAGTATCGATCTAATCCTCTACTTGAGGATTCATAGCTGCTAGCCACAATGTCACTATGTCAATGATAGGTTGCTACCTAATCATACTATGTCATTCTTGCCATAATGCCACTAAAGTTAAACTAGGTTTAACTATTGTCATCTCGATGCCAATCTCGTCTCTATGTTCAATATCACCTTTGTTTACTATGATCAAGTCCATTGTCATACTCACACATGTATAGGGTTCTAGTTCTTGTGTCTCCTATGGTTCCATTTCAATTACTAAATTCATCCACATTAAAATAAAGTATTGAGGTTCAACCATAAGCATAAATACTCACTACCCTACCATGCATGAATATTTTACAATATAATATGTTCAACAAGGTGAAATAGATATAGAAGGGAATCCAACGATTTCGGAATGCACCCCCCACCTCTAAATATTATGGTGGTGATGTGGTTCGAATTTCGTAGCTATCCGATCCCTAGGTTGTGACCTGTGCGTTAAACAGAGCCTAAATCAGGCCGATTTACATAGTAGCTCACATATGGGCTTTTCGTTTCGACGAACGGAGTTGTCCCACGCGTCGGGAATACCCCCAATTAGGTTGTCACAAGGTCAATTTGCCTTGGGAACACTCTAGGGCAAAAGCCCCAATTTTCAAACCCTAACAATGTCATTTTGTTGTTGCTCCTAGATTGATCTCAACCCTAAGCAAAAGATAGCTTAGAATCAACTAGGAAGCACTCTAGTACCATCCTTAAGCCATTAGGACCATCCATTTGGCCTCTAGTACAAACCCTAGCTAACCACCATTAGAGCACTTGTGTTAAGGATTTGTCTAAGTTGGCGAGTTTCGTGTAGTTGAAAGGAGTTTTGGAGATGAAGATAGAGATTGAATCAAAGGATGGACAATTCAAGAGCAAAAGAGAGATTGGATGATGCTCAGTAACTCAGGTATGAACTAAAATAATTTGTGGTATATTTAACTCATAAAAATATGTTTAGAAGATCTTAGATATTTTGAAAATGAGTTTTTAACTAAATCTGAACTTGTTCTGGAATAATCTGAGTGTGAGGACCGGTCCTTTATCTGTGAGGACCGGTTCCGGTAAGTCTTCTCTGCATGATATTTTAGAAGAACCGGTCCCTTGTCTGGAAGAACCGATTCCCGAAAGCCTTCCTTGCGTGACATTAAAAAGGGACCGGTCTCTCTGAGTGAAGAACCGGTTCCCCGAAGCTTGTAATTTCTGGCACGCAAAGAAGGACCGGTCCACTGAAATTGGAGGACCGGTCTTACGGTAATTAAGTTTTTTTTGTTACGCAGAGGAGGACCGGTCCCTGAAGACGAAATTTGTTTTTAAAGATCGTGTTTTTAAATCTAAATCTATCTAGATGTCTTCTAAACATATAAATATGATATGAGGGATTCTAGGAAAAATATGCTTAGAAAAGAAAAGTATGTAAGACCCTAAAAGCTTGTGACGTTTTTCTTCGATTAATATTTTTCAAAAACCAAGCTTTTAGAGTTCGATTATCGATACGATTCTTGGTTTTGATTTTGATATCTCTATAAGAATCGAATCGATGATGAACTTTTAGGTTTTTGTTCCTCATCTCATAGGTGCTTTCTAAGTTCATAAAATCACCACAAAGTTGTTAAAATTCTTCGAGCTTCGGACGAAGTTTGGCGCGTGGATTTCGCGTGAAGGCCGTGGATTCGGTGGGCGTTTCGTGGATTCGAGACGTGGTTGCTGTGAGGATTCGCAGTGGGATCGATAGAAGGATTTCCATCGATTGAGGATCAACGAAGACAATCTACAACGAGGATTCGGTAAAATCGAGTTGTGTTTGGGTAAAATCACTTGTACTTGATTTTTATAGTGGATTGTTTTGCGTGATCGGTCCCGTGGGTTTTTCTCTCCGGTTTGGAGTTTTCCCACGTTAAATCTCGGTGTTTGATTTTTATTTTTCGCAATTATTTAATTTGCATCGAGATATTTTATTTTTGTCGTTTACACCTATTCACCCCCCTCTAGGTGTTAATTATCTTTTAGATCTTAGGGATTCAAATCTCTCAACTTGAGCTCCCATGGAGGTTTCATGGTGTCCATGTCCCTATTAGCCCTCTAACATTAGCAAACAAGCTAGAAACCCCAAAACTTAGGTTAAAACCTAAACCCTAGAAGTTTAATTGCATAAACTTACCTCTTGTGCAAAGCTCTTCCAAGACCTTGTTGTGGGAGAGCTCCAAGATCCTCCAAAACCCTCCAAAGTCACCTTCTTCTTCATCTTCTCCTTGATCTCCAAGCTCTAGGGCTCTTCTAGAGAGAGAAAATAAGAAGGAAATGAGAGAATGGTGAGTGTGCTGTGAAAATGAAAGGGTATGGGCATATAACATGTTGTAACATTTGCAACAAGGCCCCCCAAACTCAAATATTTACAACCTGCCAGACTAGATAGACTGCGGGCATCAAGACCGGTCTTGCCCACCGAGACCGGATCCCGAGAATAGGTATTCTGGGACTTAGCCGTTTTTCGGCTGATTTCGCAGACCAAGACCGGTCTCGGCCACCAAGACTGGTTTCAGGAGACCGGTCTCCGCCATCAAGACCGGTTCCCGAAAGGGGAACTTCCAGGACTTAGCCGATTTCCCCTCCTGCTCGGCTGCTGCGCACGTGAGGTCCGGTCTCCATCCGTAGGGACCGGTCTCAGTGAGTTCCAAGTCTGGAACTTTTCCAGATTTGCAATTTGGTTTTCTCGGGTCCTGTTCTCATTTCACATAGATTCTAATACACTTAGAAACCTCCCATACTCGCTCCACTCCGGGTTCCGCTCATTTCGACGGAACTCGGCACGCTCCACGGGGAAGCGATATGCTACAGATTGTTACATTTTTATTTAATGTTCCAAATGTCCAAGGTTATGCTATAAGCTTGTCAAGTAATCCAACTACTACAACCTATCTAGTAGTAATTATCATTTATGAAATTATGACATTATTCAATCTTATTTTAGGATCTACACAAGTGTAGTTCAGCTTGTGCCGCTTAGCTGCCTGTGGTAGCCCATCATTCCACGCTGGGAATGAGTCTGTCCCACACGACCCTACAGGCATACCACCGCCTAGCTACCCGTGGTAGCTCATCATCCCACGCTGGGAATGAGGTTGTCCCACGCGGCCCTATAGGCGTCTCAATCCCGCACGCGCGAGCTGCGTCGCAAAGGCCAACTCCGGAATGCCGGCCCTCACAAACATGTGCGAATTAGCACAAATGGCAAGCAAGCGTAGTCATCGTCTCACGAATCCCGTCATCATGTCTCTAACATGGTAATACTCACTAGCAACCCAAAGGTCAAGTTTACAATCCCAAGGTGAAGGTTTAACCGTTCACTATGTCCGATGCCCCTTTATGGCATTATATCTCACTATATCCAAATCCGATTTCAACACTAATGCCGCTTTATGACATTAGGTTTACTAGTTCCACACATAATCCAAGCCTAATGCCACTTTATGACATTAGCTCACTATTTCCCGCATGAATGCCAAGCCTAATGCCGCTTTATGATATTAGCTTTTCTCCTATGCCAAGCATGAGTTCTAAGTCTAAGAGCGCATGATATATGTTATTTCACTATATGAAACATAATCCCATGCCAAGAGTAAGAATGCTAAACATATGCATGAGTCTCACATGCAACTCTCTCTCTCTCTCTAATACATAGAGGGCAAAAATGCATTATACAGAACATAGGCCTTTTAAGCATTCTAAAATTCACAATTAAAGCATCTAGTATGAAAATGCATGAATTTCCATTTAATCAAACTTAGATCAACACCAATGAGATTTTCTCATTATTTTTGGTGAGGTCAAACCCACCGAAATTCCACGCGATTTTTCAAATCGCTAACGAAGCTTCGATCCTCACTCCTAGCACCCTAAGAAGTAAGCTAGAAGAGTTACAACATCAAACGATGAACCATGTGTTCAATCTTTAAGCATCTTGACATAAGGGCTAAAACTCACCTAAGTGTAGAAAACCCTTCCCACGCTCCAAATGGGAGCTAGAACCCTTCCAATCCAACCTAAGGGGAGGTTATAATCCAAGCTATTAAGCTCCAAAAGCCCTAAAACGAAAATTCCCAAATCAAACCCTAAATTCTCATTTTTAGGGTTTCATCTAGTAAATACCATCAAAACATGAATCCAAAGGATTAAACATGTTACTAACCTTTTTATATGCTTTAACCAAGGCTCCAAACCAACTACGGTTGAAGATCTTCTCTCAATCAAGCTCTTCACCAACCTCCAAGCCTTCAACAATGGTGGAAAGGCCACCAAGATACAAAATGGAGCAAAAAGAGAGGATTAAACCACAAAAATTTCAACATAATCAAGGAAAATCAAAGAGAGGTAGGGGGGGCTTCCCTACCTCCTTCCTTGTTGTTCCTAGCTCAGGGAACCAAGAGGGGGGCGTGGGGTATAAGTAATATAGCCACAATTCCATAAACACCCCTCAAAAACTGCTATTGCGTAGTCTGCCAAAGTGCACCGGTACACGGGCAAGTGTACCGGTACAAATCCCACGAAAATGCAAATCCGAGCCTGGGGTTTGAGAGAAAACTGCTATGTGTACCGGTACAAATACCAAAGTGTACCGGTACAACCATCAGTCCTGTACCGGTACAGCCATCAACCCTATACCGGTACACAGCCCCGAAAATAGTAATCCGAGAGCAGCCTAAGTCATCCTTTTTGGCGACCTTAGCGCTTCTTTAAATACCTCAATTCTCGGGATTCGAGCCATGGGTCGGAACACTGTCTACGACCGTCCAGAATATCTGAAAAACCTCATATCACAAATTAAACACTCGAACCTTACAGTTTGCAAAAGTCTAGTGTGTTACATCCAGTGTGTTACAGTGTGACTATGGGCCAGCCAGAGTATTGGGTAATAAACTCAAGAGAATTATGTAAATTTGGCATATTGTGCATGTTGAGCATAGTAGAGTTGCACTCATACATGATAGAGTTATAGTAGCATGTTAGTGATTACATGGCTATATTGTTTACTCTTGTTTTTTCAGGCATAGTAGAATATTGCAATTCTTTTAATATGCATCATTTACAGTTTTAGATATCTATCTATCTATCTACTTATACCTGCTTACACCTAGTGGGGAGATCGACGGAGTCGGCGGCTGAGCCCACTGGGAACAATGGAAGATAGTTCTCACCCCACTTTATTACAGGGCCGAGTACGAGTGCTCCCGGTGAGGACCGCGGTAAGGGCATCGTGTCCTAGTTAGTAGCAGCTACACATGCATTAGTGTACCCTCGTGTACCCCGTGATATATGATGTACACTTTGGGAGTTGTTTATGTATTTTGGATGAACTATGTATATATTCATTTTGAAAGTTACAAAATGTAAACTTGATGTAAATAAATAGTTGAATGGATGTAATAGATAGACGTATCTCTCTTCATTCACCTGTATCTACTACATTGTATTGCTCTTATGTCACGCCCCGGGTCATTTTAGAGTATAAAAACAGCGAAATTTTTTTTTTTTTAAAACCCTGACCCCTAAGGACATGTCAGACCTGCCACAAATACAGGGAGACCACTATTCACACGGACAGAGTCTCCCCTGTATTTGCACGGCATCGCACAAGTACATAGAGTGTTCGTACAAACAGCCATACAACCACAAACAAGTGTATAAGAATTCAATCTAATCCACAGACACATATTCACACCATTCACCACAGGTTCATCCACAATATATATATATATATATATATATATTTATAACTCTTAAACTATCTTTTAAAATGTTTCCTACTCGGAAACTGGTTTTGAAATACTAATTTACAAAATCCACGAGAAAGCCTTTTAAAAATAACTGTTTCCCACACGGAAACCTTATCTTTTTAAAACGCTACCACGAGGGGTAGAAAACCATTTTATCACATAAAACCAAAACCATATTATATTCCAAAACAGTATTAGAGAGACTGAACCATATACAAAGCTAATTACTTAATCAAATAAAGTAAGTAGTAAGGTAAACAAACCACGGGTCGGGAGCTAGTACGCGTGCTAGGTACGCTCCTCTCCTGTCATCCTACTAAAACCTGATTAAACACCTGAAAAAGAAGGCGAGGGGTGAGAACATGTAAACATGTCTCCCCCTCCCAGTGGATACCTCGCGGAGATCGACACAAGAGGAGATAATAGTAGTACGGTAGCTATGATAAACAAATAAACGGGAGAGATATACGAGATATGAAACAACGACTACGTAAGTATGCGTCAACGGTATAGAAGCTCAAAAGTACCCAATCGAACCAATGCTCTCTTGGTGTACCACGACCTCGTAAAAGCCTCTTGGTCGGTGGTACCGCAGACCTCCAACGCCCCCACTACTCTAACATGCAGCCAACTCCAGCATAAAGCGCCCGGGCTCACGGGTCGAACCTCTGCGACCACTTTTCCGGAAAAGAACACCCCACTTGCGGTGGATCAGACCGCTGGTGTTCGTGACGTGCGACGAGTATCGGGCGATTAATGCAAATATGCTCAAAATTAACCATCGGCAATCAGCCGACAATCCTGCCCCCCAGGGCCCATCGACCACGTGGGTCGTCAAGTAACCAGAAGAACCAACCAGGTACCAAGTACTGAGTGTGACTGACCAAATAGGTCCCAAGTACAGAAAATGATTGACCAACCAGGTCCCAAAGTATGCAAAGTAACTGACCAACCAGGTCCTGAGTAGAGAAAGAAACTGACCAACCACGTCAACTAGGATGGAACAACTCAACATCCTCTCAACTGTATGCAAGTACTACTGAAGGAAACACAAAAACTGACCACTCAGGTCAACTAGGATGGAACAACTCAACATCCTCTCAACTGTATGCAAGTACAACTGAAGGAAACACGAGAACTGACCAACCAGGTCAACTAGGTCACTGAGTACACTGAAGTAAACTGACCGAACAGGCCACAAATGTCATAGGCTGACAAGAAGTAATCTACTCTACTCCTACACATGATACTAAACATGAAAACACTGAGTAGAGTAATACTGTAACAAACGTGCAAGATATATCTAGGATAAACGATATAAACGATGAGGTGGAAGGAACGTCACGGCGTATACCACTGTACGGACGTCGGATCGAAGTACCCACCTGTACAAACACGGCGTCTGACTCTCGTCTGAGGAAGAAGTATCGACTGGACCTAAGGAGGTCCACCAGGTTTGTGTCTAACCCACAAATACTAAACACCGAACACATAACTCCACCCACGGGAATCGGTTTCCCCAAAACCAATTGCCGTACTAAGCCGGAAGTCCCGTAAACCTCACCGGGACTCCGTCGGGACCCACGAACTGTCCCGAAACTCACCGACTCATACCAAGAGTCACCCGCTGCCACCAAAACACTTATTTTAGTGTGACTGGGCAGCAAACACAAAACCACACATCGAAACAATTATCGTCGGACAATCGTTTCGATCCGGATTCCCAGAAGCGTCAATTTCGACACCGGGACCCACCGTCGCTCACCCGTCATTTCCGAACTCTCGAAATGACGCGAGTGACCAGCCAACAAGGCTCAGCGACTACACAATAGCTCACAAAGCACCGTCGGAATAATTCCGAACTGAATCCGCATTCCGTCGGCGGATTTCGCCGAGAAACGCATCGAAAATCACTTCCCAGACTCTACGAGGGCTTGGGACCTCGGACTATCAGTCCAAAGGTTACCCACAACTCACACTTGCTGTCCATAGCAGCCACGATAAACACAATTGCATAAAAGCCCTCCCGACTATCCGAAATCACATTATTTCACATGATTTCGGGGTTTTTATGGCCCGACTACGCAAACCGGAGGTCAATCAGACCAACCGAGACACCCGCTGATAGGTTTCGACGTGCCGGAGACCGTGCTCACCCTTCGGAGCAGTTCTGGACACTGTGTGGTGCGCGGGAGCGACACGAAAATCCGAAAACTATCGCGCACAGCGCGTAAAGTACTATCGTCCTGCTAAACGAGGCATCAAAATTCAGAACGGAGGTGAGCATCGCGTTCAGCACGAAATTCCGATGCTCGTGCTCACCTCACATGGTCAAAAAGACCCACAGGAGCCTCGGGAACTGTAGTACACTGAACTTTAGCAAGTTGCGAAGTTCGAGTGTGTGGAAAGGTAAATGGAACTACTCTGCATGTTCTAAAGGACTTAAATAAGTTTTTGGATAAGTTGGTGAGGTGTTTTATTGGCCGGAAGCAAGAAAGTGCATTGCTGGCGAAATTCTACATTTTTTGATGTTGTGCAGTCTGACCAATAGCTATGCCGTCTGTGGCGATGCGTGGCAGCAAGGCTAAGTTGGTAATTTCACCTTTCCCACTCACCTAGTTCACTCCAGCACGACTCCTGGAGGTTGTGGAGCATTCTAGAGCTCAGCAAAAAGGGTTTTGCACCTCTCTTACTTTCTCTCTCTAGGATTTTTCTCTCTCTAAGTAGAAGTCGCCGTTTCGAGCCGATTTCTCGCCTTGTTCGTCGCTCGTCGATTTGGGGACTCAAGGGAAGCTCTTGGAACGTAGGGAGGAGGAGTTTTGCTGAGTTTCTCTTGAAGTTGTCACCAGGGAGGCTGTATTTCAGCTTTAGAGAGGTAATTAACTTACTTTCTCCTTAAATATGTGTATTAGTGTCGGATTTTGAGTTGATTCGATTGCGATACTCCCAGCTGAGTTAGAGAAGGGTTTCAGCGGCTAAGTACTGGATAACTAGCTGTGGTTTATCCGCTTTAGACTTGAGACAAGTTGCTTCAAAGCTCGATAAAGGTAATTAGCTGTTTATGAAGCTATTTCGGACCTATTCACGATTTGATAGAGCGACTTGATGCAGTTTGGAACTGTTTCTTCGCAGCAGGTTTTCGATTCATTGGACGTTAATTTGCTGAACCTGGGGGCTGATCTAAAAGGTGTTTTACCTAGAGGTAAGCTGCAATTTCAGTTTGAAAGCTGAATTTGCAAAGTTTCGGCTATATCGACTAGTATACGAGCGTATTGACGCCGTTTGATGTTTGTTCGCAGCAGGGCTACGATCGATCCTTGGATTGTGTTCGGCTGGTTCGTTAGAGCTTTTGGAGACTTAATTTGAGGTATTTAAACTGATCCTAAACAGGGATTCAAGTTACTACTTTGTGCTAAGTGAGAATTTTGCCGAAATTGGATTTTTGATGACCGTTTCGATGCGAGTTGATATCTAATGTTCGATAGGTTTGTGAACCAGTTGGGGCTGAGTTTGGGACTTCTTTGGGCTGATTTGAGCTTAGTACGAGGTGGGTCGGACCTAACCAGAGCAAGTGAAGCTCCCCTATGTTTTATATGTATTAGTATTTTCTTGCTCTATCGTGACTATTTAATTGACATAAGTCGTGGAATGATATATATGAACTGAAACCTCTATGAAGTAGAGTGACGCATGCATAAAAGTATCTGTGATTTGGTTTAGTTTAATTGAATGACTAGTGGACAATCTATTTATGCTTCCATAAAGTAGAGAACAGCGACAATCACCGTGACTATGTTGATAGTACTGATAGTACCTTGATAGTGGGACATTTCAAATGCCATATGATAATTAGCATTACTTTATCATGCTTACTAATTTAGTGGATACTTTCTATTGCCTTTATTGCTGTTGTCATTATCCATTATTGCAAGGGATCGAAAGAGAAATCATTACAAGTCAAGATAAGACAATTTGAGACAGGTTAAACTATCGATTACGCTTGCTTGCCATAGTGCTCATTCGCACAAGCTTGTGAGGGTCGCTCCCTACAAGCTGGCACTCCGGAGTTCGCCTACGCGACAGTTGCTCGCCCGTGCGGGATTGAGTGCCGAAGTGATTGCCGTGGGGAGTGTACACTACCACGGGGTCATTAGGCGCGGCGCAAGCTGGACTACCTTGGGTAGGTCCTTATGAATGAAAGTAAAGCTTAGATATCAGATGATTACATGATTACCAGTTTTAGTGTACAGAACTTACTTAAACATTCATGCTTATAATAGTGTAATTGCAATGCTTCTGACATTCAGTTGATACATCGACAGATATTTACTTGTTTCCTTATCTATTGTCGCTATAGAACTATATCATGCAATTCTGTTTCTATTTTTCATTCTATACATCTTGAACCTAGTGGTGTAATTCGCCGGGCGGCTTACCCACCGGGAACTATTGTTTAATAGTTCTCACGCCCTTTTGTTGTTTCTTCGGGGGCCACCTACGGGAGAGGCTAGGGATCGTGGCAAGGAGTCGCGTCTAGCTAGACCTAGCTTGATGGTTTGTTAGTTGATCACCTTGGTACTCGGGCCACGGCGAGGGTGATGTCCCGTGTATATGAGAGACTACCACGTAGTTATATTTTGTTAACCCAATTGTTGTTTTTGAGTTGGCTAACTTGGGATTTTTGGGTTGTTTTTACTTTACTCCTCTGTTATAGTTCTTTGGACTCTTACTTTGCTCTGATATCAGGTTATACAAATTCTTCTTGTTATCTTCCTTCGAAATGTATTCTTTGTAGACGCCTTATATACTGCAGTTGTATGGCGGGTCTGTGCACGTGCCGGGCATGCTTCCGCTGGCTCCCAGGCGTGACAGGAACAGTGCCCTAACCCTAGAACTAGGTGCTGCTAAATAAATTTCAAGCCTTACCTTGACCGAGAGCTAGGGCTGGCCGCCGGCGACTTGGCGGCGATCGGTCCGGCCGGTGGCGGGTGCGGCACGTCGGGGAGGTCCAAGGCACCCTACGGCGGCGGCAGAGGGTGGCGGAGGTGCGGCGGCGCAGATCAAAACCGAGCTTCTTCTCGGGTTTGATGGCTTCCGGCGGCGCGGCGGTGGCCGGAGGTGGTTGGGGCGGTGTGGGGTCGGCGGCGGAGATTGAGAGGATCACCGTGATCCTCTCCTTGGGCGACGGAGGTGCCCGGAAACCGAGGAGTTCCAACCTCGGCCCGCACCCGCATCCGGCGGCGGCAGAGTTGCTCCGCGGCGGCCGGCGACGCACGGGATGACCGGGAGTGGCGCGCCGGAGATGGCCCGAGGTCAGGGAAGGAGGATGGAAGCTTCCTTAGCTAAAGGAAACGCTCCGATCTGATTCTTCCCCGAGCTCGGCCAGGATGGTCCAACAATGGCCGCGGCGGTTTCCTCTTGCTCCGGCGATGCACGCGGCGACGCGGGGGACAAATGGGGTTGGGAGCCTCGGGCTAGATCTGATCCAAGGATGTCAGATCAGGCTTCAACAATCCTTCTAAGGCTCTCTAGTCTAGTTTAGTGGTGGTGCGACCTAGGGAAAGGAAGAAGATGAAGAGGGGGTGGTTTTCCGGCGATGGCGGCAATGCCGGCTGGGAGGGGTGCGTGCGAGAGGAGCGGGGAGATTCTTTGGATCTGTTAGGGTGGCTGAGGGAGGTGGAAAGACACTAGGGTAGGGGTTTAGGAGATGAAACCCTAGAAATCCAATTATACTCATATTGGCCATCTTGCAATTTAGCCCTCCACAGCCAACAATTTGCAATCCAGTCCCTGTCATTAGTTAAATCTTGCACCAAGGACCCTCTACATTCAAAATCACGCAAATCGACACATAAAATATAGAGACTTTTCGCGTTCCGTCGTTTTGCGATTTTGACCCCTTTGCGTTCATTTCGCGATTCCCGGAGATCCGTCCGTCGGATTTCCGATCGGATCGCTCCAGCGCGTTCAGTACGTCGCAAACATCGAATCTAGCATCTTACTTCGTTCGATTTGGTCACGGATTCGCAAAGTACCCATCCCTCTCTCTTTCTCCTTAAAACACCCATTTCTTTACTTATTTAGGTCAAATACTTCAAACCACTTTTTCTCGATATCCGTGCATCAGAATCCAATTCCGTCAGCGCCATTGGTCTCAAAATAATCGAGCCGTTCGAAACGAGCTATTGGAAGCCTATATTTGGAATCCGACACGTACCCGAACCTAACTTCTATTCCCGGCTTATCCGGAAAACTAAGTTACTATTCACTTTAAGTCGGACTTCCGGGTCGCGTAACTTTTCCGTTTTAGCTCATTTTCTCCTGAAACTTGACGAGTGCTTATGTAATTAAATTACAAACATAAACATCGTCAACAGAGAGTCAAATGGCACAATCAAAATTTCAGTCTTCACATCTTACTTGTTAGCACTTGTGGTGCTCCGTTTTTTGTCATGTATGTAATTGAATTATTTTCTGGGCAAATTCTATGTACATGACTTTGTTGTCGAGCCTTGGGCGAACAGAAGAGGTGTTGTTCGTCTGGCATTTGTTCGACGCACCTGAACCGGACCAAATTGGTAGCGGTTTTGGGGCGTGACCTCCGGACCTTGGACTTGAGATCCGAACCTTCTGCCCAAAAACTGCCCCGAATGAGGGCATTTTGGTAATTTTTCTTGAGGGGGTTTTATAAGGGGACTCTCCCTCAATCTATTCTCACTCTCTCTTGATCTCTCCCAACTTGGGGTTTTTGTGGAGAAGGAGCTTGGGAATGCATAGAGAGCGGTGGATCGGGCCCTCAAGCGCTTGGTGGCTTGGCGTGCTTCCGACTCGAGGTTTGTTTTTTGGATAAAAGTTTAGAATTTGGATTAAATCCTTTAAGCTTGATGTGTTGGAGATCCCTAGAATATTCTAAGCTAGTTAATTATGTTCTCCATGAATTTTGAGGTATTTGGAGAAATAGAAAATCTAGGGTTTAGAAATTGGGAGTTTTGGGGTTTAAGGGTTTTGATCTAAATTGACCCTCTAATTCTCTAATTGAAGGTTAGAGGAGAGCCCCGGACAACTGTAGGTTGGAAATCTGCAAGTTTTCAATGATCGATTTTGAGTAACAAGCCGAATCGGGCAACATTTGCCGCAAGTGCCCAATTGCAAGTGTCTACAAGCAATCGGAAGCATTGTGAGGTGGGTTGTGCTTCACCGAAGTTATTAGGTCACTTTCATGCCAAAAAGTGAAGTATGGTTATGGTTTTATTATTGATGCATGCATCTATATGGTGGTAGTTATATGTGATTTAAATGATTGTTATATCATATGTTACTAGATGGAAATTACCTACTCTTGGATGATGATAACATAGGCATGTGGAACATATAGGATGTATGTATATGTATGCCTAGAGGTGAATGTTGAACTTGGGTCGATAAACTCTAAGAAGATTAGAGAACTCGACAAGTGTGACATGAAAACTATGAATCCTAGGTGTGGACAACTAGGATAACAAGCATGAGTGGTATTGAACCTAATGTCATTGAACATAGGTTGAATATTGAACCTAGAGTTGAGTGAATTTAGGTAGGAATGACATAGAACCTAGTGTGGTTGAACCTAGATTAGGAGATGTAGTTGTATTAAACATAGTGTGGTTAAACCTAGGTTGTGAATTATAATGGTAGAATGGCCACTAGGATATGCATGAGTCGAACCTAGAAAGGTTGACGACATAAGGTATGAGACCAACCCTTGAGACATGGAAAATGGATTTCACAATCCCAGGACTTGTGGATATCGACAGTTCTTGGCCGTGGGTGTATGTGGTATGTTCCTCTCCTACCAGAAGAACTTCGAGGATATAGTTATGGAAGATTCTTGGTCGTGAGGTTGTATGTGGCATGTTCCTTTCCCACGAGAAGAATCTTCGAGCGCTAGGGTGTATGTTCCTCTCCCTATCGGGGACTCGGCTGCGGGTGTACGCAGCATGTTCCTCTCCCACTGGAGGATCCCTGACCACGGGTGTACGTAGTTCTTCGCGACCCGTTATGCGACTTGGTTTGTGGATTGAAGGCTTAGGTGTACGGCAGGTTCCTCTCCTCAGGCCTGGATGTACATGGTATTCCGCAGATGATTAACTCAAGACCGAGTCGGGTGGCATAGTTTGACTAAAGTAAGAACACCTTAGGAGAGAATGGCAAACGATAGAGAATGACCAATGACATAAAATGGCAAACAGTATGGATTGTGGAATAGAAAGTAGAATCAGTAGATCCTATTTGTTGCATTTTGTGAGGCATAAGCATGATAACGGTTAGTTGTATGAAATTATATGATTATATATATCTGTCGGACTAACTTGCTTTGTTGCCTCCTTTGGACTTGGTGGGTCGAGCTCTTCTGTTGTGTAGCTGTACCCAATGGGAATTATGTATATAGTTCTCACCCCACATTTTACAAGTCCACACGTGAGCGGCGCGGCGGCGTGAGAAAATGGCGTAGCTCAGTAGATAACGTCCTATACCACTGAGACTACAGATAGCATTACCCCAAGTCGGCCTAGCTTAGGGGTGTTGGGAGAAAGAAATAAATTTTTAATAAGTTGGTTGTATTTGGAAGAAAAAAGAATCAAAAATATAATATGTAAATTAGATGTATTGTGAATGCTTGTAATAGCTTAGCAGTTATGTTTTGGATGCCTTCCTTATGCAATCATTTATGAAAACTGTTCCTATTTTGAATATTGTGATTTGTACTGTTGCGACGCTTTAGACGTACAGGAAAAACTCTGTCCGTTCCGCAATCTGTCGGCGTGCCTGAATCCGAGCAAAGTGGCGGGTCCCGGGGTGTGACAGTTGCGCAACATGAACCCAATAAGCTTTTAGAGATCCAGCAAAAACGGCAATGTCGGGTTTAGTACAGAATAGATGTTAAAAATTAGTGTGAAAGAAGGTGAGGAAGAAAAGGATTTTTGAGGTGCAAGATCGGGTTAAGTTCTCTCTCTCGTGCACAAGTGCACCTTCACCTCTATATATAGGAGATGTTTTGAATGGTCCAAGGGGAAGGTTCCAAAGGGGAAGATTTTGGTCAAGATATTGACCCTTCTCGAGGTTGGGCTAAATCTGGACAAGATCCAGATTAGATTTGGTCAAGATCTCATTTGGGTCCTTCCCAAGGTAAAGCCATCATTGGGTTTAAATAATATAATAATAAAATAAAGTAAAATATGCAAATGAACCGGGTTCACGCGCGCCTCCCGCTCGCCCGACCCGGCCCGTGCGTTTAGTCGAGAGCTCCACTCTCATGTTCGTGCGTGCTCATGCGTGCATTTAGTCGAGAGATCCACTCTCATGTTCTCCCAAACAATTAAGTTGAGAGTGAGAGAGTATATAAATATAATAACATGCCTTTGGTTTCTAATATGGGACTAAACTTCACATGTGGAGACCAAGACACGAGCTCCCAGGCAAGGCCTATAGAGAGTTCGGATTGCTTAAGAAGTCCAAGGGCTAATTTGAAGTTTTAAATCACTATTTTAAAAGTAATACTAACAAGTTGTCTAGTTGCTTATCTTAAGACAGGGAGTTCGAGCCTCGTTGTGTGAATAAATTTGGACTTGATCAAACCCGGCTTGCATTTCATTTATCTATACTATATATAAAAGCGTATAGAAATTTCGACAATGACAAACGAAATCCGGAATAAAAGAATATTTCCTATATTTCCCACTAAGGAGTATGATCAATTAATTAAAAAAACTCAAATAAGAACGAAATATTATGATTATTTGTTAAAAAGTAACATTCTTATCTATCTATAAAGGAATCCAAAAATGAATAAAAGAATATTTCTTATATTTTTTACGAACGGGTACGATCACTTAATTAAAAAAAATTTCAAACAAGAACCAACGGTTGTCTTAATCTGTTAAAAAATATCATTCTTACCCATCTATAAATCCAATCCTACGAACGGTTGTGTCAATTAAAAATGATTGGTTCACTTAATTGAAAAAATCTCAAATAAGAACGAACGATTATGATTAATCTGTTAAAAAATAGCATTCGTATCCAAAAATTTTAATTATAGTGGATCAAAATTAAATTTTAAATTTTGAAACAAATATGAATTAAATTTTGATGTTTTTATTTAAAACATATATTTAAATTTTAGATCATCAGATATCAAAAAATATATACAAATATTTAATGTATATAAAAAAATATAGAATATTACAAATATTTTCTAATAAAATATAACATATGAATTTATATATTATAAATTTTTAAATAAATATAATGTGCAAATTTATAATGATTTAAAATAATTATTACGCGCATTTGCACGTACACTCAATTAATATAATAATATGTTTAGAGATGGATGTTCTAGGACTTGGGGCCTATGTGGATTGTCATGAATTCAAATTCTACTAAGCACGAGTTTTATGTAATTTAAACTCTGGTCGCCAAATTAAAGAAGAAACTTTTGAAAAGACAAACTATTATTCCACATATTATGAGAGAAAAGACTATGAGTTGGAATTCGAGGAGGCTTTGATAGAGCAAAATCATAATCTGCAGGAAATAATAATGAATATCATAGAAACCTAATCAAAGGGATTGATTGATCAAAGCATCTGATTACGGAATCCCTTTGGAAAAATCTGATTACATGATTCTAGCATTTGATTATTGTATAAGCTACTATAATTACACATTCCTTAATTTTCTTACTCTGAAACTTATATATATATATATATATATATATATATATATATATATATATATATATATATATATATATATATATATATATATA